>CAJGYO010000006.1:6121075-6453788 GCA_904845875.1 Miscanthus lutarioriparius | reverse complement strand
ATTCTAAAAGTGCAGTTAGTTTCCACATCGCTGTTGGAATTCATCAATTAGTTATGCTGCCTGCAATACTGTTGATTGCACTGTATGGATGTTGTTCAACAGCCTTTAAAACCAATTGCAAACTGACCCGTGCTGCCTCATGTCATGTTTACTTTCCTGTGAACTCCCCTACTTTGTTTGCAGGATATATTATCATCAATACTAAAACCTACTCTCTGAATCAGGTATTCTTTTTCAACCCAAGTTGCCTTAATTTACAGCCACACGATGGTCGCGTCCTCTTTAATTTGCTGGAAATTTGGTACTTTATTGCTCTGTGTTGTCTGGTCATTTGTTAATTTATCAGCAACTTAGGGTACCCTTTTGTTCTGTTTACCAATCTCATATGTCGTATATATACATGCAGCATCTAATCTTGAGTCCATTTCTCTCTGCAGTGTTGTTGTAGGACATTCTGCCGTTCCGGTACGCACAGCTTGATAGAGGAAGGTAGGTCTCTATTATGAGCGCACGCCCGCAGCAAGCAGTTGCCTCGAGCAGCTCCTCTCATACTGTCAATACAAGTCCGTGCCTATAAATGTGTCTCTCTACTACGCATTCCTCGCGAGGTCACAAAATGAATCGAGTGGCACTTCGGGATTAAATGAGTAGTCTCTAATATATTCAGTTAGGCCACCCATATATGCTATATGTACTGATGTTCCATTAGTAATTGAAAAACAATGCAATACTATCCAGGCAAATCTAGAAAGCCATAATTTTACTGTCGATTTAGTGGCCTGGAATTGTTTCAGGTGATTAAACCTGGTATTGGTGATAATCCTATTTGGACTAAATTGCAGCGGGAGAAACCAATGTATGCTAGGTCTGTGAGAAGTTAGGCTCAAGATTAAGTGCATCAAGATCGACTATGCTTCCGTAGGCTCATCCTCAAGTGAACGCCAAATAGAACGGGCTAACGGGCTACTTCTAAGCGCCGGACTAAAACCCAGGTGCTATTCGATGAGCTTAAAGATCATTTATTTACAAGTGGATATACTAGTGTTATCCAAGGTAGTTTAGATTATGACTCAAAGAAAGCAAGAGTTTACGGTACTCCTCCCTTTTTGGTTTATGGCTCAAGCCATCTTGCCATGCCTGATTTGATATGGAACTCTCCTGTGGTTGAACAAAGACAATGAAGGCGGAAGGTAAAAACCCGGTGACTAGAAATTGATAGTGTCAAGAAATTAAGCTTAATATCGCTTCCACCTGCTAGGTACCTGCAAGGCTCTCACTTACATCACTATGATAAGAACATGCGCCTCGCATCTTCAAGTCGAAGACTTAGTCCTCAAGCGATCTGCATCACCTGACGACTCTGCCATTTTAGCCCATGGGAAGGCCCTTCATCGCCTCCTGCAGTTACTCTATTAGTTCTTCGAGTTAATCATGTGAGGATGGCAATCCTGTGTCTAACTCCTAGAACATCAATCACCACGTAGATTTAATGCTTAAGTAGTTGTCTTGTTTAAGAAAATTCAAAGGTCCTAGCTTATGTACTTAAGATTCTTTTGTTATTAATATGTAATCAATGTTCTTGCTAGATGAATCTGTTTTTCTTTTATCGCAACTTTATTACATCATATATATGCAGACATATGTAAATTTTTAATTGTGCGCCACACATCTCTCATAATATGATAAAATATACCAATACGCTTCTTATTCTGATAGTACTGTAATCATTATATTATATGAGATACGCCCTTCTAATTGGATGGTTTCATATATCTCTTGGCCGAGAGCCACCATCGACATTTAGTCTAAACTATTGCATGTCGTCCTCGGTAGGGTGATTCCTGTATAAGTAACCTGATTTGTTGGCTACGGATGGGATCGTAATAGCAAACAATCGTTATAAGGGTTCCTTGAACAAGTGACTTCAAGCACTTAACATCGATGGAAGGGTCCAATATGATTCTAATCATAGCGATTATGTTGATCAGTTTTGACGCATTTTCTGCAGACTCAACAAGACAAATTTACAGCCCAAGGCATTCAAGCCTTACTTAAAAGATTACCAAGTCTAACCTAGTTGAAAACCTGGCTTTGGCGATAAGTGCCCTAACAAGATGTATTACTTACAAAGTAAGTTTTTCATTCAACTAGCAGCCTACACAAGCAAAAAGGACATTGTTTCATAACGTGCCTACCCGCACACACGCTTTTAACAAGTTTTCTTCAAACTTACATAGCCTATTCATCGTGCTTCTCCATCCTAAGGTCTAATTCATCGGCTATGGTGGTGGCAGTCCGGCCAAATTCCTCCTTAGCTCTCCACAAAGCAGCAAGATGGCCTTCATCATCATATTCTCAGGATCACCGATGAGATCCACAACCGGCATATAGCACCCGGAGCGATCGAGTACATTTCTCTGATGCGTATCTTGGCGGCTCCACGACATAACCCTCTAAGCGGGTTGGATGTCTTTCACTATATCCACCCACCTCTTTTTCACCATCTTCTAGCCTATTAAAAGGAGGGCAAGTGGCTTCACGGCTCCCGTAGAGCGGTTTCGCTTAATCAGGTTTCTCCAAATTGGCCTTCAAATCACCATCGACTTCAGAGCTCGTGACGATCACGATCAGCTCAGCTTTTATCACTTTAACTCGAGCAAGTTTTTCACTCGCTTGCTTAGTTACCTCTTCACTTGTTGTGTTAAAGGTTCTCAGGCTTCATCTGCCTCCCTCCACCTCGCCTTCCAACCGCCGGGTTCGATCCGCTTCTTCTACAAAGACCATAAATGATCATCATCATGATCATCGACTACTACATGTCATGAACTATGTAGAAGTCATATAGCCTTTATCTTTTAGCTTTGTATCAAAGAGCTCGATTTTCTCTCTCGCCATCTTCAACAAAGAGTCAAAGGTATCATTTTCCTTGTTTGGCGGGTCAGCTTGGCTTCATTTCGCTTTACCAACTGAGAACGAAGGATACAAAGGGTCTCTTCATGGTGCTTTGCGCCGATTCCCACTGGCCTCCTCGTGGCCCGCCTCTCCTCCATCATGCCTTGGCGTAGCTCACTTAGATCTTTGGACCATGACAGAGGCTTTCAAAGCTCCACGCTTTGAGCATATGACTATTTCCTAATGAGAATTTGGACGTTATTTATGTGAGGAAATGACAAAATGCGCTTTTACTTACCTCAATCGTCAGTCGAAGATTTGAAGCCCTGTTCAAAGAAGTTTCAACCATAACTTCACCAACCCGCTGAAAGAACTTTGGGCTATAAGCTCAGAGCTAGGTACTAGGTCCAAAGAACTGCAACCACGTCATCCTCCTCCACTTGTTGGGCGCCGTCGCCGGGCACACTTTTGGGGTAGGAGCACTTTGCAGTAACAGCTGCTTGTCCGACCCTTTCGCCCACACTTCTTCTTGAGCAAGAGCTCTATGGGCTTCGCCCCGATGGCTGGTGTGTTTATTACCCACAGCACCACTACCTTTTGGCTATGGCACTCCACACTCTCTCAGAGTACCCAACTACGAGGTTTCTTTTGCCTCACCTTCAGAACGTTGGCCCTTATGCTCCGGGCATCTCAAAGGACCGGATGGAGACATAGGCCCGCTTTTGTCCGCCTTCTTCCACCGGGGTCACCATCAGTACGCTGGCTCTCTTCAACTCTGTGGCTCTTCATTCTACCGCACTGGGTACTCAAAGCAGTTCTTTTTACCTCGACATGAGTAGCACTCAAGTGATATCCTCGAACGAAGTAACACAGAGGAAACTTCCGACACTTACTTGGCACTAGACTTCTTCTTCGTGGTGGGCTTTCCTAGTGATATACCACTAAGCGATCCACTCAGCTCCAGTGCTTGATACAGACAAGCACAAAGATCGAGTCCTCTCCCGATGACTCGCAGCATAGCACCTTGTCCAAGCGTGATCCCACACTCTGAAAGTTGGCACCTGTGTGCTCAACATGTCCGGGTAAGCGTGTGATTCTACCAAAAGAAAAATAAACTTCATCAAGTATACCTATGTCAAGAATTCAACAATAGAATTTTACTTGGAAAGACTACTTACCGCCCCATGTAAAATGAGGTGTCTTCCTCCTCCTCCTACTGCTCCTCCATAGCATAATGTGCGAGTTGTTCACGAGTTGGATTTAGCTGGGTAAAATTCAGACTACATGGAGATAGTCTCAGACATGTTTTACCCGGGTCTCTGTGGTGTAGGCTCGACGGGCCTTTTGGGCATTGTTCCATTCCCAGTGGCAACATCGGCCTCCAATGACCGCTTTCCACGGCGGCTCCTCGCCTGCACTGTGGGATTGCCTAGACTATGACAACGTCTGGGTTCTCTTCAGACATTTCTCGGCTTCTCGTCCACATGGACAGCCGGAGGCGGCGGCCTCCTGTTCTGTTCTGCCGGATGCCGCTCCGCCTCGCAAACCTCTAGAATCTGGACGCGGAGGATGTGCAGCAAATCATTGAAATTCCGCCCCAACTCTTGCAATCAACACATGTGAGTCGTTTTCCACAAGATAAGATATTTGCAAAACACAATGTCAATATACTTACAATGGGTGGTGGATTCGATGATCATGCTCATCATTACTCGGGTAGGGTCCTCCGGGACGGTACCTGAACCCATAGTGGATCCTCTCTTGCGAGAGGTTGTACTTGGCGCCTAATGAAGCCGGGCAACTAATCCGACTCCACTCAAGCCCTTGGTCCTTCATGGCTTGGATTTGCTTGAGGAAAGGACGAATACCTCAAGTTCCGTTGCACTCGCTGTCTCCTTATCCCGACGGGTTGTTAAGCATCGCGCCGGTGTTGCTATGCACTTCTAGGGGGGGCATATGTTCCCCGATAAAACCACTCGGCCCTCTAGTTCTTCACAAAATCCACCAAGGTATAGTGGATATACTCGCTCTTTCTCCCCACGAAGTTGAATACCAAAGACTCCCCAAAACACTTGGACTTGTGGCGTCCGGGTGTGGTTTCAGTTTGAAAAATAGCAAAACAGAGTGATAGATGGGGGATGCCAAGGAAAGTTTCACAGATATGAACAAAAATTGAAAGATGCAGAATGGAGTTAGGGTTCAGATGATTCAAAGTTATGCCATAATGATGCAAAAGGACAAGTCGGCAACCCTAACCCATGCTGATGAACGACACAAAAAGCACAATCCCCTGGCCAAGATTGGGAATACGGTGCTCACTGTGTGCTTTCCATTCACCAAGCTTCTAATCTAGCAAATAGCCCTGCTTGGCAGAGTTTCTAGAGGTGCTTGCGGGCTCATGCCTTGGCGCCGGCCAGATTCAGGGTGCAATGTACCATCTCCCAAGACCTCAAGCCGCCCTCTTCTCAGTAGTCTTCTATGCGTGGCGCTCGGGTTCTTGCCCTTACCCATCAAGCGTAGCTTTTTACAAATCTAAGGTTTCAAGATGCAAGATTGGCAACACCACAATGGCTCAGGGCTTATAATGCAAATGGAGCAGAGGTAGATGATGCACAGAACGGTTCCTTTTTATATGGTTTTTACCGTGATGTGGCCCGATAATCACGCCTAACGAAAGCATGGCATTTTGGTTTCCTTCAATTTTAATGCGTTGCACGGTTGATACGACGATGCATTGCACGTACTTTTCAGGATTTTCAAAACACATCACAATGTGTTCAGACTTATCCTTTGAATTTTTTTTTCGGTGCATCGCCATGCTACGTAATTGCTATCTATATGTCCACATCGTGAAGTACCTGGATGATTGATGCAAGATTCGGACAATCGCTGACAAGACATATTAAAAAGCGCAGACTCCAGATGTTTATTCAATACTTCAATGGATACAAGTTGCACACTTTATAAGATTCAAGACCACCGTAATAATGAGCGATTATTTATTTAGAGAGCTACACGATTGGATACAAGATTTTTAGTCAATAACAAAGATAACACCTACTCGGATAAAATAGAGTACTCATACTCTAAGTGCTTCTCAAGATGGGTACTTTTTGTACCCGATGCACCTAGATCCAAGAGGAGGAGAGTAATGCATCTCGGTAGATAACAGAAGCAGTGTGTCCTAGCCTAGAACCTTGGGTAGACTATCCGGCTATGAACATTTGTTGGCCGGCTATCCTTGGGAGCATAGCTACTGCAAGAGGAAGCCTGCAGGCTAGTATGCAGGATGATCTATTCGCACATCTTGCCACCCAGCCAACGCCATCTGTACACATTCGGGTCCGGGTACGACCCTTCATGGATAGACGCCGATAGACATCCTGTAAGAACCACATGGGATCAGCTGGACGTGCCACCCTACCAGCTTGTCACAAGACTTTCTTCTAGTTGCAGTTCCTGCACTCCTCATCGTAGACAACCGCGTTTTTAGCCTACCTCTAAACCCCTCTCACAAGATTTCTTCTAGTCACTACAACTCTTGGTTATACCAACCGAGTACTCCCTGTATGGGCTGGTCTACTTGCTCACCACCATATTTGCAAGCTTCAAAACTTTGAGCTACTTTTGCTTCTTCTACAACTAAGGTTTAAGTGCTCGCCAGAGGATTTTTTAGTATGTCTTGGTGTTGTCATGGACCAGGTTCATGCGGAATACGGACAAGCTCACCGACTTCTACACAAAGTTAACGTGCTACACTACAAGGGTACAAAGTATGCCCCACTACACCTTCGGTGCAGTATTGTGACGACATTTTCCCAAAGACATGTAAAGTCATAGTACACACGGGTAGCACCTTTGATGGCATATTCATGAATATCCTAAGCATCTTTTGGACTAACTGTACTAAATCTTTTGCATGTGACTTTGATATGTCTTACCCGCTCGCTCGTATAAGCATATGACATTAATTTTTACGACACACTGATCCTTGAGTATATCCTTTTTGATCCTTATCTCGAGTACAAGTACTTGGACATGTGCTCGGGGGCTGCGGTGGTACATATCATCTACGGATATTTTTTCTTTAAACCCTATAACACTTTGTTTTGCAAACAACAAGAGGCTTAGGGGCTACATTTTAGTGAGTGCACTTTTTCTAAAAGTGCACGCCACTGAGAGGTTTTATAGAGCACCTCATGGCTTCATCCACTTAAAGCACTTGGACTATGCTTGTTTCTACCCAAAGAAAATCGGGGAGGAACAAGAAGGCTTCCGAGTTCAGCCATGACACGCCGGGGCTTGACGGACTAGGGTCCTAGGGGTTCCCCACGGGTACTACTTGGTTGGGCCCTAAGATGGCCCACGATCTGTTGAAGGACGGAGACAAGGTGGCATGGACTTTAAGCTATTCTACATCGACTTAGTTGGCTTACTATAAAAGCTAGATTCTGTAATAGGACTATGACACTTCTTTTGTAACCGGCTAGGACTAGATATGTGCCTTTACCCTCTCCCCTATATAAAGAGAGGTACGATGCACCCCCTTGTAACCTTAACAATCATACAATCAATCCAACATAAAAGGACACACGCCGACTGGACATAAATGCTATTACTCGACAAGAGCGCCTGAACTAGTATAAATCGTTCGTCTCCTTTGCGTTTCTATCATCAAGTTCACAGACGCCAAGCTCCCCTCCGAACACCGTCCAGGGTACCCCATGACAGGTTGCCGGTCATCAAACACCAACACCAGAGCTTGATCATCATTACATGTCCACACCACCACCATAGACTTTATTTCATGTGGCCATCTCCATCTATGAGTGCCACCTAGCTCCTTTACTTGGGTTGGACCATCCTATCTAGTCACACACTTAGATACAAGGATTAGTCCAAATAGGTTTCATCAACTAGCCAAAACCATACTAGGACTTTCAACGTGGTCATTCTTAGATTTACGTGGCACAACTAATCAGCCTCCAAGACACCGATATGTCCATGTCGGCTGACCAATAGCCGATGAGTGTCCAATCGGCTTTCCAAGTGCCGATAGGCATTTATTCTTGCAAATTTTTCATAACACCATCGAGATTTGCAATTACTTATTCAAATAATATTATTTGATAAAAAAAATCAAAGTTTTAGAGGTAACAGTACTGATTTCAGTTTCTTGTTGGATAATAATTATTTGGCTGTTCAACGAGGGCACCGACAGTTCTGAATTTTTTTTGACATTCCGACAGTTCTGAATTTATGTGTCTAGTTGTTGACAGCTAGCTTCATTTCTTTTATTGTTTTTGGAGGATTTGGTCCGGCTGTGTTTGAAACAATGTATAAGGCCAGGTAAAGACTCTTGCATCTTTGTGGCCCAAAGAAAATCACAATTCTGGTCTGGCCTGTCAGAGTGGCCTGGCCGACGGGCTTGGCTCAGCCTGCGCGTGTTATTGACGTGGGCAGCGAAAGGAAAAAGTCCGCATTACCTCCCTCAATTTTCGTAAAAATATGTTTTTTCTCCCTAAACTCCAAAACCAGGCAAAACACCTCTCTCAACTTTTAAAACCGTTCATCTTACCTCACTGGCCCGGTTTTAAATGGTTTTGAAGGCGGTTTTGTTTTTTGTTTTTTATTTATTTTGGCTAAATCTTTAAAAAATCATAGTAAATCATAGAAAAATCATAAAATAGAAAATCCAATTTTGTTGGACTCCACATGAGTAGATCTACACAGTGAATATATAATATGGTATGCTTTAGTACAAAGTTTTTGCTGTGGCTTTAGATCTATGCTTTTCTGTAATTAATTAGAATAAAAATTTCGTACTCATTGGATCATGTATATAGCTTAGTTATAGATTTATTTATATTTAACAAGGATAAACCTAAATAAAATCTATAACTAAGTTATACATGATCCAATGAGTAGGAAATTTTTACTACAGTTTAAACATACAATAATTAGTCCACCATAAAAATTTCACCACAATTGGACCATAGAAACTGCAACTATGAATTATTCCATTTAATTAAAAAAAACATAGATGTAAAGCTACAACAAAAACTTTGTACTAAAGCCTACCATATTATATGTTCACAATATAGATCTACTCATGTGGAGTCCAACAAAATTGGATTTTCTATTTTATGATTTTTCTGTGATTTACTATGATTTTTCAAAGATTCGGCCGAAATAAATAAAAAGGAAAAAAATAAAAACAGCCTTCAAAACCGCTTATAACCAGGCCAGGGAGGTAAGATGAACGGTTTTAAAAGTTGAGGGAGGTGTTTTACCCGGTTTTGGAGTTCGGGTAGAAAAAACAGACTTTTGCGAAAATTGAGTAGGTAATGTGAACTTTTTCCCCAGCAAAACGTGTGCCTGAAATATTTTAGACAGCGGGTGGCTTGATTAGGCCCGGCCTGTTTCCGGTCTGAAAAAACAAGGCCTGAAATGACCTATGGGCTGCTACTGGCCATAGATTTTAGGTATTGGGTGACGTAGTTTTTTTTATGACGTAGTTTTTGGAAACAATGGTGTCATAAAACTGTGGTTTTTGTAAGTTAAAGAGACACAAAATCATGGCTTAGAAAAAGAGGTTATGAGTGGAGTTTTAAAACTCAAAAAGGACTACAATTTTCGATGTTCATACGTGTATGTTATTGTGTGACTTTATACAAATATTCATACGTGTATATTATTGTGACTTTATACAAATGTTCATACGTGTATATTATTGTGTGACTTTATAAATGCATATTTCTAACTTAATTTTTTGACTTTTCAGTGCATACTTGTCTGTTTCCATTTGTCAGCATATCCCAATTCTGTTTTCGATCTTAGCTTTTCGAACCAGGTTCTGTTTCCACAAAAAAAAAAGATATAGAAACGAAAATGAGAGTGGGGATTTCCTGCTTGTTTCTGTTCATTTTCATCCCTTTCTTAGACCAGTTCTCAAATATGTTCCTGGCTCTTGAGTGGATAGTGATGTTGGGTGCCGTGATCCAAAATCCTTAGAGTGAGCCAAAACAACATGCAGTGGCAATAGGTGGGTCACAGAAGGTTGGTGCAGATTTTACGGTCTGCACTCCGCAATGTCATGTCTTTCACTCTTTCTGCAACGATGTTTAGTTTAGAGCTTGTTACCCAGGATGACTTCAGCGAAGACACCACAACAAAGTAATCATTGTAAGAATCAATTTTGTCGGCGGGAGGTGACTTGTTAGTCTCTATCAGTGAAGGGATGGGTGCTCCTCGACCGTCTCCAATAGGGTTAGTAATTTCGAGTGGACGACCTAGCCGCCGAAAGCCAAGGATAGAAAATCATACATCTAGTTTGATGGATCAAGGGTTGGAGGTATTGTATTTCCTCCCTGTGATGTACTCGATGATGCAACCGTTAGTGTTATTTTATAGCTTTATCATATGCATTTTGTTCTTCTAGAGCATTAGCAGATTTTGAGGCATGTCCAATGTTTTAGGCTAGAGTTGATCGACGGATTGGATATGAAGATTGCACTTTGATTTTGGTGTACAAGAGGTTCATTTATCTAGAGCATTAATTATCTACATTGACAATGCCCACTGTGGAGAATTACTACGAAACGAATTGGAAGAACATTGCATTTGTTGGGATGCACTATGCCAAATTATCATATTTATTAGTACAATTCCTCTCCCCTTGCAAAACAAGATGTTCACGGATGTATCCCTAACATAAAAAATGTTTTTTTATGAGAACGTGAAATGATTGTTAGGCCACTTCTTTTGTACATAAGCAATTTTTCACGAGGTTCATGCAACGTATCGGTAGTAACATGCCGAATTGCAGATCCCTTGTACTGACTCGTGGCGCTTGTTGACTATTGTGGCCTAGAACCTCGAAGCTGCAGGAGGAAGTTTTCATAGGCTTATTGTAGTTGACCTACCTGGAATCGTGCTTAGTTACTGTGTTTAGCGGAAACGTCGGTGCTTAACCTGCTGGCAGCGCTTTAATTACCTTCAACTTTTCTTTTCATGTAATGTAATCACAAGGCGACAAAACATGCAACTGCATTTGCACATGGTGCGTAAACAGACCGGCCCCATTCGGCTTACCCCATATTTAGCTTGTTCGGCTTCTTTTTTTCAGCCGGAATAGTGTTTTTCTCTCACAACAATTCAACCAGAAAAGTGTTTTTCAGCCAGTTTCTGCCAAAATTCTGTCAGCCGAATGGGTGTTAAGTATGAATGAATGCCTTGCTTTCCAGTTTTTGATGTCGAATTCAACTTTGAACTTTTAAGTCTGACTTATCAGCTATAATATAGTGTTTTTCTTTCACAATAAATCAGTGAACAGTATTTTTTAACCTAGCTTTTCAGCGAAGCGAGCAAGGCAGTTTGCTAGAAACGTTTGAATTCAAACCTGCAACGACCTCCCCGCTTTACCCTTCTGTATTTTGTCCAACACTTCCTGAATTCCTAGCTGTTTGCAAGCTAAGACCCTGTTTAGATTCATTATCTGCTAATAGTTAGTTGGCTAATATCTCATAACTAATATTAGCTGGCTAACTATTAGCTACCTATTAGCTGAGGGTGTTTAGATGCACAGCTATTAGCCAGCTAACAATTATTAGCAGGTTTCTGTTATTTCTCCACCTATTAGCTGTTATTATCTAATTTGGTCCAACCAGTGAGATAGTTATTATTTAGAAGTTTAGTTAACAATTAACTAGTCTATTATTTATACATTTTTTATCCAAAATAGATAATTATTAGTAGATAACTGCTATGTACCAGATCCAAACAGAGCCTAGATAGCGAAGAGCAGAGGGTCCACCTCTGTGAGTTCGTCATCAGAAATTCAAACAAAAAGAACGTCTATACTGCATTTCAAAATAAAATGATAGGTTCCAGTCAGAGACTCGAGTATATAGTTGATGAGAGCCCTGACTGAGCACTGCACGAGCCAATCAGGATTTTTTTTTGTTTTTTCTGCGAGGAACCAATCAGGACATGTTTTCCCCTACCAATGCCGATTATACATGCTCAAGGAACAGGAATCTTTCTCTGTGTCAACTCAACCGAGCAGGGATCTCGAGGCAACTGTGGAACGCAAGATCACCCAAAACAAGAAAATGGAAGAAGATGAAATGGGAGGCTTTGTCTTACTACAAACAATGCAAGGTGCAAGAACTGAACAAGTGGTGGAGCTCCACCATGCCCCCCATGCCGCCGCAATGCCCACAGCTCGCTGGCTGGCTAGCCTCTGCACTGGGTGATGGCGGAGCAGCCCCGAGTGTAGGGGTTGGCGGCGCCGCCGGGGTGGCAGTTGTAGTAGGACGCGCCGCGGTACGAGCACGGCGTCTGGTCCTTCTGCAGCGCGCCGTAGCCGATGCTGCCGCCGTCGCCCAGCTCCCTCCTGGCCGCCACCGCGCACTCCGCCCCCGTCGCCGTGCCCGTGCAGGCCGCCACGCCGCCGTAACCGTAGCCCACGTCCGCCGCCCAGTCGTCGTCGTCGTGGTACACCGGTGCCGACGCGGCGGCGGCGCTCCGCTGCGCGTTGCCTGCGACGGCGAGGAGCACGGCGGCCACAACAAGCACTGCGAGCGCCGCGCGGCGCCGTGGCGGCGGCGGCAGCATGGCGCGCGTCCGGCCGGCCGCTTTATGCTGCAGACCTGCGCGGTAGAATGCTCTCCTGCAGGGCTGTGTTTGTTCTTGTTGTGTGTCCTGGGGTACCACGTTACCAGTGCCAGAGCTACCAACTTTAAAGATTCGAGGACAGTTTAGTTAGTTTAAAAAACCCCCGAGAAGATTGGATTTTAAATAAGGCGAGGCGTGTGGAAATTCGTAATCAATGTTAAACATTTTTAAGTTTTTATATACATTACACCTTCTAGATCCCCTGGTGAGCATGATAATATGATGCTTAAAGGAGGTGCTTCGTGAAAAAGCTAGGTTTATCTGAACCAATACCGATAGCGTAGCATGATGCTTTAATGGTGAACAAGGTCTGGTATGGATCATGGAGCTAATAGTTAGAGCATCTATAATAGTTTCCAAAAAGACAATTGGTAAATCTATGAGTTTTTAAGTGGCTAAAAACATTTGGAAGGATATTTGTTGGCTTACTCTAAATAATTTTTAGTATCTCACTCCTAAAATATAGAAGGAAATTTTGCATCAGAAATCCCGTGCTATTTTGAAATCATCCTATTCACTTTTATACCTTCTTTCTCTCTTGTACATTTGCATTAAAAATCATGTCCTACTTCTTATACTGTTCCCCCACGTCCTTCCACCTCCAGATTGGCGCGATTGGGTCGATTTCCTAAGTACGAAAAGTTTGAGGGTTGAGATAGAGAATTGTTGAAGAACAATTTTTTTACAATTTTGCTAAAAATTAAGATTGGGGTGGGTTTTGGAAACTCTTGGAGATGCTCTTGCTAATAGTTAGCTTTTTGGATCCAAACAGGTCTAGCCAATAGTTTAGCTAATTGTTAGTTGAACTAAACTAGTTAATAACAGCTAATATTTGTTAATAACAACTAATATTTGTTGGACTAAACTAGTTAATAACAACTAATATTTGTTAATAACAACTAGTATTTATTAATAATAGCTAATATTTGATGGACTAAACTAGTTAATAATAGCTAATGTTTGTTAATAACAGCTAATATTTGTTGGACTAAACTAGCTAATAACAGCTAATAACTATTTTATTAGTTGGACTAAACTAGTTAATAACAGCTAATATTTGTTATAAACTATTAGTTAGCTAACTATTACCAGCTAATAGATCCAAATAGAATCTAAGATGGCTCCAATCAACTTGGACTTATAATGTATGGCATGAAAAGAGCCTATTTTCCTTTTGGCCCCCAGCCACCAGTTCGTTTTGATGTGGTGCTCAACCGATCGATATGGTGCACCATGTTTCTTTATTCGATAATGATAGGACGCGGGCGACCATCCTGTCCCAACATCGCGCGTCTGGGCCTGCGGCCCAATAGAACAATCATGTCGAAGAAAAAGAAGGCCCGCATCGAGTCGCTTCCTCTGACCCTCGCCATTCCCACACCACACTCCCGGATCTCCGCTTCCTCCACGCCCTCTCGCCGCCGCCGCCCCTTCCTCCCTCTCGACGCTGCTGAAGAAGGCCTCCCTCCCATCTCGATGTGCAACGCATCCCATCGCCGTCAGACGCTCGCGGAGGTGGGGCATGACCTTTTGCATGTGGAGGAGTGGCAAGTCCCGTCCTCGTCCGAGGTGCGCGAGGAGGCGACAGCGACGGTGGAGCAGCCCCAGCCACCAGGACACGACTATGGCACAAGCCAACGCGACGACGCCGGTGGGGCAACCTCGGCCGATCAGCGGCGAAGAGCGACGCTTCTCCAACAAGCTCGCCCACCTCCTCATGGCGCTCACCCGCCGCCCACCTTGCCGCACTGTCGCCTTGCCCCTTCTTCTTCCTCCCCGTCCGTCCGGCCTAAGCTCCCCGCCGGTCCCTTCTTCCCACCCCCGACTGGCAAGAGCTCGTTGAAAGAAAGGCGAAAAATGCATGTTGCAATCCTATGTTTTAGGTATTTTAGATGTTTCATAGGTATGTTGCAAATGTTTCATATACATGTTGCAAAACTAGATCGGGATGTTGCATATGTTGCAATCGTTGTACACGTATGTTGCAACCTTCTGTTCCCAATGTTTCATATGTTTTTTTCGATATATGTTGCAACTGTGTTTATATTTGGATGTTGCACATGTTTCACACATCTGTTGCAAGTGTTTAATTTGAATGTTGCATATGTTTTTACAATGGTTTTGAGGTGTTTTCGTAAGTGTTTCAGATGCATATTTTAAATGTTTCATCTGTCTTCATACATATGCTGCAAGTGTTGAATCTGGAGGTTTTAAAAATAGATCGGGTGTTGCATCTGCATCTCCCTGTCTTCATACCTATGTTGCTTGTCGCCTGTCACGGGACAGCGGCCCACCGCAGCTGCTGGGCACAGCCATGGGTCAACCCCCGTGGGCTTCCCCGTGCGGGTATGGGGTGTGCGCGGTGCACGGATCCTACGAACGGATGCGAGCGTGGGTGTTGTGCGGGATGCAGGGTGTGATGCAGATGCAAGAGCTGCGTCGTGCTAGGCGGGATACGGGGATGCGAGGCGTGGGGCGTTAAGCGGACGCGGAGCTACGTTCGGACGCGACATCCGGTTCAAACGTCCGAGCGCTAGGCCTTCCGTTCTTTATTTACTGCATGGTGCCTTAGATCACACTTTCTCTACACAAGGAATCAGGAATAAGGTGCACGAGATTCATGCAATGTCGGTAGTAGGGTAACATGCATAGTAGATATGTATTGTGTATACGTGTAAACCATTTTTCTAGATTTATTTCAGGACTTAACGGCGCTATGCTTTCAATAGTAGACGACGTCCCCGTCGACAGTGAGGCGCCTGTGGTCATAGGAATATGATTTGCGTACGTGTGTTCATAGGGGTGAGTGTGCGTGCATGTTGTGGACGTCTTCGTTGTACCATGTAATTTAAAAAAAACGGACCCTTGCAGTTTTGGATCTGTCTCGTTGCGCTGTACAATGTACATTGACTTATTTTGCTTGGCTGGAATCTCGAGCGAAGAAGCTGGCTTGTTTGGTTGACTCGATCGTGCTTAGCTGCTGCGTTTAGCGGAACCCTCGGTACTTAACAACGTGGCATCCCTTTCAAATTCACAACAACAGCAACGTGGCATCGCCACCAGCCCAACCCACGTCCACGACTATGATTTCAGCCCATTTGTGGAAGACATGGGTCCGATTGAAAAGGCTACTTTAACTGGGTTGGTCTGGTTCTTAGTACAAAGGGAATGAAGAAACGGCTTGGTCTGGCCCCCCTTCCGCCCAATACTCAACAAAGACCGCACCTGACTAGGCCCAGTACGCTCCGTGTGGGCCTGCAGAGCAGCTTGATCAATCGGCGCTTCAAGGCCCATACATAACCGATCGCATTCTGAGTTTCTGACTTTAAACCGTGAATTTTCATCTGTTTCACCAAAATTTGATTTTTCTGGAGCCCAAGCTTATCCCTTTTTCTCCAAGTTTATTTACCCTGCTGCAATGCGATGCATGCTGCTGCTGCATCGGCAACTATTACAATCTGTCTCCGGTCTCCACTCTGTGATGTCTCATCTGAACTGGGAAAAGGCGACAAACTGATTGGATTCCGGCAAAATAAAACAGGACAAGATCAGGACCACTCACCTGTTCATCAATTTCTGAATGAACCACCACTCTTCTTACTTGTCCCCTACAAGTTACAACAATTTTCACTTCTTTTCCTTACGTACAGATGATTTCACAATTTCATTCGCAACCCCAAATTAGCATGAACAAACGTTGTTTGCACACGAATATAATGAACCAGGAGTTCTTGATCCATACATGTCTCGTTTTTCTAATGCCAATTACAAAATCATGGAGCAAGAAGCAGCTTGCTCTATATCAACAGATCAAGAATTAATCTCTCAAAGCCCAGCTAATAACTAACCAGCTACAGAACACACAAAAAACACCAATAAGACTGGAGAAAGAATCGATCAAAAGGAGAAGAAAAGAAAACAGGATTCGCCTTACAAGCTACCGCGGCAGGAACTGAGACGACGGACGAGACCAATGCATATGCATGACGGCCGTGATCATCGCTCGCTGCCCTAGCCTCTGCAGCGGGTGACGGCGGAGCAGCCCCGGGAGTAAGGGTTAGCCGACGCGCCCGGCCGGCAGTTGTAGTAGGACGCGCCGCGGTACGAGCACGGCACGCGCCCGCGGCTCATGGCGTCGTAGCTGATGTACCAGCCATAACCCAGCTCCCTCCTGGCCATGCCGCCGCCGCAGACGCACTCCTCCACCGTGCCCGTGCACGCCGCGCCGCGATCGGCCCACCTGTCCGGATCCACCACCGTCGTCGTCGTCGTCTGGCCGGCCGTCCGCGGGGCGCCCGCGGCGACAAGAACAAGGGCCACGATGGCGACGGAGACCGCGAGCACGGCGCGGCTCGGTGGCCGGTCGACGTGCGCCATCCGTTTGCTAGCTGCCCCGGCGCGGCGGTGCCGGTGCGCTCTCGATCTCCTCCCGCTCAAGATGGGTGATATTTTTTCTTTTGCTTCTCCGCAAGACCCGATACTAACGGCTAATGGAAGTGAAGTGCTTGCTCGCTCGCTGGATCATGATCTCGATCCGTGACGACATGGCAACATGGCGCGCCTGCCGCGCGGCATTAATATACGGGGAGGCGTCTTGTCCGCTCGCGCGCCGCGGCACATGAGGCCACAGCTGCGCCGGCTGTTTCTGGCACGTCGGGGGCCGGGAGCTCGTGCCAACGCTCCCGTTTCCTACCATATCTTGCTTGGATGTATGCTCCAGCTAGCTCCAGACACGGCTAGCCCTTGCTAGTTTTCTGTGTCTCATCTGCCCATCAGATCTGCAGGCTGGCTGCTGCGGCGGCGTTTCAGTCTCAAGTTAGTTTCTTTCTTTCTTTGTAAAGACAGCATCCAGTTTCGTTCCTTACCACTACCGCAGAGAGCGTTAGGTTGATGATTCGTTTGTATGTTGTATGAGCATAGGTGTAGAAGATTGTTTCCCATTGCAGTGTAGGTCTGGATTCAATGAGTAGATATATACTAGATAGTTGTATGCCATGCAATTTTAATGTGCCTTCATTTTGAATTAGAGACCATGAGTTTGGCCATGAGATTGATGCGTGCTCCATTACCATTACACTGTAGGTTAGGATTACAATGTAGGTCATTGATTTATGGATCAATTATCCGTAGTTATTCATTTTGAGATTAGCCTACATAAAGATCAGTTTTTTTTTTTTTGTATGAAGTACACGGACACAATCTTGTAACCTTGCATCGTGGAGGTAGTGTGGAGACCGGTAAGTATGGTTATGTTGAGTATAATGGAATGCAAAGGGTGTCTATGCATGGTCTTCAGGACTCGACCATCATTTAGGTAGTATGGACAAGCTTAACCTTGCATGTGTATTTAGTTGAGGAAACTGTAAGCTAGTTGTGCACATATACGTCAAGCCACTTTCTAGTCTAGGTCTTTCATGATAAACAAAAGGGCCGAATTGGAACCAAAAAAAATATTGTGCCTTGTTTTATTCGTATCACTACTTCCACATGATCTCTGAAAACATGCATGCATGTGCATATATATGCATGTGTTTGCTCTTATTACATCGCTCAACTGCGCATAAATACTCATCAGTTGGATACTTTCAAATTGGGCGTGCCGAGCGGCATCTCATCCCCAGATGACAACCTGCGCTCGCCGGATAGTGGTCTGACTCCTAGCGAATCGCCTCCTGGCGGACCACCTCCCGGCGGGCACTCAAAGGTACAGATGCATTGTTGGTTAAACGGGATCCGGCCCTTGCAATACCCGCCGACACCGAGGCCATGTTGAACGCATGAGTTTGCACAGTCCTTATTGCTCATGCATCGTCCGTGGTAAAAACCATTACGCCTGCTGCAGATAGCTGCCTCCGCACCTACGTACAATCATAACCCGCTCAGTGATTAGGACCATATGCATCACATAAACTCGATCTTGAACAGAGCTTCACAGTAATATATAGCTCCATAGTACAGGAGGTATGTCACCAAGTGTCCAGATAGGAGCAGTTTTTCCTTTAGTATTTCAACGAACTTCATAAGCATAAAGGTTGTTTTAGTTACTTACAATAGGCCACAAGGAGCAAGGCGAGGATGAAGACAACAGGCGCCGCTACAATCTTATTAGATGCCATGGTTATTTTGGTGTGAGGAAAAGAGCATATACATGCTCAATATTTATAGTGGTTTCTTAGGCCTCTGGTACATTCAGTGTTCTAGCTAGATGGCTATCTCTACCTCTATATCTATCTAAGTCTTACTATATATATATATATATATATAATCTACTCCCTCCATGTCAGAACGTAGCTTCATTTATCATTTAAAATTTGCTCAAAATACAACTATGTTTGACTTTCTGGGGGATTTAAATGGTGAACAGAATAGCTATACTACCCCTTACACTTGATTTATGAGCACAACTAGTGGAAATAAATGCTAGCATACTAGCATGCATATTTATAATTAATTACCATTGACACATGCAAGGCAGGCATAGCTGCCATACATAAACTACACGCACATGTAGGGACAAGTTTAATGCAGACCATATTACAGGAGCGGCACCGTATCTGGCTTATAAGCCTTGACTTATCAGCCAGCAGCAACAGTGTTTTCCTCTCACGCCAAACCAACCAGCAGTACTTTCAGCCATGGCTTATAAGCCAATTCAGCCGAAACGAACAGGCTGTAGTCCTTTTACTATTGTCCTTATTAATCTGTCTGAAAATATTATTATGTGATTCTCTGTCTATTTGTCTGCCTATCTATTTATCTATCTATCTGCATCAAACTTCTATCTATCTTTCTATCTACATATCTATCTATCTATCTATCTATGTATCTATCTATCTATCTATCTACATATCTATCTATCTATCCCTGTCTGTCTATATGTTATCTGTGTCTTCATCCATCCATCAATCCATCTATTTGTCTATCTATCTAGTGGATTTTGATTTGTCGTAGTCAAACTATCTTAAAGCTGACAAAAACATTATTTTATTTGTTGCATTCTCATATGAGCTTTTTTAGGTGCGAAACTTTTAGCCTAGCGTGGAATTCACGTTATTAACTTGATGTAATTTTTATGGGATTTATTGTGGAGAACTGCTTACAAAATTAAGCTATGGTAATTTTTATGAGCTTTTTTAGGTGCGAAATGTTTCATGTCCCAGTTTCCAAGAATCAAATGTGTCGGAAACAGTGTTGTTGACAAGTTTCATCCCCATGAGACTCTTCATCTCATAAAACTTCTAGCATCTCTCTCTTCATCTATACTATACCATGTCAACTCATGTAATGCCATTACACTCCCACGAAACCTTCCACTAAGACTAACCTAGTATGTATGTTGCATTGGGAACCTTGAACTATTACTAAATCAATCTAGCATGTTGTTATTTTCTTTCTCTCTAGCACTTTCTCAACTAGAACCCTCTCTTCTTATCTATTCTTGACAGCAGCAACTCAGTTTCCTCTTCTCCCCCTTGGCGCAAGGAGAGGGAAACCTTGCTAGTGCACCGGAGAGTTCCAGCCAGAGGGGAGGTAGGGTGGTTGCCCAACCTCGCCCTATGGGTCTGTCAGCCTCTGTAGCAGGGAACATAATTTACAATAACAAACGAGACCCAAATATTGGACCTAATATAATTTGTCTTGATGTGCACTCTAATCAGAATAAAGAAAGCATTCACATATCCTCTTTGCATGGTTAATGTATGAACAAATCTTCGCTTAGTTTACATCCAGACTATTTTGATTGGTCCAATTTACACCTGAATCCGAATCCGAGTAATATTATAGCTATTTGTAGCCATAGTCGTATATATCCATCCATATCCGATCTGTTTACGCCCCTACAACATTGCTTTGGGTTAAAGAAATAGTGGTGTTACTCGTTTGCTTTCACTTGGTTTCAACTCTAGCTACCCCAACTTGTTTGGGACTTAAAGGCTTTGTTGTTGTTGTTGTACTCGTTTGCTTTCACTTCACTTTCATGGGGATTCTGAGGCGCACAACCATCGGTATCAGTTATCAACTAACCATAATTTGGACTCCATATCTGGCGTCCGTCGGGCAAAAACCAAATAGCAAAGGTGTGCTCTAGTAATTCTGTACTTGCAGCCTCTCGAGTTGTGTGAACTCTGAATTTCTGACTTTGGAGCCCTGATGCCAAATGTGCGCATATAGTGGCTTGTCGTATCTGTTGCCGCTAGGAGTATTATCTATTTTGTTTCGTCCTTTGCTTTGGTTTTCGTCTCTAGGCCCACATGTTGGAACACCAATACACGAGTAGCATAGGCCAAAGTAAACATAAGCTAATACCGTTGGAGCATTTGTGGATGTTTTGCAGGGATGCTAGACAAAGCCTTCGCGTCGGGCCTGTGATGGAATGAAGACCCCAGCGATTCAAGCGGAGGCCACGCATGCTTCGGGGAGAAACCTAGAAAGCCTCCGCCGGCAGCAAGAAGGAGGCCCGAGCGCAATCCTAAAAAGACGTCCAAAGGAGTCCACGGGTGGAGACTCAAAAGCGAGAGCGAAAGCTCCGATGGCTCTGGCGGAGGCCTTGCTGTCTTCACTAGAGAAAGGGGCCTTCACAGCACCGCGGCCCAAGATTGGAGACGGGCTTCTAGTGGGCCCAAGGCTAAGGCCCAAGAAGCAAAGGCGGTGCAGGGGGAGAAGACTTGGGATGCCCCTGGAGATTTTAACTAGTGTTAGAATATTCTAGGAATGTACCTTAGCTGTCAAAGGGCAAACTTATACCATGAAGAAGTAGCCAACAATGCCCTATAAAAGGGGAAGCCAAATGCTATGTAAAGGAGGTTGGTGAGTTCATTAATGAAACCTTGACTGAGTCTAGGCCCACCCTCCATTTCACACACCTTGTCCCAGAGCACTCGCTGGGCGAAGGCCTTCTGTCGGGGACCAATACTAGGATACCCGAAGAGGAGGAGCTAACAACCATCAACATTGATTCATCTGAGCAGTCAAGAGCGTGACTATAGCTCCACCCGACCCCAAGGCCGCAGGCTCTGCCTCACCCAACCCTTGGGTTTGTGCTCCGCCTCGCCCGACCTTTAGGGGCGGGCTCCGCCTCGCCCGACCTCGAGGCCGCGGGCTCCACCTCACCCGACCCTGGGGCTTGTGCTCCACCTCGCCCGACGTCTGGGGGCGAGCTCCGCCTTGCCTGACCCCAAGGCCACGGGTGTGGCAGAACCGCCCGAAATAACGCACTTACGGAGGCGCTTGTCTTCCACTGACACTAAGCGCCCTGAGAGCGAGCTACATCGGGTGGGTTCCGTCGAGCAGACCTAAAGGGAGAGCCCAAATGATCCACATTTTTCCCACAAGATCCAATAATGAGAACGAGCTTACATTGCTTGGTCCATTTCATACATCCAGAGTTCTTAAAATGGTATTATTAAATCACCAAATTCAGAGTGCAGAATATTAAACAGCGGAATGAAAATAAACAGCAAGTAAACATTTATCGATAATAAGCAAGGATCCGTCTGTGCCCACCAGAAGAATCCTTCACACAACGGCTATGTCTCGAGCAGTACCTGCAACAGGGGTAAATAAACCCTAAGTACACAATGTACTCGCAAGACTTATCCGACTAGTGGGAATAATTTCCCGACTCCAAGGAATATGATAAGCTTTATGGTTTGCTGGTTTATTAATAGTGAATCCTTATTTCTATTATTATTAGCAGTCATGATTCTTTCATTACCTAGCCATTCTATGTAAGCACCTATTCTACTTTCAAGCAAGAGTTGAGCAAACAGTTCCATTTCATCACCTTTCATCTTTCAGTTATTACTACGGTGCTAGAGTTTAGACAAGCTGTACTAGATTGCCCGGCGATTCGTGAATCAATGTGCCCAGCTGGGTACCCCGAAACACACGCCCTGCTTGTACCCCAGGCACAAGTAGGACCAACCCATCACTCTCCTGTCATGGGGTCCAGGTCCCCGTCCAAACTTGGACTCCAAGCCCCCACTCCTGAGTCTCGGACTCAGTGCGGTGCTTAGACCTCCACCATCTCCGCCTCCCATCAGTCAGTCCAGAAAGAGCTGAAACCCACGATAAGAGAGCAACAAGCCTTCTCTGCACCCATACCCAAGTATGTGCTCGGGATAATAAATCTATGACTTGCCTAGCGTCCATTGCAACGACCGGTCCTTAACCAACACAGACAGGAAAAAAATGTAACCAAGTTATGCCCCGTTGACCACAGGACACAACCTCTTACACCCACCAATACCCAAACCATATCCCTGCCCGGTCTCTATTTTTTTTCCTTTCCACCATTTTATCATGAGCGATAATAATCACCTATTGTGAGTAACGATAGGTTACTCACGCTACCGAAATCCTGAGCATAGCAGCTACTTGACCTATACTAGTAGGACTCATAGGTAGACATATTTATGCATGTAGTTTCTATAAAATGCATGTAACGTAAATGCACATCATATATATCTAGTGATCATTCGAAATAAGGGTTATGCACCGGGGCTTGCCTTGGGTAGGCGGGGTGTCAACAAAGTCAGCAACGAACGGCTCTGAGGCTCCCTCCTATACGAGAATCTCCTCCTCGTACTCTCAATGATCTCCTCGTATTCCTATTCGCCTGCAGGCACAAACTCTACCAACTCGTTATCTACATGCATAAAATGATGATGCAACACTTAGTAATTCGGCAACAACAACTCTTAAAATAAAATACGGTTATCAAGCTACTAAGCTAGCTCTACCGACTGAGATGCTAAGTTACCTATTATTACCACTAACATGTATGAAACATTTCATACATTAACTTAGCAACTAAAGGCATTCTTATTCTCACTATTGATTTACTCTCTGTATGGTAAAATAAGGAGCACTAGCTACTCTATTTATCAACCTACTCTAGGGCTACAAAATTTACAGTGAGTGCTTAATAATGTTATGAGTCTTCTATAAAAATTTTAGAGATAGCACATCTATCATTTCATCACAAAAATTCTTTCTCTAAATAATCCTAATAACAACAAGCATATTACAATAAATAAAGTAACCCTAAAGATACCATAGAACTGTACCAGCATGAATTTAGGAGACTAACAAAATCTACTTCATGATTTTTGGACACCTACATAATTTTAAACTAATTATCAAAGACCAGTTCACAACTTAATTTAGAAAAGCATGAACTAATTCATTAGAAAAGAAAAGGCAATACTGCCCGGCGCGGCCCATCGCAACTCGGCCCACGCTCACGCAGCGTGCGCAAATGCGAGCCACCAGCGCGGCCCACGCGGAGTCCGCGCCCGAGCTGGCTCTTTTGCTAAAGAGCCCCCATTCTCTTTCCTATTTGTGAAACTAACTCAACACTATTTAACTGAGTCACGGATTTGCATCTAGCACCCTGCCCTTACTCGAATTCCTGTTTTTTAAGGTCCCTGGCCGGAACTAATAAAGGCCACGGCATCTCCGCCCAACCACCGTCGAGCACAGACCTCCCCGGCATCAACCATCACCACCATAACACTCTATGTGCAAAGCGCAACCGATCGAGGTATCAAACGCCAAAAATGGTGCAACACGAAGACGTGCCCATGCGCCATGGAGGGGTTAGGCCACGGCAACACCGGTGCCGGTGAAAACACCTAGCCCAACGCCTCTATAGATACCCTTTATCCACCCATATGCTACGGGAAACAATACATAAACCCTATTTGAATCGCTACCACACCAAAACGCGCTGGCCACGGGAACGGCATCAAACCCAGTTCGACGGCGGCGGCGAACGCGTCCCGGCGATCCTAGACCTCAACCGGTTCAACCGTATACCCTAGGAGCAGAGGTACCTCACCAGAGACGTATAGGACGGTCTAGACGCAGTCGTGAGGCTCGGCAAGGTTGCAATGAATTGGACAGAGGTGGTTAGATTACGACGAATTTCGTTGGAGGGGGAAGGGTAGTTGGCGCTAGTGGGGATGCCTTCGGCTTAAAGACTGGCCGATGGCCACGACAGGCCAAAGAGAGGGAGAGAGAGGCAAGTCTGGCTAGCTAGGAGGAGTAAATGCGGAGCCAGAGAAGCGGGGTCACCAGGCGATGGCGACTCCTCCCTGCTGGACGTAGAGGCGGCATCGCGTCGAGTGGAAACGACAAGGAGCAGGGGAGGGGTCAGTCGGAGCTCGGCTTGTCCTTACCCAGGCGGAACGCGGACAGCGGCAGCGGGACACGTGTGTGCGGCTTCGATGTCATAAAGGCGAAACAACGGCACTGCGGCAAGGGGAGCAACCCCATGTGCGGCAAGGCGACGGTGCGGGCAGGGCCATGTGCCGGCTGCAGCAGGCCACGTGCGGCCATGCACGCAATAGTCCCACGTAGGCGAGCACGAGGTGGCAGAGCCATGCAGCATGACTGCCGAAGCGGGCAGCAGCAGCACGCTGACGGAACGGTGACGCAGCGATGCAAGCAAACACGACGCTGGCGGTGAGAGCGCACATGGGCAACCCAGTGAGGTAGACAGCAGTGGCAGAGCAGAGCGGCCGGGCCCGCCGACCCTAGCGTCCTGAGTGCGCATGAGTGTGTGCTTGGGCACGGCAGCGGGTGGCAGTGGCCAGCAGCGCGGCGCCAGCGCCAGGCCCGGCCAGTGCGGTGGCACGCGTGCGGGCATGCGTGCGCGTGCGCGACGGGTGGCCGGCGAGGCGATGCCGAGTGCCGGGCACGGTGACAGCGCCCATGCAAAGAAGTCGGCCCAAAATGTGCCATGCACGCTTTTTAAAGCATCCCAAAAACCCAACTCGATGATCCAATTGCTAAACCACCTATTCTATACTCGAGAGGGCATGTTAGGCTACTGAAACAAACCCTAATACACCATCACTCCTTAACCCGATTCTCCTACAAAAATTCCCAAACTTAGCCTTGTCAAACCGTTTTCCGACTTAGGAAATTTGACTAAGTCTCGATCGGATTCGCGTTGAATTCGATTTCCAAGCTATTCGATTCGCTAGCTAGTGAATTCCTTTCGTGACCTCAAGTATTTCATCGTCACCTACGAAGCTTATACTATAAACTTTATTAAAGTGTCGTATATGCATTCTATAGTATTTTTGTTCAATAAAAATTCGTTTAAAACCCTAAGTGATATAACACAACATTGAATGTATCTTTCGTTTTGTGTTTCCGATGATCGTTTCAAGTTACGTACATTGCTTTACACCCTATATTACACACATTTACACATAAATATAATGTTCATGCAGTGATTTAGCAAAAGACTATATAGTGTAACACCGAGGGTGTTACAACAGGCTCCGCCTCGCCCAACCTCGAGGCCGCGGGCTCCGCCTCACCCGACCCTTGGGTTTGTGCTCCGTCTCGCCTGACCCCGAGGCCATGGGCTCTACCTCACCCGACAGGGACCCATACCACTGTCAACCACTCTAGGTCCAAACGTATGGGCTTGGGTCAAAACTCTAACACCAAGGAAGAGACCGGCACGCCCTGATATAAACCGTGGCCATGATGGGCCATACCTGAGGATTCACATCAAGAACAGCATTGGGCGTACCAGTGTTGTTCTGCCTAACCCCTGTATGAACGTTGACAGGCGCGTCAGCTCACCATGATGTACGCTGCGATGGAATGGAACGCCATGACCGGCAGATGACGCCTGCGCATGGTGCCAGTAACGGACAGGGCCATGACGCGGAGCTATCCCTATTAACATCTATAGGGTCAGCGGGACCCGCATGAAGGATAAGAAGGATCCGGTGATCCTGAAGGACTTCTTCTCTCTCTCTCGTTCTTCTCTTTTCCTCCGCTATAACACGTGCTTTCTCTTGGCCTATAAAAGGGAAAGCAGGGCATCCCATGAAGGGGGGCCAATCCTATTAAAGCCGATCAATCGAGATCGACACAAGAAGCACGATAGGAGCACTCGGCTGAGCAGCAATAGAGCTCTCAGCACCCGTTCACTCCTTTCACTAGAGACTTGGGATCATTTCCCTCTCTCGCCCATTTGTACCCTCTACTACAAACTTTCAGTGCTAGTAACACGAGCAGCAGCGACGAACTGAACGTAGGGACTTTCTGCCCGAACCAGTATAAACCTCATGTCCTATATGCTCACCATCCGAGCTAGACGTGCAATAATACAAATTTTCTCGTCGGTGGTAACTCGAAACACTGACACCTTCCGTTCCTCGTCTGCTAGAAACCCCCAGTTTTCCAACATTGGCTCCCATCGCGTGTTGGCCAAGCAAAACCCACAATGGCAAGGAAAAGAGTAGCCTCCGCAAGGGCACCTACGGACCCCACACCAAGGGGAAGACCTAGGCGTAGTGCTCGAAGCACCTACGCCACTACCCCAAAAGACCAGGCTACGGAAGAACCGGTCGTCATAGACCAGCCTCCGGCTTCCAAGGAGCAGCAAGCCCCAAACCCCACCCCGGAGCAAGAGCTTCAACAATTACAGGCTCAGTTGCAGAACATGCAACAAGAAAGAGATATGGTTGTAGCAACCTTCACCGCAAACCAATAGACAACCCAAACATCAGCTCAGGCAGTGGAGATCAGGCAGCAGTTAGCCGTCCTACAGGCCGAAATACAAAGTATGCAGCCCTCGCAATCTAGCTTCAACACATCCAACAAGTTCCACTCAGCAAATCAAAGCCAACCCATCCCCCACCACGCACAATAGCTCAACCAACCTTCGGCACGCCTTACACCTTGCCACAAACCCACAGAACCATTGATTCCAAATCACCACTATCTAAAGGCATCCAGAGTTCACCCTAGCCTCCCTCATACAAATCCATCACTTTACCCAAATTCAATGGAAGATCAGACCCACGCTAATTCATCATGAGCTTTGACGCAGTTGTAGCCTCCGCTGGTGGAAATGAAGCGGTGCTAGCCAAATCTTTCATCATCGTAGCCGAAGGCGATGCGCTAGTCAGGTATTCGATACTGAAGCCAAGCTCTGTGTATTCATGGGAAGACCTTTACAACAAGATCCTAGCAAATTTTAAGGGAATCACAAGTGAATCCTTAACTTCCATGGATCTGTTTCAATGCAAGAAAAATCAAGGAGAAGCCTTAAAAGACTACTTCCAAAAATTTGTGCAAATAAAAGCAAAAGCACCCAATGTTCCGAAAAATGTGGCTATCGAAGCAACAATCAAGGGCCTTCGTATAGGACCCTTCGCTGCTCATCTAGCTAGAGAAAAGCAAAGAACCATTGAAGACCTTTATTGTGAATTTGAGAAATATTACAGATCGGACAATGACCTCCGCAGAAGACTAGAAGAGCAAAACCAGAGCAAACAGTTCTAGGGCAACAGCAGGAACGCCCAGAGAGGCAGTAGAAGCCAAGGCCAGTCGTAGCCACCGCATGGGCAAAGCCAGTAGGTCTTTAATATAGAGCAGCAAGGAAGCAGCCAACAAAGGCAGCAATCGGTGAAGGCAAGCCCAAACAACGTGCCTCAGAAACAAGCCGAAGGCAAGGAAAATGGCCAAGGCAGGAACTGGAACAGAAACCAAAACCAAAGGCAGCGAAGATAGTACTGCTTCTTTCATGAAGAAAATAAGGGGCACATCACCAGGGATTGCCCAGATGCTAAGAAGACCCAAGAGAGGATCAAAAGCAGAGCAAATCCGCAACCTCCGTCACAACAACCTGCAAGAGAGGTAAGCCATACCTTTGCTGCATCTCCTCAGCAGTAATACTGCCCAATATACACAAGCCTAAACTCCACCCAAATTTACCCATCCACTTTAGCCGTCGCCTACTACCCAAATTTCCTACCCGCATGGCGACCAAGTACCCAGCAGCAGGGGCAAACTAGCAACCAACGGACAGAAGCCAACCTCACATACATAAACTCGAGGCCTCTGCACATAACATTCATTGAGACCACTCAGCCATCTCAAGTACACAATAGGCAGCTAGAGGCATTGCCTCTGCCCACCAATACAACCAGCAACACCCAAAAATGAACCCAACCCTAAAAACCAACTCATCCCCCACACACCCCTACCCACCATCAGCTTGATATTGCCTATAGACGGAGGCTCTTTAATGGAGTTCTAGACAAAGAATCAGACGAAGGATCACCTTAGGCTTGTCAACAACATAGCAGTCCAAGGCCCAGTGCGCTACATAGATTGGTCGAAGACACCAATCACCTTCTTAGAACAAGATCTGTAGCTAGAAAGTTACCCTCACGCAGACGCCATGGTAATTAAGGCTAACATTGTAGGATGGGAAATCAACAGGGTTCTCATAGATTCCGAAAGCTCTGCAGATATTATCTTTGTCAATGCCTTTGACCAGATGAAGCTAAACAGGAGTCAGTTGCCGCCTTCGGACTCGCCATTAATAGGTTTCGGAGGGAAAAGGATCGACGCATTAGGAAAAATATCCCTGCCAGTCTCCTTCAGAGGTCAGGAAAATGTAAGAACAGAATATATAACCTTCGATGTAGTAGATCTCTACTACCCCTATAATGCCATCTTTGAAAGAGGGTTTGCAAACAAGTTCAATGCAGCTATCCATATGGGATATCTGTGTATGAAAATGCCAGCCTTACACAGAACTATCACAATCTACGACAGTCAGAATGAGGCAAGAAATATAGAAAGAGCAATCTACAAATCTCAGCGCAATATCAATTCTATTGAAACAGCCAAAAGCAACTTACCGGAGCCTCTAGACATGCTAAAGGGCAAACCAGATCTCAAAGACCAAGAAGAAACAAAGTAAGTCCCATTACAACATGCGGTCCCAGATAGAAAGGTCACTATCGGAGGCAACCTGTCGAAAGAAGAAGCAGAGCTCATAGAAACTTTAGCCAAGAACAAAGACGTCTTCTCTTAGTCAGCCTCCGACCTAAAAGGAGTCAGCAGGGATATTATATAGCACTCCCTCGACATCAACCCCAAAATGAAACCAAGGAAACAGTGATAAAGGAAAATGTCGTAGGATAGAATTTTAGCAGCAAAGGCCGAAGTTCAGAGGCTATTGAACGTAAACGTAATCAGAGAAGTCAAGTACTCAGAATGGCTGTCAAATGTAGTACTAGTACCAAAGAAAAATGGAAAAATGAGAATGTGCATAGACTTCACAGATCTAAACAAAGCATGCAAGAAAGACCTATTTCCACTACCAAGGATAGATGCCTTCGTCGATAAGGCAGCAAAATGCAAATGTTTTTCCCTCTTGGACTGCTTCTCAGGATACCACCAGATCTGGCTCAATAAAGAAGACGAGGAGAAGACAAGTTTCACTACCCCTTCAGAACGTATTGTTACATTCGAATGCTCGAAGGACTAAAAACGCAGGATCAACCTTTGCCAGAATGATGAAGGCAGTCCTCGGCCCACAGCTGCAGAAAAAATATTATAGCGTATGTTGATGATATTGTGGTAATGAGCAAAAATGGAGATCACATAAGAGATCTAAAGGAAACCTTCACCAATCTAAAAGAAGATGAGCTAAAACTCGACCTAGAAAAGTGTGTCTTCGGCGTAAGTAGAGGGGAAAATGCTTGAGTACATCATAGGACTCGAAGGCATAAGGGCCAACCCAGACAAAACGAATGTCATAATCTCAATGGTGGAACCATCAACCAAAAAGGAAATCCAAAAACTCACTGGAAGAATAGCAGCTCTAAACAGATTCATTTCAAAATCAGCAGAACGTAGCCTCCCATTCTTCAAAGCTTTGAGAGGCGAAGACAAGGTGGAATGGGGGCCAGATCAGTCGGAGGCCTTCCAATAGCTCAAAAATTACTTGGCTACTAGACTCTTGGTGATAGTGCCAAATCCAGAGGCTCCATTACTCTTATATGTTGCAGCCTCCGATCATGCAGTCAGTGGGGTGCTGGTCCAAGAGAAGGAAGAAGAGTCAAAGGTCATTTAGTAGCCTGTCTATTATATTTCAGAAGCCCTGTCAGGAGCAAAATTGAACTACACAGAGATAGAAAAAAATAGCATATGCAGTGTTGATCTCCTCAAGAAAACTAAAGCACTACTTTCATGCACATGAAATCACAATACCCTCTTCGCAACCACTTGGGGACATATTTAGCAATAAAGAAGCCTCTAGAAGAATAGAAAAATGGGCAACTGAACTAGGCAACGTATCAGGTGCGAACCAACTAATCTGTGCAAACTTAGAAACTACCAATCAGGACCACTAGATGCTGCTCCAATGGATGGGGTGAGAGGTGGGATTTTTTTGCGCTTAAGCCCCCCACCCACCGGCCTTTTTTGCGCTTAAGTCCCCTCATCCCATCCATTGGATCAGCATCTAGTGGTCCTAATTGATAGTTTCCAAATTTGCATTGGTTGGTTGGTTTGCACCTGATACGTTGCCACTGAACTATCCTAGTTCAAGCTCAATTATGTATCAAGGACAATTATCAAATCTCAAGTGCTAGCAAATTTTCTGGCAGATTAGACACCTTCGGTAAACCAAACCCTACAGCCGCAGCCTCAAATTTGGGCACTCTATACAGACGGGGCTTGGGGGCACCTAGGCGCTGGGGCCTCTACCGTTCTGATAGCGCCATCTGGCGTCCGTACAAAGTATGCAGCAAGGTTAGAATTCAAGGCAATAAACAATACAACAGAATACGAAGGCCTCATACTAGGCCTCAATAAGGCTAAGATACTCGGAACAAAAACGCTACTAGCAAAAACAAACTCCCAAATCATAGCAGGACAAGTCAAAAAAAGAATACATGGCACAGGAACTAGAATTGGTCAAATACTTGGCCACAGTAAGGGCTCTTGAGCGGAGGTTCCAAGGATTCATCCTATAGTATATACCAAGAGTAGAAAACACAGAAGCAGACGAGCTGGCAAAGGCAGCAGCAAACAACCTACCCATATCGAATGGAGCCTTTTACCAAGTATTGTGAGCACCGGCAACACAGGTAACAGCGAAGGCATTCAAAACAGTCTTAGTTACTGAGTCAGAAGACTGGAGGTAGCTGATCATAGACTGCCTGAACAATGTGTATCACATAGAAGATGAGGCGAGCACAGCAAGAATGATAGCAAGAGCAAGAAGCTACACGTTGATAGATAGAATATTATACAAGGGGTTGTCCAACCACTGCTCAAGTGCATACCTTAGAGCGAAGGCAAAAACCTTCTACAATAAATCCACTCAAGGTTATGTGGCTCATACATCGGCCTGAGGGCACTATCTGCGAAGGCCATTAGGCAAGGATTCTATTGGCCTACGCACATCAAAGACGCAGAAGAGATTGTCAAGACATGCCAAGCATGCTAGAGCACCTCCCCACATCAGTCAAAACCTTCAGCTTCTATACAACTTATCCCACCCACTTGGTCTCTACAGAGATGGGGCATGGAACTGGTTAGGCCGTTACCACCATCGCAAGAGGGGAACAAGTTTGCAGTGGTAGCAATAGAATATTTCACAAGATGGATTGAGACCAAGCCTCTTTCAACAATCACATCAGAGTCAGTGAAAAAGTTCTTCTAGCAAAACATAATTTGAAGGTTTGGAGTGCCAAGAACCTTAATAGTTGATAATGGAAAACAGTTCTGACTCAGACAAATTCAAGGAATTTAGCAAAAACATAGGCACCAAGATAGCCTTCGCTTTGGTTTACCACCCAAAATCAAACGGAGCGGTGGAAAGAGCTAATAGAGTAATATTCTCAGCAATATCGAAGACTCTATTCAACCTTCGCAAGGGCAAATGGGTAGAAGAACTACCGAAGGTTGTGTGGTCCCATAACACCACAGCCTCCAGAATGACAGGTTTTACACCATTCAAACTCTTATATGGTGAAGAAGCAATACTGCCCGAAGAAGTCAGGCATCAGAACCTCCACGTCATAAAACAAACCCTGGCAGAAAATGAAGAGTACTCCAAAGAAACAACCGAAGGCACAAGATTGGAAGCAGTGGAAAACATCGCAAAGTACCAAGATCAAACCAAAAAGTGGAGAGATAACCAGGTAGTCAGAAAGCTTGTACGAGACTAAGACCTAGTCTTAAGAAGGAAGCCCAATGCGGCCAATGTAGGTAAGCTCCAACCAAAATGGGAAGGTACATACACAGCGAAGGCCGTTGAGAGACCAGGGTCATTCTTCTTAATATATGGCAAAGGCAAAACAACCACTCATACATGGAACATTGACAGTCTGCGTAGGTTCTATATCTAAAAATGTAGAAAGGTGGCCTCCGCGGAACTATAAGAGAAGGTCACCGCACCTCTCCCAACTTTCATATTTTCTTTACATTTCACGCAAAAGGGTCTGCGCTCTTTTCCTCACAAAGGGGGCTCCTAACGGAGGTGAGGATTTTAACAAGGAAGGACCCATGTAAAAACCTCTGAAAATATAAAGAGGAATTCCCCCAAGAATACCATGAAAAGTGAAGGTCCAAAGTGGCTAGCAACGGAGCCACAACATTCGACAACAACATCACGACAAAGAGGGCCTTCCACTGCTTTAGCCGAAGGCTCTAAAAGTTTAGAATGACCTCCATGGCTAAATTAGCCTGTAACCTTGACAAAGCCCTGTCCACATTCAGGCATCAAGGATTCATCAAAACGGCCAAAAAGCCAAAAAACCCCGACAAAGACCTACCTTCGCCGTAGGCATCGGGCAAGAAAATGTGTGGCGAAGACCTATCCTTATCAGGCACCATGTGACTGTCAGGAACTAATAACCCAAGTACAACAAAAATAAAGAACAAAGATACACCAGGTACAAAGAAATCTGTTGGTCTTATTACGACCTCAAAGCGTATCTAAGCAATAAACATCGGCCAACCACCAAGATTTATTAAATCGTACAGGTAGTAGGCTATAAAATCCAGGACCTCCCCCCAGCGCCATCCCTAGCTAGTGCATTTTCACATCCCTACCCCCAGAAGAGTGCTTGGGGGAAGCCAAACCAATCAAGAGCCTGTACACTATAGAGCAAAATAAGAGAAACATGGAAGCCGGAGTTTCCGTAGAAACGAAAGAGCAAATGGTACAGTGCGAAGACTTGTAAACCAAGCAGCTCACGTAGCCCGGCGAAGGCCGTGTTTAGGTTGTAAGCACCTTCCATTAGGTGTCGTATAGCCTCTGTGGGGCATCGTATGATCATAGCCCGGCAGCAAGAAGGTAGTGTCAGAGGTTGCGAGAGGGTATCACATGAAGGTTCATAACATCCCCACGCAACCGAAGACACAATCTGGCGTAACCCAGCATCAACCATGTTCAACGAGAGCACAGCTGCTCCAGCACAGCCAAAGGCAAAAGCAAAGCAACCTAGGCGTAGGTGGAGGCAAAGTCTAAGAAATGCTTCTTCGACCTCCGTTGCTTGCTCAAATTGCTCTGTGGCCACTTGAGAAGCACCAAGAATCAAGATTAGCGCCTCCAATGAATGCTCCAATTGCGCCAAAGCCTTCGCAATATCAGTAAGATCCAATACGAGCACCTTAGTTTCTCTGCTATGACGTACAAACTCGTACTCAATGTCGACCAGAGAAGAAAGAAACGGAGGCAAGAGCAAAAAAATAAGTGACCTCCGCTATAGCCCTTCGGCTCGGGTAGCAATTGTAACCAGATTCTTCAATGAAACAAGTACCCAGCCGATTATTTCAAACTAACTTTATTCAAATGAAACAAACATATTACAACAAGAGCGCATTAAAAAGCGCAAATTACACAAACGCAAAAAGCGTTGAGGCTTCCCAAAACCAAAACATTACAAAGCCGCGAAGGCCAACCAAACAATCTGGCGCTGGTTCAAAACTAAACCGATGGCCAAGGCCCTCACCAAGCTAACAACCGAGTAAATTCTACACGTTCATCATCTATATCACGTACCACGAAATCAAACATATCACGAACCAAAGGGTGGAGGAAAGTGTCACGCCAATACTCCCACAACTCTCCGCTGACATAAATACCATCTTGCATCATAGTTAAAGGAACAATGTCTCGCGTAGGCCCCTAAGGGGTAACCTGCACAAATCAAATTTACATTAAGCTTACAAGTATGCAAGACAACATACGAAGACCTCCATCCGCTAAGCCTAAAGTGACATCTAAGAAACCTAGAAATTACACCTCCAACGTTGTAGGTGCGGAGGCAGCTTTCCTGGGCTTTTGGGGTCAGAAGCTATAGCGGGGGACTTCTGGCTTGGTGTCTCACCGGCCTTCGACGTTTGTCCCTCCTTAGTGGCATGTTGAGCCCTAGCCTTCTGCAAATCCTACACAAGCACAGGGAAAATCAGCAAAAACAAAAAGAGAGAACAACAAAAAGATAGAAAAGTTACGAACGAATATACATTTAGATAAGATACTAACCGTGGCACGGCGAGCCTCCGCTAGGGAGTTGGCATCAGTATGGCCAAACTTGAGCTAGAAATACTTCATAAAATTTCTAACAGGCTTGGCAACTTCCCCCGAAGGTTCACCAAGTTTCGAAGGCCCCTCAAACTCCCTCCGCCCTGAGCCCAGCAAAATATGTGCAACCTAGCTTCCCAAGGGTCATGCAGAGATTCGTAGCACACGAAAGTGCACCAAAATCCATAGCACCTCCGACGAACTCTAGCAGTTTAGCAACATTTTCTTTGAACTAGGCAAGTATGTCATAGGCAGAGGCTTCAGCTAGCAAAGGTGAAGTTGCACCGCCAAAACCAGCCAGAGCCACTCGATATAGCTCAGCGGCCGTAATACCAGCAACCCACGCCTCTTCCAACCATTTTTGTAGCAGTTCAACCTGCGCACTCAGCGCCTGGCTCGAAGACCTCTCCGCATCAATCTCTTTTCAAAGGCCCTCATTCGCATCGATCGCTTTCTGCAGTCGGGCAAGAGCAATTCCCTCAGCAGCCTTCGAGCCGGAAACATCCTTCTCCAGGGCCCCCACCTGGATCTTCAAATCATCAATAGTTTGACGGGCAACATGAAGGTCGGCACCTTCTACAGCAAGCCATTTCTTTTCATCTTCGACCCTGTCTAGCTCATTCTAAAGGGCTTCAATAGCCTCGTAACGCTTGATAACCTCTTCAGATGCACACTCCTCAAGGATCTCCGACATATGATGTCCCTAAAAGCAATGAACGATTAGCAAAATAGAGAAAATCAAGGCTGACAAGGCAAAAAATACAAAAGCCAACGCACTAACCACACAGTTATGCTCAAGATTATAATGCGGCAGCTTGTTGAAATCCACCTTCTTAAAATGACGGCGGGCACGATCTAGCAAAAAGACAAAATATAAGAGAAAAGTAAGGCAAAACTAATAGAAAAAAATATCTGAAACGCAACCTCCTATCTTGTTGTAAAGAGCATGCAGGGTTTCCGCCCACCCACTTAGTGTATTGGCAGAACCTTCGCCTGCAGCAAAAGCGAACATTAAGAACTAAAACAATGGCAAGGTCAAACAAAAATATAAGTGCTAAGCCAATCAAACCTCCATCGACAGGGGGTGCATGCTCTGAAGGACCAGCTTCAACCTGTAGCGGGGCCTTTGGAGGAGCACGCAACCCCACTCGAGCAAGATCCAGGCCAACAGGAGTAGGTTTCTCCCTTGGAATTGGTGTCTCCATCGCCTTGGTCAAACGAGCTAAGAAACAAAAAGAAAACATATCAGAAGACCTGCAAAAAAAAGTAAGACACAGGAGGCACTTAAGATAGAATTACCTAGGTGCAAAGGTTCAACAATAAAACCCGATGCTCTGATACCCATGGCACGGGACGAGGTCGCCATAGCCTCCGAACCTTGGGGCAAAACTGAGTATGGTCGTTCTTCGGACTTGGCCTCCAACTCCTCCAAATGTTGGGCCTTCCCAGAGCGGCCAGCTTTGATAGAAGTAGTCTCCTCACTGGCGAAGGCGGAGGCAGAACTAGCCCTCACGACATCACCCTCATACTTAGATGAGTCATCTCCAAGCATACAGGGCAATGGGTCCACAGTGGATGCCCCCGCCCCAGGAACAACTACCGCCCTAACACACGAAGTCATTGGGTCTTTGTTAGGGCGAGCAACAGAAGCCTACGACTGACCAGCATCAACAATGGGACACGCAGCCTCTGACTCATCTTGGGCACTCTCTGCCACCTCTTCAGCGCCATCCATGGCGCTCTTCGCTATCTTCCTCTTCTGGGCAACAGCCTTCGGACCGTCAGTCTCTTTCCTCTGTTTAGACTCTGCCCGGACCGTAGCAACAGGGCCCGCAGCGGACTTAGAGGCCTTCGCCACCTTATCCTTGACTGATTTCAAAATCTTCTTAGGAACCCTACGATCCCTGTACTTCACCTTCATCTCTTCAAATACCCAGTTTAACAGGGGCATGGTACCGCTGAGGGCACGACGGGATAGATATTCCCTTTCAAAAATCTACCCAAGGATCTTAGAGGCAGACTGCTCCATCTCACTAACAAACTCCTCATCGGTCTCATCTTTCGCGCAGGTAAGATAGAAACACGGATAGAACTCTCCCTCCGCACTGCTGAAGACTGGGAGCTTCATCCTCACTAAGGTCATTTGTGGCCTATGTTTCCCCAAAGGCCAAAAATTTAACACCACCATCTCCTTGATAAGGTCACGGCCCCTAAAGAAGCGGCTGGCCTTGCCGAAGGCCATGTCACACGCCGTCCTCTCCGCATGAACCTTCGCAAGAGGTCTCACACGAGTCGAAGCTTCATGTTGGGTTCAAAAACCCAGGTCCCCAATGGACCTGCTTTCCTACAAAAACTCAGCCCAACAGGCGGCGTAGCGACAACGCGCACCTCCTAGGCTGGCCTAGATACATGATGACAGGCCAGGAGAATGATTCAGTCCCTGACCGAAAGGCCTGGCCAAGGTGGGGACATAGTTCGACTTCGACCTCCTTTTCTGACCTAGGATACGTTGGACCTCTGCTTGCAGCTCTTCCCCGATCGACACGGTCGGGGCCGACTGGGAACGACTGACCGGGGACGCCCGCTCGATGAGGGACCGGAGATCGGGCGAAGCAGATAAGGTAAGGCGCTCAAGTCAAACCGTAATACCAAGGACCGTACCCAGCCATACCCTACACACCTATAGGATGGTGCCACTAGGCCATGCCAGAAAGGCACTATGCAACCTTCCAGGCGTGTTAGAACCCAAACAGTATTGTAGGCGTCAACATTTGCCATACCAGGCGAACACGGTGGAGCCTGCCACATGCATCTGGACATGAACCGTCTCGTACCCAACAGCGTGGGCAACAAGACTAGGTAGCACGCATATACATTCTCTCTCTTTCTCTAACTTGTAAGAACCCATCCCCTTTGACTATAAAAGGGGATGAGCTCTCTCCTAAAAAGGGATCTAGCTATTCTGACTCTGGCACTCTGGCTCTCCTCAAAAAGAGAACTCGAATAGCTCAATAGCTCTAGAACTCTAAAGCTACACAGAGCATACGCTCCAATACTTAGCGCACATTAGAGCCCCCGTCACTCTCGGCCCCTTGGTTCAGAGTCCGACCGGGCCTTTAACACCCCCCCCCCTTTTTATTCCTACTTGTTTGTAACCCCACAGCAAACTTTGAGCACCTGGGCTCAGGAATAAAGTCACCGACCAACTGAAACTGGATGTAGGGCACGTTGCCTGAACCAGTATAAATATTGTGTCATTGAGTGCTAGGCCACATCCGATCACAACACACGGTAAAACTACAAATATTTACTTGTTGGTCACTTTTCGCACCGACACTTCATGTCCCCCATAGTAGAGGCAAAAGGATACTTCTTGACCTTCAGCCCTATCTTGGGAACAACACCGGGAGTTTTCACATAGATTCAGTACCGAGGCCAGTCCTTCTCCCACTTACTCTTCTGTGCAAAAGAGATCTCCAAACCACCGTCCTTCTAGGCCCTCTTCGCCATAAAGGAGCAACTGGCAAACTGATACTCCACTTCCACGCCATCAACCTTTGCCTTCTTAGGCTGATGCTTAAGTTCATAGTATGCACAAAAAGTATCCAAATCCGGGGGAGCGCCATATGTCTCACAGGCATAGCAAAACTTATTCAGTGTAAGAATGCCATTATGAGTAAGATGATGGAGCTGTACCTTAAAGGTCTCAAGAACCAAGCGGAGGAAATAGACCGGAGGTATGCAAAGGCCACAACCAAAGAAATCCTTAAAGACAACAGCCTCATCAACCTCCGGCTAAGGCACAATCTCACCGCGCGAAGGATGACCCTTTCCTGCTGGGAAGTAGCCCTCATCTTCCAGTGTCTTTATCGCCTCTTCCGTCATGAGCGAAGGCCCAAAATCCCAAGACTTGGCCATTTGAATCTTCGACTTCTTGACAGGGGAAATGGGAATCAGGTCTCCGACAGAAGCTTCAATATTCTATAGGTCATCTTGAGCCTCCGCAGACGCAGACATACACTCTTCGTACCTCCGCGACCAACCCTCAGACCTCACGCCAAGCAAGCGGGGATAAGGACCGCTAAAGCTAGGCCAACGAAGGTCAGAGCTAGCAGGCGAAGCCACTTCCGAAGGTAGCACAGAACCAAAAGGAGCAGCAGCGCAAGGAAAATTCTAAGGCACTAAGGCAAGACAGCAGAACAGCACAGTCGCGGGCTTGGAAAGCTACAACAGTGAAAGTGAAGGCTCAAGTGGCACGACAGGGACTTCCCCCACCAACCCCCCTATATAGGCCATGGGGGGACGCTTCAAATTCCAAACACCAACGGTCATGACTGTTTGCGAGGACATCGGCCACTGAGCCACCGCAACAAATCAAGCAGCGACACGTCTCCTCCCCAACGGTCTGATACGGGCGACCCAAGGGGGAAAGAGGGCAAGCCTCTACCACTCGGTATCAGTGTCGCACTTGAGGCTCACGACCCGCTCGCACCGGACCACACCCTCAAGGGGAGAACTGTTGGAACACCAATACACGAGTAGCGGAGGTCAGAGTAAACATAAGCTAATACCGTTGGAGCATTTGTGGATGTTTTGCAGGGATGCTAGACAAAGCCTTCGTGTGGGGCCTGTGAAGGAGCGAAGACCCCAACGATTTAAGCGGAGGCCGTGCATGCTTCGGGGAGAAACCTAGAAAGCTTCCGCCGATAGCAAGAAGGCCTCCGCCACCGGCCGACGGTAGGGCGGAGGCCCGAGCGCAATCCTAAAAGACGTCCGAAGGAGTCCACTGGTGGAGACTCAAAAGCGAGAGCGGAGGCTCCGACGGCTCGGGCGGAGGCCTTGCTGTCTTCGCCAGAGAAAGGGGCCTTCATAGCACCGCGGCCCAAGATTAGAGACGGGCTTCTAGTGAGCCCAAGGCTAAGGCACAAGAAGCAAAGACGGTGCAGGGGGACAAGACCCGGGATGCCCCTGGAGATTTGAACTAGTGTCAGGATATTCTAGGAATGTACCTTAGTTGTCAAAGGGCAAACTTATACCATGAAGAAGTAGCCAACAATGCCCTATAAAAGGGGAAGCCGGATGCTATGTAAAGGAGGTTGGAGAGTTCATTAATGAAACCTTGACTGAGCCTGTACCCACCCTCCATTTCACACACCTTCGTCTAGAGCACTCGTCTGGGCGAAGACCTTCCGTTGCCCGTCTGCTGGAAACCCCCAGTTTTCCAACACCACACATAAGGCTCAAGAACCTGCTTTTTTCTAGTTGGCTTTTCCTTGTGCGGCTACTGATATGAAAAGTATTTAACCTTGTACCTGACATATCACAAAACTTAACGACTAGAAAATTCCTTATAAGGTAAGGTCCGAAAAATACATTTGGTTGGGAGACAAACGGGACAATTTTATTTGTCTGTCGGGTGTCCAATATAATCAATTTACTTTGTTGTTTTTCAGCGCACAGAAAAAGTATTTTTCCAAGAGCAATAATCGCGCCATGGTACTATACATCTATCGCCATGTGTTTAATTAGATGCAGTAGTTCTCCTTTAGTATTTGAATGAACTTTATAAGAAACAAGGTAGTTTTAGTTACTTTGCAATAGGCCACGAGGAGCGTCCATGATAGAGTCAGGAACCAACGTTGCTTTCTTGTTGGGTGTGAGTAATATATTTTGTATGAGGAAAAGAGCTTAAATAAGTTCAATATTTTTAGTGGTTTCTTTGGCCTCCACGCTATGTTTAGTGTCCTAGACGGCTATCTCTATCTTTATCTCTATCTATCTACTAGGGAAAATATTATTAGGTGCAAACCACCTTTTCAGTGGAATCGTGAAAACCCCTTGAAAAACTTACTTAGGAGTTTTTTAAAATAAAAAACGGTGCACATCCATAGTGCATCTATATAGATGTATGCTGCCACTAAATTTGAGATTCAAATTCATTTTATAAAACTTATACAAAAATATCAAATCTCAGGTGCACATGTACCAGAAGACAAAAATCTCAAAAACAATTGTCTTCTAATAATGCCTATGCAGCTGAAATTTGTTCTTTTTGTATGATTTTTTTTTCTAGATGGAGTTTGAATCTCAAATTTAGTGTGTATAGATGCACTATGGATGTGCATCGTTTCAATTTTCTCATGTTTAAGCAAGCCCAGATCACCGTGGTGAAGAGTATATGATCCAATCACAAGTTACAGATAATCTTTCTTTAGAGAAATTACTAATATCTAGAAAGTGACCAATTATTACTGCACGTACATTTAACTTAGGAAACAATGATCTTGTACGTCGTCACTCATCATCAATGCAAGGTTTAGCCTTTCTGGGCTAGATCTCTCATGATAAACACGTTGTCGTATTGGAACAAAAAGTAGCGAACCTTGTCCATGAAGATGTTTCACATCAAATATACTATCAGTTTTGTTCATATCACTTAATTACTTTCACGCGATAGATTGCTTAAAACATGCATGTGTACATATATATGTTTTGCTCTTATTCCATCGATCAATTGCATAAACACTCAGACATATACTTCCAATCTAGACATGAAAGGGTGGTTCATCCCCAAATGACTACTAGTGCCCGCCGGATAGCAGCTTGACTCCTGGCGGATTTCCTCCTCCCCCTCCGCCTCCCCCGGGACATTCAAAGGTACAAAAGCATGTTTTGAAAAGGCGGACATTGCCCTTGCAGTACCCGCTGGTGCCAAGCCCATGTTGAGTACACGAGTTTGCACAGTCCTTATTGCTCCTGCACGAGCCAGGGTAAGAAGGATTACGCCTTGAGCAGATTGCTGCCTCCGCGCCTGCGTACAATCATAAATCACCGAGTAGTTAGAAGCATAATAACCACATGTACTCTTGAACGGAGCTTCAAAGTAATCACTCCATGATATATACAAGAGGTATATGTGTCATCAAGTGTCGAATTAGAAGTAGTTCTACTTTAGTATTTCAGTGAACTTGATAAGCGACAAGGTTGATTTAGTTACTTACAATAGGCAACAAGGAGCAAGGCGAGGATGAAGACAATAGGCACCGCTACAATCTTGTTGGATGCCATGGTTACTTGGTGTGAGGAAAAGAGCATATACATGTTCAATATTTAGGCCCCGTTCGTTTCTCTTATAATCCATCTTTTTCAGCTTGTTTTTTCAGCTGGAACAATATTTTTCTCTCACAACAAATCAGTCGGAACAGTGTTTCAGCTTGTTTTTTCAGCGAAGTGAACGGGACCTTATAGTGGTTCCTTAGTCCACCTCCAGGGTACTTTCAGTGTTCTAGATGGCTATCTCTATCTCTCTATGTCTCCATCTCTATCTCTATCTCTATCGATATCTATGTCTCTTTAGATCTCTCTATCTATATCTAATCTATTCGTCCCTCCATCTTAGAATATATAGCTATGTCAGTTGTTTAAAATTTTGTCAAAAACTACAACTATTAATTTTGAGTCTATGGGGAATTGAAATGGCGAACAGACTAAACTTGCACTTTATCTGTGTGCACAATTAGTGGAAATAAATGCTAGCATGCACATAATGAAGTAGCATTGGCACATACAAGGTAGGCATAGCTGGCATCCGTAAACTAGGAGCACATGCAGCGATTTAATGAATGTCTAAGAATAGTAACCATAGCTATATTATTGGACACCGTCTATCTGTCTATATGTGTCAAAGGGCCTCTAGTCCAACTGGTTAGAGCGTCCCAACGGCACTCCTCAGGGTTCGACTCCCCATAGAAGCGAATTTCAGGCTTGGGTTAAAAAATCTCATTATCTGTCCCGCGCTAAAGCGTAGGTCTAAGGAACGGCTCTGTTCTCACAGGGGTACGGTGCCGCTGTGTATGAGTAGGACAGGGGTTCAGGGATTTTCTGGACCTACGTGAGAAGGTTCTTCTTCTTAATGCAATACCCAAGGTGGCTTTCCCCCGCAGGTCCAGTTTTCTATCTATCTATATGTCTTTCCTATCTATCTATCTCACTTTTAAACAGGCCTAATCTTTCTTTAGAGAAATTACTAATATCTAGAAAGTGGCCGAAAAGACATTCACTGCATGTAAGGCCTAATCTTTCTTTAGCTTAGGAAACGGTGATCTTGTTGCACTCATCAGTTTAAGGTTTAGTGCCTGTTTGGAGAGCTCCCTCGGTTTACCACACAGTAGCTATGATGAGCCAAAAGGATGGCGAGCGTTTTGCTCGCCAGAGATTACTGGAAGCTGAAGCAAAACTTGCGGCATGCCAGACTTACGGCGAGATTAGGAAGCCATCCAGACAGAGAGCTAAGTTTTTACGGTCAGTTGTGGAAGCAATCCAAATAGACCCTTGGCTTTCTAGCTAGGCTAGGTCTGTTATGATAAACACACAGTCCGTATTGGAACAAAAAGTACTGGGTCTTGTCCATGAAGATGTTTCACATCATGCAAATACTATCAGTTTTGTTCATATTACTTAATTACTTTTACACGATTGCTTAAACACATGCATGTATACATATAAATGTGTTGCTCTTATTTCATCAATCAACTTTTTTTATTTAGATAATGGAAACAAAAAGTTCCGGCTTCATCGATTTCATCAATCAACTACATAAACATTCAATTGGATAGTTTCAATTTGGGCATGCTAGATGGCGACTCATCTCCAGATGACAACAACTTCTGCTCGCTGGATAGCTGCTTGACTCCTAGCAGATTGCTTCGTCCTTGCCCTGGACATTCAAAGTTACATGTGCATACTCTGGTAGGTGGTTTTCTACCCTTGCAGAACCCGCTGGTGCCGATGCCAAAGTGAATGCACGAGTCTCCACAGTCCTTATCGCTTCGGCATAAGCTAAGGTAAAATGGATTAGGCTTGGTGCATATCTTTGCCTCCGCACCTACGTACAATCATAAATCGATGGATAGTTAAGAACCATATACACAACATATTTTCTTTCATGGAGCTGGAACTTGATAAGTGAGAAAAGGTTTGTTTTAGTTACTTACAATAGGCCACGAGGAGCAAGGCCTGGATGAAGATAGCAGGAACCACTACGTCCTTACTGAATGCCATATGCTGGTTATTTGGTGTGAGAAAAATATCATAGACATTTTCAATATTTATAATGGTTTCTTAGACCTCTGGCGTACATTCTCTGTCTCTATCTCTATCTAGATCTAACTCTATCTGTAGGTAATCTACTCCCTCTCTCTCTCTCTCTATATATATATATATATCTATATATATATATATACAACAATTTTCATGTCAGCCTTGCTTTGGGTTAAAAAGGCAGTGGTGTTAACGTAGCCATTTGGCATTTGCTCACTTCACTTTCATGGGGATTGAGAAGTGCACAACCATTGGTATCAGTTAACTAACCGCAATTTGGAATCCATAAATGGTGTCGGGTGTTTGTCAGGAGAAGTCGTATGTGTCAATCACGTACAAATGCCTCAGTTTTACACCATAGTATGCTGTCGAGAACATTCAGAGATCAACAGGGCCCCAATTTTATCCTGTACTTCCAGCCTCTCAAGTTGGGCGTGAATTTATACTTTGGAGTCCTGACGTATAATTGCATATAGTGCCCTGTCGCATTTGTCATTATTTGGTATAGCAGTTTCTGTTAGAATCTGATACCACTAGTCGTGCGCAACAGCCCTCGGATCTTTGGAAGGATATCGTGAGTTATGACATAAGCTTGCCCTGTATTAAAAACGATGTAGTTGAATCGCATAGAAAATCCTAGATGGCAATGTTGAAACAACCACTACAAGAGATTAGAATTTTGGCAAAGCCGACCATAAATTCTATTAGCACACAACTCTAAAAGAGTACAAGTGATTGTCGCTATCTGACAACCCTTACTTGAGTCTCCAGGACCCACTGATCCGTGCCTTATACAAGAATCTAGTGCAATAGAACTTCTAGCCTAATCCTCTTAAGCAATCCTAATTGCTCCTTACAAGGCTTGGATGAGGCCCTTGTGTTAGCTTGGTTGATTACTAGGTCTCTATCCTTGTTTATATAGTCCTCTTCAAAGCCTTCATACGTACAAGAGTCCTACTCCAAGTAGAATTCTACACTTAAGTGCAAGAAAAATTAGAAGTGCTAATAGCACGCCTCTATATTACATTCTATTATAAGTAGGGTTTGATTCACCGCACAACAATCTCCACCATGACTCTAAACCTTTGAAGTCATCGTGCTACTCCAGGCGTGTTAATTTTTATATGCCAACCGTGATAGAAAATAAATAAAGATAAAACATTCAGATTAATATTAAGCAATTTTTATATTAATTTTCTTGGACAGCGTGTTTACATGTTTACAACCTGGTCCCTCTAGATGATAACACCCAGGCCTTGGACAACATGTTTATGTCTACAAAGCTTAAAAATGACATTCCCTGCTGCCTAAATGGCCGACTAGGACAGCAATTTTCATGGCAGTGGCAGCCTTGCTTTGGGTTAAAGAAACAGTGATGCCGACGTAGCCTGTTTGCTTTCACCTCACTTTCATGGGGATTGTGAAGCGCACAGACGTCGGCTTCAGTTAACTAACCGCAGTTTGGAATCCATAATTGGTGTCCGTGGGGCAAATCCAAAGCAGAGGCGTGTCAATCCCAAACGCCTCTACTGTTCTCTGGTCCCTAAATTTCTGACTCTGCATTTGTTGTATAAGCTACAGAAGCTGCTGCATCATGATTCATGCATGTGCATTCTTCGTTGTACTTGGAGCAAGCTTATCTGCCGCTGTTGTCTTCAGTTCTTGATGCAGCCGCTCTTCAGGACTTCAGGTGTGGTCAGAACTAGTCCATGCATCTTCAGTGTTTCATCTTTACAGTGTCAGTCTACAAACGTCAGCTCCTCTTGCTCTCTCTAACGTTACTCGGTGAACAAATAGTAGGAGCAGTGGCAGGTTTCAAATGAAAGGCGAAGGAACTGTGAAAAAACTTACTACCTCTGTTCCTTGGGTTCTTTTGAGAACGTCCAAGCAACTTTACATTGGAGTTAGCTGAGGAGTTGTCATTTCACCCATGCTACTCCTAAAATACTACTCGGTTTAGTTAACCAACCTCCTGAATGATTGACATAGCACCGTTTCAGGTGCAAGATTCACAAGGAAACAGAATAGCTCGTGCCTTTGCTCATATTCTGTACATACAAAGTTCTCAGATGAAGAAGTTGAGGAGATTGGAAGTCTCCAGTTTAACCGTGTCATACATTACAAAATTGCTCTGATGAGCACCACCAGAGCTGTTCCCTCAGATCCTCACATTCTCCTCTATCATACATGCATCAAAGCATTCAAGCTCAGCTCTCAACTTATTCAGCGCCATCAAGTCTGAGCAGTGCTTTTAATACATCTCCTTACTCGTACTGATTCTAAAATCTATTACCATATATATATAGACTCGCTTGATTAATAAGGAACTGTAAGTAAACTAGCTACTAGCGATTAACCCATTTTCATGTTGCAACTCCTCCGATCCCTTCACATGACCGTGCAAGAATTGGCGCTCTCGTCGTTGAACATGTCGCCGTAGCCGTCCCGCGGCGGCGAGAAGGCGCTCCTCTGCGGCGGCGGCGCGCTGTAGTAGTAGTCTTCCGACGAAGAAGCCGGCTGGTACTGGTACTGGTAGCTGTACGGCGCCGGCTGCGGAGGGCTGTAGTAGTACGGCTCGGGCTCGTACGCCGGCGACCGGTTGTAGTTGTTGTTGTAGTAGGACGGCGTGTAGTGCTCGTCGATGTAACCCTGCGACGGCCCCGGCCTCGCCATCGGCATCGGCGCCGGCGCCGGCGCCGGCGCTGGTGCCGGGGCGTAGTAGGACGCGCTCACGCTCGGCCGCACCTGGTTGTAGCTCATGACTGCCGGCGGCGGCACCGGCATGCGGTTCACGTAGCCCGGGACGCCTCGGTCGTACTCTACAGTCACTCTGGCGTCCACCGGCTGCTGCATCGCTTTCGCTTTCCCCTTCGCCTCGCTGGGTCCATGCTGCGCCGGTGCCGCCGCGGTGTCATCGACGGCGTCGTCGGCGCTGGCATTTTCTTTGCTGTCCGGAGCCGGATTCGGGGCCTCGCTGGTGCTCTGCTTGGGTTCCGGAGGGTTGCTCGGCTCTGCCGCGGCGGCGGCGGCCGTGTCGGCGCCGCGCTTCTCGGCAGGTTCGCTGGGTTTGCTCGTCTCGTCAGGCTGGTTGTTCTTGGGCTCCTGCGTTTGGCTCTCAGCTGCTGGTGGTGGTGGTGGCGGCTGCTCCGGCCATAGCTCCGCCTGCTTGCCGGACTTGCGCAGCTTGGCGACGAGCATGTAGGGGTCGAGCTTCGTCGAGACCGTCGCCACGACCTTGTTGCTCCGGGCATCGATTTCGCATCGGTACACGCCTAACATCAAAACAGCACAAATTCAGTATGGTCAGCATGCATGAACCATCTTCACCGATCAAATTGTGCTAGACTTTCATCGATTTTTTTTTCCAATTTTGGTATAGTACAAAGATAAAGAGGCAATTGCTCGCAAACAAAGGCAACTACTAACATGTACTAGTGCTCAGTGTTCAGTGTTGCAATCGAAGACGCAAATTTTGCAGCATCAGGACTTGTGTAAGCAAAGCAAGGCCTTTGACAATGCGAAGCTACGTGCTGGTGAACTGAAAGACCTGTCGTATATCAAATCATATCATGCAATTCGGGGGCGAAATTAAACAAGAGCGTACCACTGATGTTCTGGAGCACTTTCTTCACCTTCTTCTTGCATCCTTGGCAGTGAATGGACACCCTCAGCACCACATCCTGAAACAGGGCACACACAAACGGATTGAGAACAAGAATCAAACAAAATCAGTGACTGGAACAGGAATCAAACTGAAGAACAGAAATCGCTCTGGAATCCAGGCCCAGGGAGACAGATTAAAGAGAGAAGAGAGAATATTGGTACCTGGCACTCTATAGCCTCTGAGGCCATGAGAGCGAGGTGAGGAAGGTGCTTGCAGGAGGAGAGGAGGGGAAAGTGTGTCCGTGGAGTCGTGAACTGTGGGGGAAGTGCGGAGGGCGATCTTTATACCCGCACTAGTTTAGTCACAACAAGTGAAAGGAACCGAAGTAACCGCCATACAAAGAAGGAATAGTGCTGAATTGAAAATCTTTGGAGAGCTGATCAGCTAGGGGAGGGAGGGAGGGGGTGGCTTTACAAATGGGCGCAGCGCAGAGCGCACCACGCCCTTGGAGGCTTTGGAAGGAGGTAAAGATGGATGTGAGCCTGTCACAGTGAAAGCAAGCGTATGGAGGTGGTGATCGATGGTTCAGTGCTAGTCCTAGTCGTCTTCTTCTTCCTTTCAGAGCTCATCATGAGCTGTACTACAATATTGTGCATGCAGCAGCTGGGATTTTCATTTTGGTGATGCATGATGGCAATTAAAGCGGCTTTTTGCAGGGAGGGAGGGAGAATTACACTTGAACATCTCTTTTGCTAATTGTTGCTGTCTTGCTGAGCTGAGCTACCTTTAGTAGAGAGATTTTCCTGCTGTGCCGTTCCTCTTCTTCTTGTGAACGAAACAAGCAAATTAAAAGCGAAGGCAACAACAACTCGCTGAAGGAGACGGCACTGAAATACTGGATTACGACGACGACGAAGAAGAAAAAGAAGCGCAGATCAAACTGAATATGTGTCAGGAATTCAGGATACGACTGCCCCTCCCATGGCTAGCTGCTTGTTGCCGAGTGAGATTCGTTGCCCTCCCATGGAGTGTTACGGCGTCGCGGGCAACCCAATGCATGCATGCAACCGCGGGTTAGTGGTGACCAGCCGCCAGCTTCGTCACGCCACGCCACCAGTCGCCGCCGCCAAAACACCAGATCGAAGAAATATTGGCCGATGCAAATGCATCTTGTTATTGGTTCCTTTGCCTTCCCGGCCGTGCAGAGGAAGGGTTTGTTTTGCTGCTGCATGCCTCGTCACAAAGCGCTCGTGTTGTGTTGTGCATGGAGAAGAAAGCATCGATTCCACATTCCAGGAGAAGAAGCCTTTTTTGACAACGCCTGTTAGTTGTCCATTCCTGGGGCTGGGGCTCTTAGTTATATTTATATATAGATACGTCTAGCTTTGTTTGTGAGCCATCATTAAGCGCAAATTGCAGGTGCTTGCTTTGGCCGGCCACATTATATTTGCAAAAGCTGAATTCTGGAGTGATCTGGAATGTTAAGTAATCTGTTGCTCTTTGGTGTGAATGCGCAGCACGGCGCCGAAAAGGCTCTATGTTGTAACACTGTAGCCGCTGCAGGGGGATACGTCGAACGGCTCTCCTGCCGCACTGTAGCCATAGTAGGGGCAGGCGCCAAAGTCAGCCATGCTGTCACATCTACTCACTGTAGCAGCATGACAGTCTGACATGTCTGTGTACTAGAATTAGATGGGTAGAGTTGTATATATTGTTTGACACTGCAATTCAGTAAAGAGAACGAGTTCAGTTTGCCATCTCCTCTGCAGAGCTCTGACCAACGCTGGTGCTTGTGTTGTGTGTGTGCTCTGTTCTCCCTCTCTTCTTCTACCTCTAGCCATAGTGTGTGGTCGGCAACGCTGGTGAGTGGTTGATTCACCCGTGCTGGAGATCCAGTGGGCTAACAAGTGGTATCAAAGCCGTACAAGCGCCGTCGCCGGACTAACCGCTGACGATGACAGACGGTTTGGAGATGGGCGACAGCAGCTGTGGCTGCCCAGCCACGACAAGAAGTCATTGTACGCACGGCGCAGAAGGTCAGCGGCACCAGTTGGCCGACGCTGACTCGCATCAACTATGACAAGTGGTCGGTGACCACGAAGGTCAAGCTCAGAGCCCGACGGCTCTGGAATGCTGTTGACAAGGGCACCGACAACGAAGAAAACGACATATCAGCGTTGGAGGCTATCATCGCTGTTGTGCCACCGGAGTACAGGGAGTCGTTGGGGGCCAAAGAGCTCTGCCAAGAAGGCGTGGGAGGCCATTGCGGCGATGCGCGTCGGTTTCGACCGCGCAAAGAAGGCGACGGCCCAGCTTCTGAAGCAGGAGTATGCCACTCTCAAATTCAAGGATGCTGAATCGGTGGAAGACTTCTCCCTCCGCCTGCAGACGCTCATCAGCAAGCTGAAGAGCCACAACGTCACCATCGACGAAGAAGAGGCGGTCTCCAAGTACCTCCACTCCGTGCCGATGAAGTACATCCAGATCGCTCTCTCCACAGAGACGATGTTGGATCTGTCCACCCTCACCATTGAGGATGTGACTGGTCGGCTGCGGGCGGTGGACGAGCGCCTGGAGCAGGAGACAACAACGAAGGATAGCGGCAAGCTGCTGCTGACAGAGAAGGAGTGGGCTGACCAGAGGAACTCCGGGGAAGCCTCCTTCAGCCACGGTGGCGATGGCAAGCACCACGGCAAGGCTTCTTCGGAGAAGAAGAAGAAGGTCGACCCCAACGCTTGCCGGCGCTGCGGGAAGACGGGCCATTGGACAAAAGAGTGCCCAAATCACAGGTAGGAGAAGAAGGTTGAGGCTCATCTGGCGCAGGCTGATCATGATGATGAGGCCACTCTCCTGATGACGACGTTCTATGCACTGCACGACGTTGAGACCAAGAAGAAGGGAGAGGTGATGGCAGTGAAAGAGCCTGGGAAGGCTCTGAAAGCTGTCTACCTCGACGAACCGCGCGCCCAAGTCCACCTCAGACGTGTGGGCGACGGACAGGAGCAGCGGTGGTACCTGGACTCTGGCGCCAGCAACCACATGACGGGCTCCAAGAAAGCCTTCTCTGAGCTCAACCACGACGTGACTAGCACGATGAAGTTCGGTGACATCTCAAGGGTGGCAATCCGAGGGCGCGGCACCATCATCTTCAGGTGCCATAACGGAGAGCACCGCACGCTAACGGATGTATATTACATCCCATAGCTGCGATCAAGCATCATCAGCATTGGCCAGCTGGATGAGCGCGGCAGCGATGTACTGATCAAGGACGGCGTCCTGAGGATCAGGGACCGAGAGCAGCGCCTTCTTGCCAAGGTGAAGAGGTCACAGAACCGGCTGTACCTGCTCGACTTGAAGGTGGAGCAGCCGGTGTGCCTGTCAGCACGGCACACCGAGGAGTCGTGGCTGTGGCATGCCCGGTTCGGCCATCTCAGCTTCGACGCGCTTGGTCGGCTGGAGAAGATGGTCCGAGGGCTGCCCCACATCAAGCATGGAGGCGAGCTGCGTGACAGCTGCCTGACCGGGAAGAAGTGGAGGCTACCGTTTCCAAAGACGGCCAAGTATCACGCGATGAACGCTCTCGAGCTCATCCACAGCGATCTCTGTGGGCCAATCATGTCAGCCATAAACGGTGATCGGCAGTACTTTCTCCTGCTCGTGGATCATTGTAGTCGCTATATGTGGCTACAACTCCTAATGAGCAAGGACGAGGCAGCAACGGCGATCAAGAAGTTTAAAGCACACGCGGAGGCGGAGAGCAGCAAGAAGCTGTGCGTGATGCGGACTGATCGGGGCGGCGAATTCACTTTGGTGGAGTTCGCTGCGTACTGCGCGGATCAAGGTGTGGTGCGACACCACACCGCGCCGTACTCGCCACAACAGAATGGTGTGGTGGAGCGGCGGAACCAGACGGTGGTCGGCATGGTTCGATCCATGCTGAAGGCCAAGAGCATGCCAGCTAGGTTCTAGGGTGATGCGGTGACCACAGCGGTGTTCATCCTCAACAGCGCGCCCACCAAGGCCCTAAAGGGCAAGACGTCTTTCGAAGCTTGGTATGGGCACAAGCCGAGCGTGTCCTTCTTCCGGACTTTTGGCTGCATCGACCATGTCAAGAAGACGACGCCAGTCCTCACCAAGTTGGAGGACAGGAGCACACCGATGGTGCTCCTGGGCTACGCGAAAGGTACCAAGGCGTATCGGCTCTACGACCCACGCGGAGACAAGGTGCTTGTCTCGCTTGACGTCGTGTTTAACGAGAAGGCGGGCCTAGGACTGGAACAGTCCAGGCACGGGGGAAGCTGGCAACTTCATCAGCACCTTCGTCGTCAAGCACTTAGACATCCACGGTGGTGGAGACGCTGGAGAAGAGGTGTCGAGCACTCCAGCAATAGAGCCGAGCACTCCTAGGGCGGTGCCGAGCACTCTAGGAGGGGTGCCGAGTGGTGCCGAGCGGTCCTATAGTGGTGCATACCACTCCAGGACGGTTGCCGAACACTCCCATAGCGGAGCCAAGCAGTCCTGCAGTGGTGCCGAACACTCTAGGAGTGGTGACGAGCAGTCCAGAAGTAGTGCCGAGCACTGCAGTCAGGGTGCCGAGCACTCCAGGTGCCGTGCAGACCACTCCGACGGAACAGGGAACTCCATCGATGTCGATCGAGTTCACCTTACCACCAAGCGACATCACTGAGTTCGTGGATGCCTTCCACGACGGTGAGGAGGTGCGGTTCTGTAAGCTGGATGACATCGGCGGCGGCATAGGGCCCTTAGGCCTGGTGGGTAGGCTGCTCAATGACCCAGAGCTGCTTCTCGTCAGTGCAGAGGAACCACCCACATTCGCGCTGGGCGAACACGATGCAAATTGGCGACGGGCGATGCTGGAGGAGATGAAGGCGATCGAGAAAAACGAGACTTGGGAGCTCGTCGATCCACCTTTAGGATGTCGTCTGATCGGCATGAAGTGGGTGTACAAGGTCAAGCAGGACGAGCACGGTGCCATTGTCAAACACAAGGCGTGCCTTGTCGCCCGAGGCTTTGTCCAGCGCGAGGGCATCGACTTCGAGGAAGTCTTTGCGCAGGTAGCTCGCATGGAGTCTATTCGACTGCTTCTGGCTTTGACAGCAGCGAAGGACTGGCGTGTCCATCACCTGGATGTAAAATCGACCTTCCTCAATGGCGAGCTGGCGGAGACAATCTTCGTCAGGCAACCTCCGGGTTTCGCCATCAAGGGAGCGGAGCACAGGGTGCTCCAACTACGCAAGGCGCTCTACGGGCTGCGGCAAGCCCCGCGAGCATGGAACGCTAATCTTGACTCGACGTAGGGCGAGCTTGGGTTCACGAGGTGTGCAACCGAGCACGCGCTCTACACGCGGCGATGGAGGAAGGAAGAGCTCGTCGTCGACATGTATGTGGACGACTTGATCGTCACCGGCGCGTGTGCAGACGACATCGACAGCTTCAAATGCGAAATGGTGGCTCGTTTTTGAATGAGCGATCTCGGCGCACTCTCCTACTACCTCGACATCGAGATGAGACAGGGGAAGGAGGCACTCACGCTCGGTCAGATCGCGTACTCCTCAAAGCTGTTGGAGCGGAACGACATGACTGAGTGCAAGCTGTGCGTGACTCCGATGGAGGAGCGGCTGAAGCTGACGAAGGCCAGTACCACGACGAAGATAGATGCAACACTCTACCAGAGCATCGTCAGCGGTCTACGCTACCTAGTCCACATGAGGCCGGATATTACGTTCGCCATGGGCTACGTCAGCCGCTTCATGGAGGATCCCCGAGAGGATCACTGGGCTGCAGTGAAGCGGCTGCTGCGCTACGTCAAGGGGGCGGTGGATCATGGGATCGTCTTTCCCAAGACCGGCGGAAGTAGGCTGCAGCTCACTGTGTTCAGCGATGCAGACATGGCGAGGGACGTCGACGGACGACGAAGCATCTCTGGCGTGCTCGTTTTCATCGGGTCGCCTCCAATCTCATCGCTATCGCCGAAACAGAAGGTGGTGGCACTGTTCACGTGCGAGACAGAGTACGTGGCGGCGGCCACAGCGGTGTGCCAACCTGTATGGCTACGCCGGCTGCTGGGCGAGCTGACCGGTGTGGAAGCTCACCCACCAGCACTGATGGTGGACAACCAGCCCGCCATCGCCCTCGCGAAGAATCCGGTTCTCCACGACCGGAGCAAGCACATCAGCGTGAAGTTCCACTTCCTCAGGGACTGTATCAATGGAGGGCAGATCGTCATCGAGTTCGTCGAAACTGGTCGGCAACTCACGGACGTCCTCACCAAGCCGCTCGGCCGTCTTCGACTCACGGAGCTGAAGAAGATGATCGGCATGGAGAGGTAGTAGGGTTAGCAGCAGGATTAGGGAAAGAATTGTTAAGTAATCTCCTGCTCCCTGGTGTGAACGTGCAGTAGGGAAAGACGGCGCCGAAAAGGCTCCCTGCTATGACACTGTAGCCGCTGTAGGGGCAGACGCCGAACGGCTCTCCTGCTGCACTATAGCCATAGTAGGGGCGGGCGTCAAAGTCAGCCCTGCTGTCACATCTAGTCACTGTAGCAACATGACAGCCTCACATGTCTGTGTACAATGATTAGATGGGTAGAGTTGTATATATAGTTTACCACTGCAACTCAGTAAAGAGAGCGAGTTCAGTTTGACATCTCTTCTGCAGAGCTCCGGCCAACGCTGGTGCTTGTGTTGTGTGTGTGCTCTGTTCTCTCTCTCCCTTCTTTTACCTCTAGCCATAGCGTGTGGTCGACAACGATAGTGCGTGGTCGACTCACCTGTGTCGAAGATCCAGTAGGCTAATATAGAATTGGTATTTTTGTGTTTTTGCAGGAACGTGGAAGGAGACCTCGAATATGGCTGGCTGTGTTTGGTTATATATATAGATGCTTATTATTTGGTCGGCAAACTTAATTGCCCGTTAGGCAATCACGCACTAGTTAGTTCTGGATTAATATCATTATGTGTATCGCAATTGTTTTGGAGATTGAGATAATATGCGGATTTTACATACTGAATGTCTGAATGTGCTGAATGAGGCAGTAGACCTGTCTTCCGGCGGCAGGATATCATCACTCCGACCGTGCAGAACAAGAAGATGCATGTAAACGCATTGATCAGCAATGAAGCAGGAAGGCGTCGACGAGAGAGAGATAAAGCACGCCGCATTATTGCAACGCCAAGAGACGGTGATTGGTGACTCCCAGAACGTGCTTTCCTTTCCTGTTCATGAAAAGCGTAGCTAGACTATCTGCTAAAGACATGGAAAGGAAAAGGAGGCTCTTGACCCTCACTCACACTGTCCAACGCCGTCGAAATTGAACAGGCAATTGGCTAGTTCATTCAGTTATACTTTCTGTTTCTGCTGCAGCTGCTCCATGCATGGAAGAAGCACGCTGGCTGCCTGGCTGCACACAGGTTGGCTTGTTTAGTTTAACTATTGTTGGTTGTGAACACAAACAACAAAGTGCGTGCCATATCAGAGAAAGCACTTTCCCAAACAAAAATCTGAATCTCACCGATCCACCAGCATGAACATGAACATGAACATGCTGATACATATCTCTTTTGTCTCTGAATGGTACATACATACGGTCCCTGTTGCTGTCACGAGTCACGACTCACGAACAGGGTGATACTTCCAAGAAAGATTGCCGGCCGGATCCCCGGATCGATCCATCGTCTCGCCATTCCGTTCGTTCGTATATATGACCGTCGCTGTCGCCGTCGCCGTCGCCGAGTCTCTCTTCCTCCTCTCGCGTTCCTCCCCATGTCCCATCCTGTCAGCTGTGATTTTTTTAACACCTTTTTTAAATTATTTCTAAATCTAACACTGTTTATTTTTTATTTCCAAATCTAATATTTTTTGCTGCGTCATTGCCATGGCGCGGCGAAACGCCTGTGCCGCGCCATGGATAGTGACGCGGCGGGAGAATGACGTGGTGAAAACCGAAGACGCTGACCGATGACGTGACAGGGTTTGCCGCGCCACCGATCAGATCGATGACGCGGCAGAGCCATAGGCACATAAGGTGGAGCAGTTGAAAGCGGCAGAGGCGTCGATGGCTTGGAAGAGAGAGCAGAGACATCGGACAGAAGGTGGAGTAGTTGAAAGCGACGTACGTGGGCATGTGAGAGAACAGTAGACCCAGAAACGAAGAACTAGCGTGTAATGCCTGCATTGCACAGTGTTGTAGCCTCAAACCTGCTTGTAGCCTCGGTACCTACGTGGTGTTTAGTTTTTTCTTGGAACAACCAACTTTTCTCCGCCAACTTTTCATCATTGCTCTTTTTGGGCATAACTTTGGCTGTCACCTTGTCGTCTTGGTTGTGGAAGAACATATGCTATTTGTGCTTAATTGGGTGGTGTAGAATTAAGCTAAAAATCCTCTTAGGTACAATGTCTCCTACGTTGTTTAGTCGTAGATACTGAAAACCATTGACGGGACCAGGGGCGGATCCAGGAAATATTTAAGGGGGGGCTGAACAACACTGCTGCTTGATCTTAAGTCTCCCATTTCTACACTATGTAACTTTCTTTTAAAAATTCATAGGGCTCTACAAGAATTTATTTGATTCGGTATGGGTAGGGGCTTGAGCCCCCCACCCCCCCCCACTGTTGGATCCCCTACGACGGGGACAGCATTATGTATTATATAGAACATCGTCTTTTCTCCGTATGAATATTCGGCCGCCATTTGCTAAAAGAAAACAGTGTTTGTGACCAACCATTATTGTTCAAATTTTCTAATACCTCCATCCAATTCTAAGTTTGGTCTAAGTCAAACTATCTTTTTCTTTAACTAAGTTAAATAAAGCAATATCAATATTTATGACTTTAAATAAATATATTATGAAAACATATTCCATAAAAAAATATAATGATACTTGTTTAGTATAATAAATATTGATTTTTTATATAAATTTGGTCAAAATTAACATAATTTGACTTAGCACTATGCTACAATTAGTCATAGAAGTATTTATATCTTGCTACATCAATCTAGAAGAATTAAAAGGCAAATCAGAAAAAGGCTCTTTCAAAGTCTGAAGTCATCGACAAGACCTGTTCTCCATTCACTGGTTCACACCGGCACTCAGAATAGTGCAGTTTAATTGTATGCTTTATCCAATAAGCTCAATGCTTGGTCGATGTCAACATAATTTTCCAAGTCATATGCACGTGGAATCACCCCAAAAAAACATGGCCTTTTTTCAATACTTAGAAGAATCGTGCATCATCGTATTAATAAGCAAAGAGAAAATTGGACTGGTTACAAACAGTTCAACAACCATTTGGCCCTGTTCGCTTCGCTGAAAAAACAAACCGAAACACTGTTCCTGCTGATTTGTCATGAGAGAAAAACACTGTTCCGGCTGAAAAAACAAACTGAAAAATATGGATTATAAGACAAGCGAACATGGCCAATATGCACGGCTAAGATTTGATCGCACATATCAAATGGATGAAGCTAAAAATGTGGGCACGACAGTAGCAAACAGATTTTTCGGCAAGCCAATTATGAAGACGAAATCACGAAACCCTCACGATTGAGCTCATATAGTCATGGGTGGGCCGGGACCAGGTTGAATTTGGGTTGATGATTGATGGTGACTTGCCTTCTAATCCACCCTCTCTCAGCACATAATTTTGCTGCCTTTTTGCGTGCACAGTTTGTTAGAGAGGTCTCCGTCGCCGCAGCGTTGGCTTCTTCTTAGCTCCACTTGTGCGCATCAGACCCTTTTTTTTGTAAAATAAAATGTGTAGTACGGCACCCACCACAGCATCCATCCATGCCCGTCAGGCAGGCCGTCACATGCGCATCTTGTAAGCTAGTTCACTGGTCACGTTCGCTCCATGCTATTATTCTCAGCAGTGATTGATGGGAGCATGCATACACTTGAACAAATTACATAACTGAAAAAATGATTTTTTTAGAGAACAACTGAATAAATAATTCGGCCTATAATGGCCCCGTTCGTTTGGAGGAATCTGGATGGTTTTGGATGAATCTGGGGGAATTTGTGAGAGAAAAATACTGTTCCGGATGAAAAAAGAAACGGATAAGCCGAGTTTAAGGACACGCGAACGGGGCCAATATATGCTCATAAACATAACCAATAACGGACCCAACGCTTAATTATTGTAGCTAGCCCGAGCGAGCACATTGTGCCGATTAGCACCGACGGAGCTTAGTTAGGTCATAGTGGGCCATGCATGGCCCCCTAAGCTAGAGAAATTGGTAATGAATGTTTCAATTTCACCACTTTACGACATAATAAAATAATAATATGCCCCCTCTCATTACATTTCATATCACGTTGTCCCCTCCTTATTTCATGGCCAACCTCTGCCAGTGCCGATTAGGTCGTATGTTTTGGAGCTATGCCACTGAACATAACTCAAAATTTACTGCCGGTAATATTTGATCTCATGCCTTTTCTTATAGAAACCACAAACTTCGGTTATCTTCAAGGTTTATGTGTCTAGATTCGAAATTAACAGGGGCAAGTACTAGTTAAGATTTTTGTTTTATCAAAAGGATCTACTAGAAATGATTGGCCCGAACATATTATGGCGCCCTAAACTGCTGAGAGCAGGCCGAACGCGGTGGAGAAAAGTTGGTGGTTCCAAGAAAAAGCTAATCACCACGTAGGTACCGAGGCTACAAGCAGGTTTGAGGCTACAGCACTGTACAATGCAGGCATTACACGCTAGTTCTTCGTTTCTAGATCCATTGTTCTCTCACATGTTCACATACGTCATTTTCAACTGCTCCACCTTCTGTCCCATGTCTCTGCTCTCTCTGCCCAGCCATCGATGCCTCTGCCGCTTTCAACTGCTCCACCTTCTGTCCCATGGCTCTGCCACACCACCGATTTTAGCGCGCCGCGACAGACCCTGTCACGTCACCGGTCAGCGTCCCCGGTCTTCACCACGTCATCCTCCCGCTGCGCCACCATGCATGGCGCGGCACAGGCGTTTCGCCGCGCCATGGCAATAAGCGCGACCAAAAGTGTTAAATTTGGAAATAAAAAACAAACAGTGTTAGATTTAGAAATAGTTTAAAAAAGTGTTAAAAATAAAATAAAAATTCCTCGGCCGTCACCACCACGAGCAAAAGCTCCCGAGCATTAGCTGTTAAAGACGGACGGAGACTCGGAGAGGTACAGCGACGGCACGGCTGACTGCTGCACGCCGGGCAGTGTGTGTGGGGACGCGCGATGGTGGAATGGAAAAGCGACCGGCCGGGGAGTCGATCGACCAAGAACAAGTCAGCAAGATCCATCGAGCGAAGCCGGCGGGGACGGATCGAAAATTCGGAATGGGACGGCCCGCCGGCCTTGGTTGGTTCGTCGTCAGCGAGAGCGAGCGACTTACAGCCGCGCGTTGGCCTTTCTTGCTGCCTGCCAAGCGGTTCTGCGTCGTCGTCGATCGTCTTTAGGTTTTGTCTAGCTCGATCGGACACGGTGGAGGAGGGAGTGAGGAATATGCATGGTGGCCGTTTGGATCGCCATGACGTGGACGTGTGCCGCGCCACGCGTTGAGCTGGGACGGACGGACGGACGCGTAACGGCTGGCGACGGAAAGGCGGCAGCGAGCAGTGGGAGGGAGGCGATAAGGACAGAGACAGACAGGGATGGATGGAAATGAAGGAGGAAGGCGGCAGCTAGCAAGCAGTGTGGGATGGGATCGGAGCAGAAGAAGATTCAGACGCAAGGAACGCACGCACACGTTGCAAGCATGGCGGGCAACGACAGGCAGATCGAGGAGAAGAGCACAGCGAGCGGTGAGCATTTGCCGTTTGGCAGCAGCAAAGAAAGCCACGGACGATAGCTGCTGCTCAAGAAAATAAAGGCAGGTCTTTCTTTTTCTCCCACTCATATCACGTAGCTATGCAATTCCTATCTATGCCAAACCAAGGTACCTATCATTATTTCTTTCGGTAAGATCCATATCCTCAATGAAACCACACTATGAAATCTCTCACAGATTGTTCAGACCTTATACTTTTATAAATTTAAATTTTGAATCATCATATACATTATTCGGGAAGGCTTGCCTCGGTTTTTCCCTTCCCCAAACCCCACTCATGTGGGAGCCTCCGGCACTAGGTCTGTCCTTTTTTATCATATACATTATTCTACATTAGATTTGTAGTTACCTTTTTACCCTAAAACATAGTTGGACTCATCAGAATGATGCTCATGTATATTGGAGGTTGGAGCCACTATTGCCTTAAGAAACCGTGGCCGATGTTGTCATTTTCCAACATCCGTCCAAGGTTCTAGGATTCGGCCTGAAATGACCGAATTTCAGTGGAATTCACCCACTTTCGGTGAGATCCGAAACAACATCGTACCAGTCAAATAATTCAGTTAAATTTGAATTTTTAGTCGGGTCAGAGTTCAAACATGCCTACAAGTTATTATTTCAGTATAGAAAGTGCAAACTTACCAAGCTATGACTTATTTGTCTCATCTTCATGCCTCTTGATCAAAGTTTGGCCAAAATTCAGTCAAATATTAGCTAAATCTGAAATTTTTGACCGGTCAAAATGAGCAAATCCCGGTCCGAATTACAGAAATTTCCGAGATTCACCCATTTCGGTCAAGACCTCAAACCTTCAAAGAGATTATCGAACCATCAACTATGATCTATAATCTCAAGCCTGCTACCCATGTCACTCGACCATATTGTTATGAGCTATGAATTGACCACGTTTATTTTCGCTTGTGACCAACTTCTCACGAAAAAAAAAAGTCAGCCATATATGTTGCCAAGTTTCTCACACATGTGCACTGAGAGATCAATGGACGAATTATATGTAAGGTATCAAAAGTTGACATAAGACACATTTGAGTCTCAACACATTCTGTGGTTATTTGCCCTTCATCAACATCAATAATGACGCAGAACTTTCCACGTGGAAAAGACCAACTTGGCAAGTTTAGAGTATGGTGAGAGGATGTGTTAAAAAAAATTACGACCGTGTCAAGGCACGTATTTCGTTAAGAAGTGGCAGAACGGGCCAAGTTAAACTTACAGATAAAGAGCTTTCCAATGGGTAATCGCATGATTACCAAACTGAACCTCCACCCACAACGAAAAAGCGACATTACAACAGCACCAGCAGAGCGTCCGAATACGAGCATACCCTGCGACCACTCCTTGGCCTCGTCTACAATGTTTCGTCTCGTTCGTTTGGACTTGTTAGGTTGATAAGCCATAACTGAAATTAGTGTTGACTTATTTGGTGTGAGAGAAAAATAATGTTCATTGACTGAAAAAATACGGTTTATAAGTCAAACAAGCCCAAACGAACAGGGCGTTTACCAACAGCTGCACGGGATGTGTGGACGGCCCTCCAAAGGGTCCTCTCGTTTCTTTCTTTCTAAAATCGACCAGCCAACGAGGAATGTTAATGAATCAAATCCTAGCCACCAGAAGAAATTTGGGAGAATTATGTATTTAGCACTAAAACAAATCGGTCTTTTATATTTGGCCCTAGAAAATTTAAACTTCCTTATCTAGCATCGAGTTGAAATTTTCTTTCATAAATGACACTGTCGTCCATTTAGATCAGTAACGGTGTCAAGTGGCTAGCAAAATGACAAATGCTCTTGATTGTAGCAAAAGTCCATGGTGCTAAATAGGAAAAAAATAAATAGACAGGTTGTCAAATAAGAAAATCATAAATATCATAAATATACTTTGAACTAAAATGTGGATTTTTGATAATTGAAGACTGCAAATAAATAATCAATAGCAGGTACATATTATGCCCATCACTCTTCCTTTCATCTTGGCCACAGATCAAAGATGCATGGCTCAGGATGGGCTTCTGGTTGAAATACGTAACTTATATTTTCAAGGTATTTATCTTTTAGTTTTCTAAAAGAAAATGAGAGTATATGCCGTCATCATAACATCATGGCTCAAGAGCAGAGCACACAGTGCATGGCTCGGTCGGCGTTTGATGCCGAGCGATTCAGCACCGGGCCGCGCGGCCACGAGCGCGCCCGAGTCGTGTCACGCCATCTGGCATCGCTATCCTGCTCCACACCAGCGCAGGAGAGGCCGCGTTTTGCACAGCACAGCACAACCGCCGTCGTCCCACGCCCGGAGCCACATGACCGGCGTCGCGTCAAGCCCCAGCGCCATCGCGTCATCTCTGGACAGAGAAGCTGCTCGATGACCTCCTCCTCCTCGCCGAGACGCACGCTGCGCTGCGCATGAACGGTTGTGGCGCATCCATTCTTGGCGCGGATCTTGCGGGTGATTATGCAGGAACTTCTCGATCGCTCCCTTCTCCCCGAGGAGCCACGCGGGCCGTTTCGGGCGCCGGTAGGCGATGCCGCCCCGCGGCCTGTTCGCGACGACGAGCCAGGTGGGCTGGCCGGAGAGCCGGCGTGTGAGCTCGCCCCGTCGCGTCCCCCGCGTCGCGGCCTGGCACTAACGTCGACGGGCAAGACCTCCCCAGCTGCGAGCTGGGGCCGGTGGCGGGCGGGCGAGGAACTCCCAGCGCGTCCCCCGCACCTCGATCTGCCGAGTCCGGCGCGAGAGGCCTCCGCGCCTCCGCGAGCTCCTGGGCAGGAGACGAGCCGCCGGCCGTGAGCGAGTATAGAGGGGCATTTTGGTACTTCCAAAAGAAACATGACAGGGTCAACGCAATCAACTGACGGATGGATGCACTAAATGGACGGTAGTGCCATTTACAGAAGAAAATTTTAACTCGACGTCAAATAAGAAAGTTTAAAAGTTTTAGTGTTACATAAAGAAGACTGATTTGTTTCGACGCCGAATACATAATTCTCTCAAGTTGTCCGGGCGCACGACGATAGCTGAATCAAGGTGCAGCCTCCGTAGAACGGTGGACCAAATCTCAGCCGAGAAGAAGGTGGTCTAAGGACTCAGCCCCCTGCGCACAGAGGATGCAATCATCTGACTGCTGCAGATCATGACGCCACCGCCGTTCAGCAGTCCAACAACGTCCGCGTAGGACCAGCCAGTAGAAGAATTTCACCCGCGGCGGTGCGTTGTCTTCCAAAGTTGCTTGGCTCCCAAAGGTCTTGATGAACCGAAGAACATCGCCGCCGATGAAGCGGAGTCCTGACCATTACTGGACCAGCGCCAACACAGCCTGTCCCGGGATGTGTTAAGATGAAAGGCGAGGCAAGGCACTAGCGCTCCGACGACCGGTCCAAGCAGCGCGTGCGGACGTAGCTCCCCACCCGTACGATACGATACGATCAACTGGAGCCCGTCTGATACGAGCGACTCGCCCTAGCCTTCCCACAGCGTATGACTCGCCTTACCACAGCGCGGCGCGTGTCGGCCTCCAGTCCGCAAGTGTAACACTCCTGGTGTTACGAGCTTATTCAGCACCGGGATTTAAGCATAAGAAAAATTACCGACACGGTTTTCTCGGATTTAAAAAAAATAAAAAACTAGCTTTTCGCGTCAACATCTGAGATTATATTTAAAAGCACTGTTGTCCTTACTGCACTGTCGTTCGGGATGTTTGAGTACAGTGGTGCGTCTCCCTTGCTCTGAATAAATCCGTCATCTGAATTATTAACGTCGCGCCATGGCAGAGTTAGGCCGAGTTAGTCCTGCCTCCCCGCTTGCTCGCTCTCTCGGACTCTGATTGTCTTTTACGCCAGTACTCCCTGCTCATTGTTGCTGCTGCCGTGTACTACTTTTTACCTGCCTCTATTGTCTCGTCGAGCCTTGTCGTGCTGCCTCTGCTGCCTGTCTCGGTGTTGGCTCTGTCTGCCTTGTATCCTCTGCATCTGCCAAGCTGAGCCAGACTGGCCTCTCACCTCGTGCTGCTGTCTCCTGCCTACCCTTCCTCCCATCTCTCACTTGTCCTCTTTCTTTTAATCCTCTCGGTTTCTCTCTCGTTTTCGTCAATCTTCGTCGCCGGTCCTTCCAGCGTGACCGCGGGCGAGCACCGCCCCTCCAACCTCGCGCTGGTCTCCGTTTCCCCGCAGCAGCGCTGCTTTCCCGAACCGTGCCATCACCCCGGTCCCTCGCGATCGCGAGCCCAGCGGTTCCGCGTGGCACCTGCTGCTCCACGGCGCTGCCTCCCTCCCTGCTTCCTCCTCCGTGTTCTGGAGCCGCCCATCCGAGCAACCAGCCAGGGTCGCGCCACCGTCGCCCTGTCTCCCCACGAGCGCGCCTGCTCGGGCTACCGCGTGCCGTGCCGCCTCGCCTCGTTGCTCCTCGCACCGGCGTTGCCCTCCCGCGAGCCGTGCCCTCGCTGCCTCGGCACTCGCAGCGCGCCTGAGCTGCCGCGACTCCTTCTATTTCCCTACGCGCTAGCGTTCCCTCCCTTCGCCAGTGCCGAGCGCCCGGCCGGACGCGACCTGCCCACTGCACGCAGTGCTACCCTTCTATTCTACTCCGGCGTCCGCGCTCGGTACTCCAACGTCTGCGCCCGGTCCCTGGTGCGCCATGGCCGCCACCACCGAGCGCGTCACGCTCGCCCGCCGAAGCCCATGGCGCCGCCTCCTCTGCTTCGGTCCGTGCCGTGGCCAGGCAAGGCCAGTTGCAGCCGCGCGTCTCACCGCAACCGCCCCGTCGCTCGGTTTCCCCACGCGCGCACGTCCTCGGTCCATGCCGCGTCTCCGCCATGGCCGCGCCCGCCGGGGCCACGCCGTGCCGCTGCCGTGCCGTAGCGCCACGTCTCGCATCGCCGCAGCCGCCATTGACGCCGCTGGCGCACGCAGCCTGGCTGCTATGGCCATCGTCGACTCCTGGCCCCCTCAGCCCGAGTCGCCAGCGGGTTCCCGTGCAACTCCCGTCGCTGTCGTGCCTTCCCGGCCGGGTTTGGTCACCAGCCGGAGCTCCTCTGCACTGGGCTCCGTTCGTGGAAGATGAAGAGGTGGGTAAAAGGGTATGTATCCAAGGAGAAAGTTTATACAGGGTCCCTATTGCAAAATACTAGACTCACGTAAATAGTACGTTAGTACCGCAGATTAATTTAAGCAAAGTATAGGGGCTTTCTCGCAAGTTTACATCCTACCGCCCGTGTTGGGCCGCGCTCACCATGCGTGAGCCGGCCTGTTAGGCCGCTGGCAGCGCGCCCGCCTAGGCCGACCTGCTCTCGCGCTGGGTCGGTCCGTGGCTACCGTGGCTGGGCCGGTTGTCGCCTTGCTAGGCCTATGCCACCGCACTTGGGGTGCTCGCGCCGTGTGTGCGCACCGCCTGGTGAGCCACCGGTCTTCGTTGGGCCGGCCTGGGCCGTCCGCGCCACTGCCAGCGCCTGGGCCGCGCGCGCCCCGCCCCGTCTGGGCCGGTCCCGTGCTCGTCTGGCTGGGTCGCGCATTGTCGCACCCCGCTTGGGCTGCCCTGGTCGCTGGGCCGCGCCGCACTACTGGGCCACTACTGCGCACACCTGTGGGCCGTTCTCTAAACGCCCGCCTGGGCCGCTCGCCCTAGGCTGGGTCGGCCTGTTGCTTGTGCCGCTGGGCTGATCCGGTGGTTGCTGGTCCATTTAGCTTCGAATGAGTTGTTAATTCAGTTTCGTAAATAAACTTGTAAAATTCGTAGTAAATCATAGAAAAATCGTAAAAATGCCAAACCAGTTTTGTTATGCTCCAAAAATCATGATCTACCTGTTGGTATATTTTGTTCATATAGTGTGATAATATTCTTGGAAGCTATATAATTAAATTGAGGTACTTAATATCGTTAAGACATAAACTTGTAGGAATTTCTATGATAAATTGGTAATAGTGTTGGACCCGAAATTTCTACAGTAGGTTCCTAGTAGTATTAGGTATTCATTGTAATTGTTGTAGCTCCAGAATAATTAGTTGCTAGATAGATAATGATGCCCTATTTTGAATAATGATTAAATCGATAGAATGAAATAAAGAAACAGCTTGGGTTTATATAACTAAAATAATTGTTGGGAGGTAACGTCTGATTCGACAACATGGATACGTAGACTAGCGCGTTAGAATTATCTCGTTAGCTTGTGAGACGTGATCAGGTTTCTAAGTATTTCGGCTGTTGTTGATTATTTACATCTATGCATTTGCATCAATGCATATCATATATGTACGATGATGGATCAACGGATCAATTGAAGGATGATTGAGAATCCGAAGATGATGCAATGGGTTTTCTATTCAGTTGATGGTGGATGATCTGAAGATGCAGATATTAACTTTTAATATATATCTTACCCAGGCAAGCCCTGATGCATAACCCCTACTTTTCTGCAGTTTAAATTATATTTGTGCATTAAGTTTTAAGGAGTTGAATGAAACCCACTTGCATATATATCTTTATCCTATGAGTCTTACTGGTATGACAGGATCGTATACATTGCTATGCTACAGGACTTCGGTAGAAGTCGAGTGATTGCCTGTCACTCGCTAGATATAGGAAATATATTACTGTATTATTATCACTTGGAAAATATAAAAATGGTGGAAAAAAAATAGTGACCAGACAGGGATATGGTTTGAGTATTGGCGGGTGTAAGAGGTTGTATCGCCGTGGACGTGGGGCATAGCTTGGTTACACTGCTTTCCCTGTCCGTGTCGGTTAAGGAGCGATCGTTGCATATGGCTCTAGGCAAGTCACAGACTTATTATCCCGAGCACATACTTGGGTAGGGCGCTTGGAAGACTTGTTGCTCTCTTGTCGCGGATCCGGCTCTTTTCGGACCAACTGTCAGGGTTTTATTTTGATGGATGAGGTCCTTGCACAGCACTGAGTCTAGGACTCAGGGGGGCTTGGAGTCCCAGTTTGGACGGGGACCTGGACACCCGGGACATGAGAGTGATGGGTTGGTCCTGCTTGTGCCTGGGGTACAAGCGGGGCGTGTGTTTTCGAGATACCCAGCTGGGGGCAATGATTCGCGAATCACCGGAAAATCCGGTACGGCTCGTCTGCGGCCTAGCATCGTAGTAAGAACTGAAAGATGAAAGATGGAAGATGGAAAAAAGAAAATCTGATTGCTTACCACCTGCTTGAAAGTAGCACAGGTGCTTATATAGAATGGTTAGTTAATAAACTAATGCACTGCTAATAAAAATCGAATATAAGGACACATATTTAGTAATGCTTTCTGCTGATGCAATAAACCCACAAGCCAGATAGTCTTGCATATCCTTGGAGTCTTTTTCTTTCCTCCTGTCGGATAAGTCTTGCTGAGTACAATTGAGTACTCAGGGTTTTATTCCCCCTGTTGCAGGTGACAGGTGGATACTAGAGCTGACCCTTGTGTGTGGATTCCTTCTGGTGGGCTCAGAGAGGATTTTCTTAACGCTGCGATCATAGTTTTTATTTATAACTCTCACCAAATGCTTCTATAAATGAAAGTTTCATAATCTGTTGTCGTAGTTTATATATCAATGCTTATCATGTCGTGCATAGATATTTATTTCCGTTGTAATCCTGATCACATGTTTATATTCCGCTGTTATATTAAATTATCCATAACTCTGATAATATGATTTCATTCCGCTGTTATAACAATAAATGTTATACTCTGATGTACATGTAAAGTGATGTAAGAAATGGTTAAGAATGATGTAAGCTTTATTCTCTCATTTGTGATCCTGATGGCAAAAATGTGGATTTTCGGGTTCTCCCCTGGGGTGTGCCCGACGGAACCGAGTAATTTGGTGTCCTCCATTGGGTGCTTAGTGTCTAATGGAAGACGAGCACTCCTGGGAGGCATTAGATTAGGTGGTTCTGCCACAGCAAGCCCCGGTGCACTGCGCACCCCATCTCATGGACCTAGCACGCCCCTTCCACAGCCCCCCTCCCCCTACCCCCGCTCGCCGCGCCCCATGCCCTGGCGTCCGGACCGTGCCCCCATGACTCTCTAAATGTATCTCCGAAACATGAAACACTTAAATGCAACATACGTTTGAAGGAGATGAAACATTTGGAACATACGCATGCAACATATATGTGAAATATATGCAACATCCAGATTAAACACTTGCAACTTGTAACATGAAAACATTTACTGCAACATAAGACTGAAACACCTGAAACAGTTGGAACATACTGTAACAGCATATGTTTGAAACATATGCAACATTCAGAAAAGAGCGTTTGCAATATACGACTGGAACATATTTAACATTTTGAACAAACGCTTGTAACATGCCTCAGAAACACTTGCAACATATGCAACATGTGCAAACATCCTCGATCAACTTTTGCAATATCCATATAAAATAATTGCAACATAGCTCTGAAACGTTTGAAACACTTGAAGCATGCATTTGCAACATAGGGGATGGGAGGCCTGGGCCGGTCCATTCTGGCCATCGGGGTGGGAGCCGGCGGCGAGCGGCGGCGCATGACCACCACCAGCCTCTGGCCGCGCTCGTGGGTGCCCTAGGCTCGGCCCGGAACGACCCGAGGCGTCCCGGCACATGCGCCCAGCGGCCATCAGTAGGGGCGGCGGCGGCGAGGCATCCCGACGACATTTGGGGTTGGGGAAGAGGCCGGAAAGGCGCTCTGCTGTCAGCGGACGCGAGATAGAGAGCAAGAGATGGGAAGAGCAGATGCAGTGCGCGGGATGGGGCGCGGCGAGGGATGGTTGCGGTGGGCAGGCCGTGCGACGGGTGGGCTGCACGACGAGGGTGTTGAATCCGCGCGACGGGTGAGGCAAGCGACGAGAGGGTGCACCTGTCGCGGGGCGGCACGCGTTGCAGGCGGAAACGAGCAGGAGCAGCATGGACGAAAGCGGCGAGGCGAAGTGTGGCGCGCGGCGTCTGGACAGATGCACGGGAGCATTATCGAAAGGTGAGGAAGAAGTGGCATGGTGACTTGCTTTGATGATTTTTATATGGGCGCACCAAAACAATGGTGTCCGACTTGGATGACTCTTCTCTGTGGGTGTAACCCGTCCGGCCGTCCCGTACACGTTCGATGTGGTTTCCTCATTTTCTTTATTCACATGGCAAATATAGTTATTGAATTACACTACTATATCTTTTCATATTCATACCCGTGCTGCTGTATTTGTGTCTTTATTTATTCTCATGTATCTTTTGATATAGATCCAAACATTATTACAATATTATATTTGTAGGAATATGGTAGTTTTTAACCCTAAGAGCGAGTGAAAGAGGTGATTTCTATAATTTAATTAGTAACACGGTAACTTTTTTTTGAGCGGAAACACGGTAACATATAAAAATTCAAATTACTCGGCAGCATTATTAGTTGGTTAGGCTCGGTAGCACAAGCCTGCTGACCGACGATTGGACTTTGGCGCGCATTATTAGTTGTTTAGCCCATGCATGAATCCGAACCCAGACCAGTCCGGTCCGTTGATTGGCCCAGCAGGCCTATAATCGGTTTGGCCCAAGTGCAGAACGACGGGGCGTGGGGCGAATTTATAAGCAGTACCGTTTGTTATTAGCGCCACATTGTCTGCTAAATCGTACGCTCTGCAGCTAATAAACAATGACCGTGACAGTAAGATCACCACGTGGGAAGCGAGGAGAGCACCCTCTCAATTGCCATATAGGCTGGCGTACGATATTGTGCGCCTAGCTTTTTTTTTCTTTTTCCCGGATTTTTTAAGCATGGTGATTTTTTTTTTGTTTTTCTCCTTTTCAGAGATTTTTCAAGGGTTTTTTTTTGGAAATGTGCCATTACAATTCTTGAAGATTGGAAATATACCATTACAATTCGTCTAATCGCAAGCGTGCCATTATAATTTTGCGATACTTCGAAATCTGCCATTGTGTACGCCCGACGAACACTTGGGCCCGCTTGCAGGTCCGCGTGGCATACGGCGGACCGTATTCGTCCGTCAGTCGTCTTCATGTAAACGGCGCTGTGAACATCGCCGTCTCAACCCCTCTCTCTCTCGCGTGCTCCCTATCTCTTTCCTCGGCCAAGAACCCTAGGGTGCGCTCCTGGCGGCGACTTCGGCGGCGGCGACCACCCGACGGCGACGTAGCAGGCCAAGGCGACGGCGCAAGGGGGCGAATCGACCGCAGGCAAGGATGAGCTCGAGCTCCACCGCTGATGGCACTCGAAGGATGCAGTACCCCCTACTGGACTGTCCCGAATGCCATGTTCCTCTAATCAGAATCGTGAGCAAGCAAGAGCGCTCGAAGGATGTCCCATTTGTCAAGTGCCCGAACAACATAAAGGTAGGCTTTGTTGTGTTAATTGAATCTTCATTGTTTGGTTTCTATTTGACTGATTTAGGGTGTGCAGGGTGATCCAACAACTTGTGGCTGGATCCGTTCGGAGGAGCAGTACGAGGCCTGGTTTCTGAATCAACAAAAGGAGCAGCAGATGTAGGTCCAGTTGCCCCTTCGTCATCAAGTTGGGGATGGTATTGGTGATTTCAAGCAACAGCTCCGTGAGATGAGGCAAACACTAGACATTATTGTTCAAGACATTTGGAAACTGAAAGCGCAAATTGGAGACATGCATTCTGTTGTTTCTAGTCCAGTTAGTAATGCAACACAGGACATGGGTAATAAGAAAATGCAGATTGTGTTAGATGTATCTGTTGTAGTAGGTGTCCTTGTTGGTGTACTGGTAGGTGTAGTTGTTGCCTAGATTATGAAGTGACTGTAATGAAATTGATCAGCATTGTGCTATGTTTTTTATGAAATTATGTAAGAATTCCAGCAGCATCTTGTCTTGATTTTGGATGAGGAGAACAAGGCCTAGCAACATTCAGAGTAAAGTAGATCAAAGCACATAGACCAGAGCCACATGACAGTAGTGAAAATACAATAGAGTTCAAACATCATTTCATAACCAAGTTGGCACTAAATATCCATACGCAGTACAGTAACAGCAGCAACTTAGAAAGTTGGCAAGTTCAAATGCCTCAATACATAGTAGAGTTTACTAGCTAAGCAACAGAAGTGCCACGTTACATATTAGTAGTTCATAATCATTACAGAATGATCATAAGATGGCTATAGAGTTCACAAAAGATGTCCCATGCTGTCCATCAAGCATTGCAGATTGTGGCTACTTAGTACCACTTGCTTGTGGAGCAACAAAGACCAGCTGCCTGATGCTGCTAACAACAGTTGGTGGTGGTGCAGCTGTTGCCTTCTGTAGCTTTTTTTTATAGGTGTCTTCTTCTTCTTCTTAGGATTAGTCTTCTTCTGAGTCTTCTTCTTCTTCACCTGGAAGGTCCAGCGACATCTTCAGTTGTCCTCTTCCTGCAGTGGAATCACAGGAGTAGATTGGTAATAGGAAAAGATAATTTGGAGCAAAATGGTAACACACAAGTAGTTTGAATACCTTTTTCAAGACCCTTGTCCTATTTCTCCATCCTCCCCTAGTTCTGGGAACTTGCAGGTCTTGGGAAAGTGCCCAAAACCACCATATCTCTTGCACCTGACCTTCTTTTGAGTGGCCCTCTTCTCCAAACTCCCTCTAAATCTGACAACCCTTGGTCTGCCTACACCTCTGCCCAGTAATGAAGGGTACACTTTGAAGCCAAGGTCGACAATAGGCCACTGTGACCTGTCTGGGATAGGCTCAACCCTGTCTTGGTCGACATCTTCCAACTTCTCCTTGCAATCCTTTGCACGTTTTGTTGGATTTTTCTTGAGCCAATCTCCCAACCTGTCTGCACACCAATCCTGTGATGCCATCTTTCCTACTACTAGTTTTGTAGTTGGACAGTCGTGATCTGATGGAAGTACTTTGATCTGCACATAGAAAACAAGTCAGGTCAAGCAAATAGAAATGTACATAGAAAACAAGTCAGGTCAAGCAAATAGAAATGCACAAATGAACTAGTGCATGGTCAGTTACCTGTATTGTCTTTTTATCATGTAGCCTAGATGCATGTATGCGCCAAGGACATCGCTCAGCCTTGCACCTTGCAATATACCTTGTTGGGTCTATTTTGATACCAGCTAACTCAAAGCTTTTAGTCACAGCGTAATGCCTGATAGCTTTCCTGAATGAAACAATATCAGGAAATAACTCCCCCTTCTCAATCTTGGGGTGCTCTGGGTCATGGATCACATGGATCTCTTTAGGGTCTGCATCATTGACCTCTGTCTCAGTAGGAAAAGCATGAGCATCATCATTAACAGCATCATGAGAAACATGTGGAAGTGAATTACTATGAGGTTGTGAACTGCTATGTGGCTGTGTTGGTGGTATTGGCATATACATTCCCTCATCATCATAACCCACATACTCTTCATCATTATCAAACATATCGGGCTCCCTGTCAGGCTCAAGTTTAGGCTCAACTTCAGCCTCCATGGGAACCTTTGGTGCATCATCTGCCTTAGATGATGGCTGGTTAACATTACTGTCAGTAGGGATTGCATTGCCAATGTCTGGAGGAATCACACATAAAGGTTCTAATGCATCAAACTGATCAACAGAGGCAACAGATTGATCAAACACTCCTACAACAATCTGGCAACGCATCTGGTCCTTATACATCTCAAATATGTCATTCATCTGGAATTGGTTTTCTAGTCTGACATCTTCACACACCCTTTTGTCATAGTACCAAGCAGTTGGGCACTGAGTACGAGACCATTTGACAGCATTGCGCAAGCTGGTCATCAGTAACTCAAATGAAAACGAGCCTATCTCCATATCCCACTTAATCACAGAGCCCTTTGTGTAAGCTTTTTTACCCAAAGAGTCTATCGTACAGAATGCTTCCACTTTAATCTCTAGAGAAAATAGTGAAACCCTAGCATCAACCAAATCACATCAAAATGTGCACATCTCCAGCGACAATGCATAAATCGAGGCCTAATCTACTCATCTCTGTGCTCAGCAAGGAGAGAAAAAGTACCTTTCGTCGCCGTCCACCATCGGCGACCCGCGCGGGGACGCGTCCGCCATTGACGCGCACGCTACTCCATTGCTTTCCTTCGACTGGCCCCCTTGCGCCGTCTCCTTGGCCTGCTGCGTCGCCGTCACCACCGCCTAAATCGCCGCCGCCACCACAGCCTAGGGTTCTTGCTCGGGGAGAGAGACAGGGAAAGTGAGAGTGAGAGAGAGGTGGAGACGGTGGCGTTCACCGCGCCGTTTAGATGAAGACGGGCGACAAACGGATACGGTTGACCATATGCCACGGATGCCTGCAAGCGGGCCCAAGCGTTCGTCGGACGTATACGATGGCATATTTCAAAGTATCGCAAAATTATAATGGCACGCTTGCGATTAGACGAATTGTAATGGTATATTTCCAATCTTCAAGAATTGTAATGGCACCTCTCCAAAAAACCCATTTTTCAAGCATAGTGATATTTCATTTAACATATATTAAAATAGGAAAATACATGCTCTTAAAAGTAGCATTCTCTTTTTTTAGGATTTTTCAAGCATAGTGATTTTTTTCTCCTTTTTAGAGAATTTTCAAGCATAGTGATTTTTCATTTAACACGAACATATATTAAAATAGGAAAATACATTATCTTAAAAATAGAGGGGACACAGCATAGTGATTTTTCATTTAACTTGGATATCTACACCTATAATATTAAAGAGACAAAAATTCAGTCGCAAAATCTTTCGTCCAGCCTAAGACATCCACTTGGTTATCGCTTCTTTTTTCCATTTCCATGTCCAAGTTATTTTTTTCTCCATGGATCTTTTCCTTTTTTCGACTACAGTTTTCCACGTCCTACCTTCTGTTGTTCGGTTTTCATGCTTTTTTTTTTGTTTTCGTATGATTATCCGACCTTAGAGCACTCCAGGACTTATATCGTTCGTAATTTATAACAATGAAGATTTTGGTGAAAAAAATATCCTCCAACAGCCTTTTTATATGAATCCTCAAAAATAGACATCTTTGTTACAAATTTCTAGCTAGCTAAAGATGAAGAGTGAGGTGGTTTCTAGAGTGCGTATAAGATATAGAAAAGTTGTTGGATGGTACAAAGATATATAGAAAGCGACTTTTACTATAATTACTCTCCAAATGATGGAGATTAAATTTTAGCTAGAAAGACTCTTGAGAGGCTCTTAGGTTTTTTTGTGTCCATTTTTTGTGTCATTCTTTCCCATGCCCGTTTTGGGCTTTTTTTTCTTTTTTCAAAATATCTCCTTTTTATATATCTATATCATCTATACCACTATATTTTTATAACTACCTCCATCCAAAAGAAATGTAATTCTACGTAGTTCTAAGAGCCCGTTTGGCCGGGCTCCGAGCGGCTCCGGCTCCTCTGACTCCTCCCCTGTTCATCTCCTGTAGCGACACTGTTCACCGGAGCCATTTTTCTCTTTTCTCCTTTCCTCTCTCATTGACAGCGCCGGAGCCGGAGAAGCTCGTTTTTTTTGCTTCTCCGGCTCTAGCTCCTGCACGCTACAATTGCGCTACAGTGTGGGAGCCAAAGCCGACGATAGCCCGGCCAAACGCGCCCTAAGTCAGACAATCTTAAGTGTAACTAAATTTCTATAAAAAAAACTCTAATTATTTTATGATGTCAAATAGGTATTGTTAAATTTATCGTGCAATATATCAGAGTTATAACTGTTGGTACTATCTTTTATAAATTTGATTCAACTTAAAGTAGTTTGATTAAGGACAAATTAAAGCATGCACGAGTTTTCTGTGCTCTGACTACTGCTGCTGCAGCACAGCTACAGCATACCTAAGTTTGGTAAAAAGCCCTCTATCTAAAATCTCTAAACTACCGGACGGTCGAGCAGAGAGAGGTAGCAGCCGGGGTAGGAGTAGGACGCGCAGAAATTATTGTGTGCAAGAATGATGCCAGCCAGAGCGGTTGTGTCTTGGCCGGGCCATTGGTGGATGAGCGAGCGAGTGCAACCAGAGGCGGAGGCGAACGTACCCAAACCCAACCCAGCGACAGCAAGTCAGCAATCTCACTCACGATCACGTCCCCACGGGCCTAGCTCTAGCTGGATCCTGTCCCTGACTCCCTGTGCACATCCATGACTGAGTGGTCGCTATTGATCAGTAAAAACAGAGACGGAGTATCTCAGCTACAGTGACTACCGGCTTTGCATTGGTTGGCCCTCTCTCCAGCAGTCTCCATCCATCGACGGCGCGGTGGTGGCATATATAGCCAGAAATTCTTACCAGCCCAAGCGATTCGATCTCGTTGTATAAAAATATCTATCCAAAAAAAATATGATGTTTCTGTTTGATATGTAAAAGAAAATTTTTCTTTATACTTCGCCGCTGACGACGATGAGTTGGTTGGACGCCAGGGGTGGCTCTGCCACTGATCGACGGCATGGCCATGGCCATGGCTGGCCGCCGCAGCCAGAAGAGGACCGGTTATTAGCAAAGAGTTCTGTACTCGCTCTGCACTTGATGTACTATTCAAGTGGTAGCTGGCTCTGCACTTGATTATTTCAAGTGTTAGCTGGCGAAGAGGATTGTGGTTACTAGCAAGAGTATTGTGCTCGCTCTGCACTTGATTATTTCAAGTGTTAGCTGGCTAGTGATCAGGCTTCTAACACTTGGTTTTGGATCAGTACGTCATCACCTAATTAATTTTAAAGTCTGTTGCTGTAATCCGATTCATCGATCCTAAAACTCTGCAATAGAAACTAACCGATTAATTGGTTCTTGGATCACAGCTCATGAGATTGACTGAGAATACAAGCAGATCGACCCAGCAACATGTGAAAACATGCATAAGGCCACAAGCACGCAAACTCATCAGTACATCAGCTATTTTGGACCCAAGGGCAACCAAATCGAGCAATGGCTACGAACAAGTAACTCCCTATGCACAGCACGCGAACGCCACGTACATTACACAAACCGATCGATGGATGAGCAAGTAGATAGACGCAACAAATTAGGGTACAAACAAAGGCTAGCTAGCTAGCTATACGATGAACTGCAGTGATGCAGTAGGCAGGCAGGAATTAATAACGAAGAAGGCGATCGAGAGAGGAGAGGTAGCAGCAGCCAGAGTACGACTAGGCGTCGATGACGCGGAAGGCGTCGCGGTTCTTGACGACGATGTCGTACATGTGGACGGAGCCGAAGTGGGCGAAGTCCTTGGGCAGCGAGATGAGGTCCACGGAGGTGCGCTTGTGGTACTGCAGCAGGCCGCCGCCGCAGCCGTTGTTGTCGGCGTAGTAGCGCTCCCAGCCGAGCGCCGCCAGCTTGCGCTCCAGCGAGGCGTAGGACGTGACCACCTCCCCGGACAGCGTGTGCAGCAGCGCCTTGCGCTTGCCCGACGCCGCCGCGGCGTTCCCCGACGTCGGGTTCTCCACCAGCCTCACCACGCCGTTCCGGAACACCCACACGCCCGACATGCCTGCCTGCTTCTTAGCTGCCTTGTTGCTGTTGGTGGTGGGTGGCTGCCGCGCGCCGCTTGTTTTGCTTTGCTTTTCCTCCCTCTCCGATGTCCGATCCTGGGGATGGAGTCGATCGGAGTCTTTTAGGTTGGGGACGACGATGTCCGGTCCGGATGTGCGGGGGAGGGTGGTGGGCGAGGGGGCTATAAATAGGCGTCCGGCGCGCGCTGGCGCAGCCGTGTGTGACGATACCGACCGATGGAATGCGCGCGCGTCGGCGTCTCTCTGTTGCTGTGGACGGAGAGGGATTGCTGGGGACGGGACGATGTGTTGTGAGCGCCAGCCGTACTTGCACGCTACTACATGCAGCGCGTCGTCGTCCAGCCGTGCCGTGCCGGGGCCCGGCGATCGAGAACGGACGGCCTGCGAGGCTTGAGAGCTCTCGCCTCTCGGTTTGTTGGCATCCGAATGGAACAAGCATGCAAGCAGAGAATAATCATCCATGCCAATGCATAGCTGCGGCTACTATGGCCATGGCTAATATGGATCGGAATGTCCCGTCCGACCCGCCCCTACATAGACATGCATCATGATGCATTGATGCCATGCATGCACGGTGCAGAGAAACAGTGGTGTCCATGGAATCCAATCCTCGATCCACGAAAACCACCACCCCCATCCCCAGCACCTAGCTAGAGAAGATAGGCTTAAGTGCTAGCTGGCAGGAATGCATATGGAAGCATCGATTCGCCGACGGTACGTGCATTGGGTGCGTCAAGGGTGACACCAAATGGATTGGGGATGCGAGTTGTATTGAGTGAGGAGTCGTCTTCCTTCTCGTCTCTGTCTCCGTCTACTACATTTACACGCATCCATCCATCATATATGCTTCCTGCTTGTTAGCTACCTTTACCCGTGAACGATACTTCTTGACGCATACCTTCCTATCTATCCTATTACTATATGTATACACGGAGTAATAATCGATATGCTCTTCAGCCCTAAATAAACGGGTTTGCAGTGAGAAGGAATCAGCATATTCGCTGGCTCGTAAACGATCGTAAATTTTCAGCCGGGAACAGTGTTTTTCTCTCACACCAAACCAGCCAACAGTAAATAATTCACGATACGATACGACCTCCCGAACAGGCTGAATATCACGGATGGATCACCAAACCCTATTTCACACCCTTTTTTACATTTTAAACTTAGGCATAGGCTATAGCCGGCTCTAGTATAGTGTTGTTTAGTTCACGCCCTAAAACTTTAGGTCCTATCACATCGAATATTAGGACACATGTATAGAGTATTAAATATAGACTAAAAAATAATTAATTACACAGATTACGACTAATTTGAAGACGAAACTTTTAAACCTAATTAGTTCATGATTTGACAATAAAATGTTACAGTAACACATGTGCTAATGACAGATTAATTAGGCTTAATAAATTCATCTCGTGGTTTATCGACGAATTCTGTAATTTATTTTTTTACTAGTATCAGAATATCTCATACGACATCTCCACGTAGCACCCGAAACTTTAATCCCAGAAACTAAGCAAGGCCTGAGAATACGGTGATCCCCGTTGTGTGGCCTGCATCGCGTACGTGCGCTACAGAATACTATGCGGCAGCCTTTTTCCGCCTGCCACTGCCCACTGCCCTCACCTCCAGCCTGCTGCCCTGGCAGTTGTTGCCCAGCCGCCCCAGCGTTAACGCCTTTCTTTTCTTCCCACTTGACCAGCTAGGGTACGAGTACGAGTACGAGATCGAGCGTCGGCCCGGCCAGCAGGGCACGCGTGCAAGCACAGTGCGAGTATAGGCAAACACAGTTGCCACAGTGCTTGCCCGCTCCGATCCGCGCGCGCTAAAGAAAGAAATTGGCGTACAGGCACGGACATGATGGGGATGTCACGTGTTGGTAAGCCCGTATCTCTAGAAGAGCAAAACTTTTCTCTATATCCGACAGTGGCGTATCTAGGATTTTAGGTCTTAGGTGGTCTATTGCAAAATAGTTTTTTTAACAGCTGTAGTGTATCATCAATAGGCAAGTATTTATTATATGTCGCTTTTTAGGCCCTTGAAACAATTCGACCTTCTTTTTTTATGCATATTTTTTAAAAGGAACCGTAACATATCTCCACTCCTCTTTAATTATATTCAACAAATCTACAAGAGAGTTGTGCAAGGCTTTAATTTACCATTCCAATGATGCACTAAAATGTTTAAACTAAAGTTAAATAGAAAATCTAAAGAGATGAGAACAAGAAATAAGGGAAACACAAAGGGAGAATTCTGTATTTGGCACCGAAACAAATCACTCTTTCGTATTTGACACTGAAAATTTTGAACTTCCTTATCTAGCATCAACTTGAAAAATTATTCCGTATATGGCGCTTCCGTCCATTTGGCCATCCATCCGTTTGTTGACCTCCATGACCATGTCAGTTTTTCTGGATAAGTACCAAAATGATGTCACTCTCCCCCCGCTGGCGCGTCCACCACATGCCGCCGCCACGGCGCCACGACGCGCTCGTCGCCGCCGTCGCAACTCCGTGTAGGGGCGCCGCGTCGCGCCCGACCACATCGCATGAAAGCACCATCTCGCTTCGAGGCGGCAAGCGGCGGCGGGCGGCGGGCGGGCGACCGAGGCTCCCTTCACACCGCCCCGATGGTGCCGCGGGCCAGCTCTACCGGCCGTTCCACTGTCGCCGTCCCCGCCGCCCGCTTGACCTCCGCAACCTCGACCTCACCCAGCGCCTCCAGATCCTCGCGACAGATGGGCATGTGGCACGAGCAACGCGCCCCTCATCTCCTCCGCTTCTCGAGCAGCGGCCGACGCCGCCAGCACGCCATCAACTACTGTGCTCGAACCCAAGGGCGTGCGGGGAGCTGGCTCGCGCCATGAAGAGCTTCCTACCGGGCGCGGGAGGAAGGTTGGGAGGCCTTCGGGAGGGACTCCCCGCCGCCCGCCGCCTCGCCACGCAGCAGTTCCATGATCGCGGAAGCCATCGACGTGGAGGACCGCATCGCGAGCTGGAGCGCGCGGCTGCAGTGGTGGAGTCCGAGTCCGCGGGCGCGTGGAGCTCGAGCTGAGAGCGCTTAGGAAGAAGGCGGCCGGGGAGGTGGAGGGGAGGAGGAGGACCCCACCGCCTCGCGGCCCGGCGCCACGGTGGTGCGGCTCCAAGACTGGCGAGGTCGCCGAGGCGACCACCGTCTTCATGCTGCCGGTGCTCAGGGAGACGGACGACGTCGCAGCCATGGAGTCGGCGCCCAGGCGGACCAAGACGGACGTAGACCTTGGCATTGTGGAGGTAGACAAGGCGTGGGCACGGTGGGCTGTGGTGCCTAGGTGGGGCCCCGTGGCCGAGGCAGCGGACGACGCCGTCGTCATCGAGCTGGCCGACGGCCGGAGGCTGTCGTGGCGGACGGCCGATGAGGGAGGAGCCAGTGCTGGTCACTGCCAACACCTGTTGCTGGTAATGGTATATATGTCATTTTAGGTGGCACTTGACACAGTTACTGCATCAAATGGACGGAAGTGCCATATACGGAAGAAATTTTCAAGTTGATGTTAGATAAAAAAGTTCAAAATTTTTAGTGTCAAATACAAAAGAGTAATTTGTTTGGACCCAAACACAAATACATAGGGCAACTGGTCACAGATCGATGCATACCCTATGGCTACGACCTTAATGGTGCTGCAGCACTGCTCGCCTCTGCTGCTGCCGTGACGACAAAGACGAAGGGAGGCGTGGACGTTGTGAACTTAGTTCGTTGGGACTCGTGCAGTTAAACGTCTTGACTATTAGGCGCCCAGCAAGACGAACACTAGTGAGTCCGGAAGCTGCATCTGCTAAAATTAGTATTGGGCAGTAGTCATTGGCCAAAATTAAAAGATGATCCATGGACCACATGGACCCTATCTAGCTCCGCCCGCCACTGATATCTGATATCTCTAAATCCATATTCTACGTCTAATACTCACCCCCGTTCCAAAATAAGTGTTACCTTATATATGTGTCGCTCAAACTTTTTTAAATTTGACTAGATTTATAAAAAATATTAGCAACATTTGTATTTCCAAATAAATTTATTACGAAAATAGATTTAGGCCTTGTTTAGTTCCCCTAAAGTTTACTCCATATCCCATCGAATGTTTAGACATATGCATGAGGTATTAAATATAGACTAAAAAATAGCTAATTGCACAGTTTGCGACTAATTTGTGAGACGAATCTTTTAAGCCTAATTAGTCCATGATTTGACAATGTTGTGCTACAGTAACACATGCGCTACTGATGGATTAATTAGGCTTAATAATTCATCTCGCGGATTACTGAAGGATTATGTAATTTGTTTTTTTATTAGTATCCGAACATGACATTCGATGTGACGTCACAAAACTTTATACCCTTGATTTAAACAAGGCCTTAATAAACTAACTAGTTATAAATTATAAATATTAATATTTTATTGTATATATTTTATCAAAGTTAATAACGTTTCACTGCTCGAGAAGCGAGAACAACACTTGTTTTAAAAGATCGGAAATTTATTTCTCTTATCTCCCACTCCCTCACCTCCCGTCCGTCCCTCACTCAATCATCTTTGCCCCTTGCTATACGGTCCCTCACTCTCACTCTTTGGGCCTATTTGGTAGCGATTCTCACTCAGCTTCTAAAGTTGTTTCTCAACGACACCACAGCCAAACGGGTGAGGGAGACGCCACTTCGGCCCCGTTCGATTGGCTGAAAAACACTGTTCCGACTGATATATTGTGAGAGAAAATACTGTTCCGGCTGATAAAAGAAGCCGAATAAACCGGATTATAAGGTAAGCCGAACAGCTTTTCCCGGCTCCATCCTTGGTGCTTGCGGGTCTAGGCGAAATACCCCTCCTCCAAGCGCGTGAACAACATGAGCACAAGCAGGGGGTGTCGTCAAAGCTGGAGCATTGCCGTTGGACCGTGGCGGAGCAGCGGCGTCAAACCATGGTGGACCACTGCCATCAAGGCCATCGGTACACCGGGGGCCACGAGGTCGTCGGGGCATAGGAGCCGTGAAGCCACCGAGGTGGAGGAAGCTTTGGGTGCAGTAGTCGTCGAGGCGGAGGAAGCCCTTTTTCTCTCTCCTCCTCTCCAACAACTATAAGCCGGTGAAGCCATTATTTTTTGCTTAATCGACTTTAACTTCTCTGGCTACTGTGGCAATAAACCAAAGCCAGAAGAAGCTCCACCAAAGAGGCCCTAAGGTATTCTATATTGCTCAACCTTAGCCATACTGGACTACCTTTTAAACTTTATCCTGCCCAAAATGAATCACGTAGTTTGTAGCCAAAATTAATGATATATACATGCATGTCCCTTAAAACTATGTTTTACTTGAAAATTAAGCTAAGTTAACAAACTAACTAACTAATTAGTGAGGAGCAAAGTCGGGCTTTTTTGCTAGACTTCTTATTTGGTTCTAATTTTTTGATACATTTTACTCCCTCCGTCCACAAAAGAATACAATTCTCGTCTTTCAAGAAGTTAAGCAGTTTGAACTTTCACTAAATTTGTATAAAATGTACTATAATTGAATTCGTTATAAGATATATTTTCATAATAAATTTATTTGGAGATATAAACATTAATATTATTTACTATAAAATTAGTCAAACTTGAATTAGTTTGACCGGCATGAATGCCATAATGTATTTTTTCCTGGATGGAGGGGTATTTAATTTAGAACAGAAGAAGTGAACCATAAATAGTGTGTGTACTGTTTCCATAAAAGGAGGGAGGCATTTCTCTTTCTTGACATTAACTTTCCTAGCTTCCTCATCCCAGAGCGGTGGTACATCCATATGTGGCCCTACGCTCCCCACCCATGCAAATCGCGATCGATCGAATTATGTGGGGCACGCACACGCGCGCCGTGACGTTATACGCCCGCGCACGGCCAGGCCTCATCGATTCATGCATGCCGCGCACGTACAGCACGCTACGCTCTGCCGTGTGGCAGTGTCAGTGTGCACCCAACCACCCCGGCCCCGATCGCGACGACTGGGACGAAGACAGCGCGCCCGCCGGCGTTGGCGTCGAGGACGGAGCTGGAGAGAGCGTGTGTCAGCGGCCAGCCCGGCCGGTGGATTGCGATCGATTGACGACCAGCCTGTTCCGGGCTTATCAGCGAGCGAGCCAACAGTATTTTTCTCTCACGACAACCTTATCAGTGCATTGATCAACCAGCGAACAGCCTCGACGACCGCGACCGCGTATGCTAGAGCGAGCATTGATGGCACGCTGTGCTGCGCGCGGATGATAGATGGCGATCTCGGCCGCGCGGGCCACGCTCCGGTACGTGGCGCCGGCGGCGGATCGGAGGTCGTCCTTGGTATCGATCATATCATGCATGATGCATCCCGTCCCCGGCCGGGTCCAGGTGACCGCGCCATCGCTGACGTGACAGCTGTACCTACCGGCCGGCCGGCTCATGGCGCGCTGCTGGCTCTGGCTGGAGCCTGCTGTGCGCTGTGGCCGCGCGGACGCGCAGCAAGCGCAAGCGCAGGCAGGACGGCCCGCCCCCCTCGACCAGTCGCCGTCGCCGAATTTAATCGCGGCGCAGTGGCCGGACCGGACGTGGTCACCACTCACCATCTATAGGTATAGGTAGGCCTGGCCGGACCCGGACCGGAGCAGAGCGCGGTGCCGCTGGTCCTCGTCCGATCCCGTCGGCTCGTCCTTGCGTCTCATGCGCGCGTCGTCTACGGCCGCGACCGGTCGCCGCGAGCCCTCTCCCTGGCTGGACGGAGGAGGACATGCATGCATGATCTCGCTGGAATTATTAGCACGTCACAGCTCACACGTACGTACTCTACCATATGCCGCTCTGACAGGCTGGTACCACTACGACAGGACAGCCCGATAGGTGCTACAGTCAAACTTGTCCTCGCGTGTTGGAGTGTTTATTTAGGTACTCCCCGTTCTCGAATACAGCCTCTAATCTAAATCTTTAAAAAAATAACATTTTTAATATCCCCGCACTTCCTAAGATGCCATCTAGATCCTTAAACTTGTCAAATAATATGGGCTAACTCCAAACGAGCACCAAACCACTCCATGCCCTGATGCTATATGCCTCCGTGGCTCTTGACTAGAGGGTCACACAGGAGGGTGGTGCGTCTGGTGCCTACATGACGACCTTTGGCACTCCACCTCTATGTTCTTCGATCCTCCTCCCTCGCTACTCTCCTCTAGCTCTGAGCAGATCATCGATAATGTCAGAGGTTGTTGAGGCGACCATCCTCGTCGAGTCATAGTGTGAGTTCGTTAGCGGCAAGACCCTGCTCGTGGCAATGGACTAACAAGCGGGTGGAAGGTGCTTGGCTACGAGATCGATCTGCTCGGTGGTGGTTGGATACACACCTTATTTTTGAGCGGGGCGGGCACCCATCGACAAAGCAACCTTCCACCTCCCTCGTCCGCCTACGGAGCACAGGCTTTGGCCTCACCGCCTCCACTATTAAGGATACCGCTCGAGATCTACTTGGACATACTCTATCCATCCTTCAATAAATCAATTTCTATAATTGTCCAAAAGTTTGACCAAATTTATAGAAAAGAGCGTCAAGATTTATAACACGAAATTAGTGTCATTAGATATATCATGAACTATAGTTTCATAGTATGCTTATTTGGTATCATAAATATTTATATTTTTCCTATAAATCCACATATATGTAAGAAATGTTTTGCTTAGGACAACTCTTGAATTGATTGTTTTCAAGAATGAACGGAGCACGTGACACCATTTAACAAGTTGTAGGGCATACCAAAATCATGAATTCGCGATAGTATGCCCGCACTTGGCCAACGATGATTGATGAAAACGATCGATGCGTGGATAAGCTTATATACTATATAATACACCCTGCTAAAGTGTGATAAATGTGAATGAAAGAGAGGAAGAAAGGGACGCTATGTTCTTGAGCGGTACTTTTAAGCAAAAAATAATATTTTTCTCTAAATTTCAGCGCACTCTAAAGGATAAATCCTCCATCTTATATTTTTTTTCTTGTTCCATGTAATAAAGACCGACAGGACAGCTCCGATATGTTGGTAGTGGTACAGCGAAAAGACCGTACGGGGCCAGCGCCAGTCCGCCAGTTGCCAATTGCCAAATCACGAATTCACAGTCACAACAGTATGCACCACGCACGCTAGCCTTCTAGGCTCAGTGCAGTGATGATTGATGACAAGGACCGATATGTCATATGTGAAAGAATATGCATCTATCTATCTATATCCCTATCGTCACATATATACCCAACCCAGTGATGAGGATATATTATAGTTATATGGACGAATTTCCACGCGAATAACAAAGGTGATGGCCGCCCCGGCCGAGATGATAGATGAGGTTACATTTTCTAAGACGAGCGACGGATCGGAGCGAGAGATCAAAATCACCGATCGAATCCTTATCGCTTATCGTCTCTCTAGCTCGCCAGACGCGGCCGGATTAGCCCGCCGGCCGGCGTGCGTCATTAAACCACCGCCATATGCATGTGACGAGATGCTCCATGTACCTGGGTATATAGCAAAGCATAGCACATAGCAGGCTTCGGCTACAATAGTGTCTGTGTGTCCCCTCGTGCAGCGAAGATGCATCGATGCGAATGAATATTCTGTGCTGTTAACATAGTAACGTACTGTACACGTGAATGAATGCATACATTCATGCGTTCACGCACCAATTATATATCTGTTTGTAGTATATTTTGGGGGGAAAATATATTTGGCCTCGCACAACTATCATCTTGATGGTTTGATTTTCCTCTCAAAACACAAATCAAGATATGGTGCACCCTAAACTAACCATCGGATAAGCCACACGTTACAACTGGCTGGCTTTTGATTCAACAGTGGTTTCGTATGATGTGACGGTGCGCCCCATATGGCCATATGGTAGGTGGTCTCTTGTTATATCCCTCTTCCCTGTATCACACTATGGCAAAACAGCACAAAGGAGACACCTAAATCAGTGACTCAGAATTGAAATGCGTCACTAGAATTACACTAGTGACGCGGGTAAATAATACGCTTCGTTGATTAGTTATCGCCCATGGCTAGAAAATAAAATGTGTCACTAAAAACAAGTTATCAGAGACTCTTCCACGTTACAGACGCAATATAAGTGACGAGTTTTTTGTGCGTCGCACTGACTATCTAGCCGCGTCACTAATGTGAAAATCTGAGTGTCGTGTGGACGCACCACACAGGCACGCTCTAGGACAAGCTTAAGGAGCACCAATCCTTTCATTGCATCTCTCGAAGTGGCACGACGCGATTGGTGCTCTCGCCCTATCTCACATTCCTCATGTTGGCCGTCAAAATATGATCAGGGAGTCGAAGATAGAACTAGAAAATCACGTGCAAACAAAAGAGATAAAAAAAAGGATCAAATTTGGGGAAACCCTGCAAAAAAATCCAATTCATTATTGAAAACTAGTATGGCCTATTTTCAATAGCCTCCCATGCAAAGTTGTGCCAACCAGCCCAAGCCATTTGACATTCTCAAAGTCCAAATCTGTTATAAACTTCTCCGATCTCATGGGCCTAGTTACTAAGCCCAAGGGCCTATTTGTGAGTATTTAAGGTCCGAATGTAATTTGTAACGACCTATCTGTAATTGCTAGCCCCACCAAAGAAGGAAATGGAAAAATCCACCTCCCACCTCCCCTATAAAAAGGGGATAGAAGGTGCGAGAGGGCTTGGTCCATCACTCGCTCTCTTCCTCTTTTTCCACTCCATCTCTCTCTCACTTGCCCACTCACTCTCCCGTTGCAAACCAACACTATATGCAAAAAAAATGTGCAATGTTAATAAGAAAAATCATTGTCATTTGATCCTTATCAGCAATGTAAATCGTTCACTGTCACAGCCGCAATCAGGCTCCCTCGGAAGCATCATCATAATTCACATGATTATAACACATAAATCATCCATAGATTTCCGTTTTTAGTGACATGATCATGAATTTGGGGTCATCAATTTAGGAAATTAGGGTCATCCATTATTTAATTTTATATTGTCCTTTAAATTTCAATCACAACTCAACTTTTATGTATAATCTAGTTTTTAGCAATCTAGCTTTTAGAAGTCAGCTACAAGGTGGAGCGCCTCCTCATCGTGCTCAAACCGTCCGGAACGTGGCAAGTGGAACGCATGCACGTAAGCTAGGAATTCCCGTCCAATGATGACAAGGTGGAGAGCAGGGTAGACCATATAGATGCGGCCTAGGTAAACGAGGGTTAGGATAGGATGAAGATGGCAGCGAGTGGATGAAGATGGCAGCGAGCAGGTCATTAGAGAGGGACAGCAACTCGCATTCGCTTCCCGTAGTCATTATTATCGAATCTGGAATTCTGGATCTAGGCACGAGGGAGGAGGCATGGAGCACGGAGGTGAATGCAGGAAGTTCGAGTTCGAGCTCAATCCGATCTACTCGAGCCAGAGGTGTCGACGAAGGTTCATTAGTAATAGTCTTGTCATCCGCTCCCGCGAAGTCTGTTTTATCCTTGGCACCGGTGCGGTGCAGCCTGGTACGGGCATAAAAGTTCTTCAGCTGCCCTAGCATGTAGAGCCCCAGTGTTTGGCGGAGCAGCAAAAACATCCAGTTGATCCTCCATTCGTGCTCAGGCGCAATCACGAGGCACAAGTTGTTCTTCTGCCTGCACTTGTCGTAGTCCGGCAGCGCCGGGTACATCCACTCCGACGGCACGCGGTCATGCATGGCGTCCACATTGCGAACGATGAAGCCAGACAGCTCCTCGAACTTGGTCGTGATCTCGTAGGAGATGGTTTTGCCGGCGTCGCAGTGCTTGCAGCGGACCTCACCCTCGACAGAGGCGACCCCTCGCTCGAAGAGCTCTGCGAACGTCGTATGCGTGCCCGGTCGCCCATGGGAACAATTTTTCCTTTCCTTGCCTTCGTTGATGATGGGTGTTCACGTTCCTCAATCTTCCCTTGCCAATCTATTGTACACATTCATCAATCTCCTCCTACCAAGATCGATCAGCAGCTAGCAATGCAACTATATATGCAAGTTCTCTAGCATCCGCTGAGGCTACAAAACTACAAAACGGCCGGGTCCAACAGACTCTCTTTGTCGTTTTCATTTTTCCCTCAAGCATACTCCAATGACAACGATAAGCTCTCCATTGACAACGACAAGCTGGGCCTGTATTCATTGCACACTCCAACGACAAGCACATGGAAGGCATTAAACTCACCTTGCTTCATTCGGGGACGATGGGTGTCCATGACCACCTTGACGCTACGTCAGCATCGTCGAGCATGGAGGACTCCTTGAAGGGCGGTGTGGAGATCACACGTCGGACAACGACGTAAAGGTTCTGCTAGGGCATTAAGAAATAGCGACATCCATCATCTTCCCCCGCGGCCCAGTCTCTCCTCTTCTTCTTAGCGTTAGTACACTCATTGAATTCTTCTGCCATCTTTCTCTCTATCATATCGTCATACACTGATGTGACAAACACTAGTTGCCACCACCTAACATGTGGTGTCTATAGTCACGTGAAATCATCTACTCCTTCCGGACTTTTTTTGGTGTCTCTTTTCAAGTCACGTGAAATCACCTACTCTTTCCGTTCTAAATTATGAGACTTTTTTGTATTTCTATTTTCATAGGTTTTTCAATGTACTTAGATATACATTGTATATGTCTAGACGCAAAGTAAAAGCAATGTATCTAGAAAAACGCCAAAACGTCTTATAATTTTGAATTATAATTTGGAAAGGGGAGTACTAAATAAACTAGCTAACATTGTCATTTGTAAAGTATTAGTTAATTTCAAGTGTAGACTATCAGGTTTTGTGTTTTGAGGAGTCTGTAGTCGAGGGAGGTCAAATATGGTACTTTTCCTTGTACATACATAGTTTGTTGGTACACTGTCACCAGCCTAGTATGGAAAGCCGAGAATTGGGGCTTTTTTTAAAGGAAGGTAGACTCTTATTAATTCATAATGTTTTAAGGTACATGTAAAATTTTTGGACGCCCAAGAAGCCATACATATCTCCATGGTGCCAATTTACAAACACTTTTAGCAAGAGCATGGGCCTCACGATTTCATTGTCTACCTTCGTGCTTAAAAATGACTTTCTGAAACAAAGTGCTCCTGGCTTTAATTTCCTTCAAGATTGTGGAATAAGCACACAAATTTTGTTTCTGAAGATTCATAATCATTTCCAAGCAATCTGAAGCTATTACACACTTGCGCACACCCATGTCCACGGCCAATGAATTAAGTTGCTTCATTACAAGCCAGAGCTTCCAAAGATGACGGATCAGTTAAACCATCAATGACCATAGCAGTTGCAGCAACATAATTCCCTGCAGTATCCTGACGCACCACTCCAACAGTCCCCTTATCTCCAGATCGTGCCACCGCGCGGATCTCCCCCACAGTTTTTGTGTCAAAAAACATGAAACTTCAAGAAAGCTTCAGGCAGAGGTATCCATTTGGAAGCCGGTTGCTTGATTCTTGTTAACTTGGTTGTTTTATTGTCCTCAGTCAATCCAGTTAGTTGAGATCATCAAGATATTTTGTAATAAAGACCACACACAGCACAGAATCTGGGGAGCTTCTCATACTTCAACGAAAGGCCTCTCGTTTTCCAACTCCTAACGAAACATAGACAATCCTGGTAAGAGGTTTCTCCACATGTAGCTTAACTCTGATACGTAAGTCTCTCCACCCATTAATGTTATCATCCAGATCCACCTTCAAAAAATCACCTATTTTATTTCCCAATTGGTGCCCTATTTTCTTCGTTCTAAATCCTATTGGCAAATCATAAATTCGAACCCAAGTTGCCAGATATTTGAATCTCACTTTGGAGGGCTTTGTAATCCCATCGTATTCTTCCAAGAGAATAGCATGCCCCCTAAAAATCCAAGGGCCCTCATCCATCACCTTGCGCCAATCTCCTAGGCAAGTAAACTTAAGTAGAAGCAAGTTTTCCTCTATGGCCTTAAAGCTAACATCTTTTGCCAAGCTCCACGCATAGTTCATATTCACAATGAAAGCAGCATGATTGAAGGTTTTTGAGGAACAAATCTTTGCCAAAGCTGTCCATCGCGCCTCTGCTTTTAACTCCTCCAGATCTTCTTCTCTAAAACAATATCTTGTTCTTCATCCTCTCTTATCTCCAAGTGCTGAAGCAAAACATCGAGGTCACCATCCCTTTCCCTTACAGATTGCTGCAGTCCCGAGTTAGACTCGGCCATCCCCAAACTGAGCAGCTTACCAAAGGTGCTACCACTCCCAAATCCCGAAGTCGCAACCAAGGCCGAGAAGCTAAACCAATGTTTGCCCTTTAACCAGCCCGAATTGCGTTGGGACTTAGAGCAATGAGGAGCTGGTTAGCTTGAGGAGATATTGAGAGATCTCACACTGAAGATTCAGTGGGAGCACAGGAATCCCAGGCACGCCGGGGAAAGTTTCTCGAAAACACTGCCGCTCCCGAGAATTGGGGCTCGGGGAGTCGCAGGCTGGTTACGAGGCCGATGCTAGTTGTGGGCTCGCATCTCGCGGCTGGGGGGCCCGGCTTGGAGGGCAGCAACGTTTTGCTGGGTTGATTGATGCGGGTCTGGAGTAGTTGGACCCTGGGCCTATGATAACAACTTCATGGACTTAATCGCCATACGCCACTGACTACAGACAGCCCAACAGGGGAGCCCTCCGGCTCGCAACGGGCCCGGCGATGTGGCCCTATCACATTGGCCAACGCAGTTCACTTTTCGTTTTCTCTCTCTTTTTTTTTTTGGTTCAATCAACAATCACGTCGCTCAGGAAAAAAAGGGATTAGGCAAGAAAACGCGTTCATCCAATCCAAGCTCCAAAAAAATACGTATCGATTTTACCGAGAAAGCAACAACGGAAGCACTAGTAGAAATATCCAAGGATCAAAGAAGTCAATTCTAACACACCCCCACCGTGCTCTTCACACAACGAAGCAAGCAGTGAATGAACACACATGAAAACCACTACAGTATTTATTTGATTTGAATTTGATTCACACAATGGCGCAGCAAGAGGCGGCCTTTTTATTCAAACTTGGACGCGTCCGCGACCGGCGACCCAGTGCAAGGTCAACTCAAGCGGAGGGCGGCGGGGGCAAGGGGAGGGCGGCGGCGGTCTTCTGGAACGCGGGGCGGGCGGCGATGTCCTCCCACCAGGCCTTCACATGGGGGCGGTCGTTCACGAGCCCGGCCTTGGGGGTCTTGGTGAGGTAGAGCAGGTAGGACGCGTGGTTGGCGTCGGCGAGCGTGAACTGGTCCCCGGCGAGGTACTTGTTCTGCGCGAGGTGCGCCTCGTAGACGTCGAGCACCTTGGCGAGCTCGTGCGCGTGCTTGTCCACCACCACCGGGTCCGGGGCCCCGCCAAAGAGCGGCCTGAAGACGAGCTGGAACACCAGCGGCGACGCGTTCGGGTAGAAGTGGTGCGACTCCACCTCCAGCCACACCTCCAGCTTCGCCGACGGCGTCGCGGGGAGCAGGGCCGCGCCCGACGACGCGTACTTGGTCGCGATGTACCGGTTGATGGCACGGGACTCTGCAATCAGACATCCGGAGATATTTTTTTTGTTTTCAGACAGGCGAAGTCCAAGTGGTCAACTGGAATAAGGTTTAGTTTGAAAAAAAAAACAGGGATACTGTTCCTAGATCTGGATCTCGTTATTCAATTCAAAACTATAATCAACAGGCTACGAGGAATTATGTCAGTAAGAACAGAGGGGTGAATGGAGAGTTTACCGTAGAGGACTTCGTCTCCGTCGACGAGAGCCGGGATCTGGCCGAAGGGCTGTTTGGAACAAGCAAAATGATGAGCGAGAGGCACGCACAGCAAGCGAAACTAGTAGCGGAATGGAAGCCGGAAGTGGGGGAGAGACGCACGTTGAGGGCGAGGAAGTCGGGCTGCTTGTGGGCGCCGGTGGTGAGGTCGACGGGGATGATCTCGAAGTCGAGGCCCTTCTCGTTGAGCACGGTGGCCACGCGCACCACGTTGGGGGACAGCGGCATCCCGTACAGCTTCAGCGGCGCCATCTCCTCCTGTTGGTTGCCTTCCTTCGCTGCTGCTTGCTTCTTTCTGCTCACACGAGTCGGTCGGTCAGTCTCCCTCACGCACGCGTCCACACTGCAACTGCAATGGATAGTAGGAGTTCCCTTGCCCTCCCGTTCTTTATAGCAGTCGATGAAGAAGACGGGTGGGGAGATGGGCGGGGCCAGCGGCCAGCGGGCCAGCGGGGCGCGCCAATCACTCGGGATCGGGGAACGCCGGGGCGACGGTGGCAGCCGCCATATTTTTTAATTGCGCCACCACCACCGTCCACCGCCCTAATAAAATGGCGCAAATTCCTGTTCTCACCGCGAAAATGGAGACAGGGATTTTCGTTTTTTTTTTCTTTTTTTGAACTCGATGAACGATTATGACCTGCTGCTGGCTGGGGTGCAGGGAACATTCAGTATCTGAATCCGGATATTCAACATCCGATACCGTATTCGTATTCGAATGCTTCAATCATATATTTATGACGTTGATATCTAATCGTATCATATCCGGTATGGTTGACATTATCCGTATTTAAATTCAAATTTAAATAGAAATATGAAAATAAATGTAATATCAGTCCATTCCTATCCTATCCGTTTTTATGATAGAGTAGATCGGTAGGTACAAGGCGTTACGGGCGTGGAATCATGGATGACGGACGCGTCGTGTCGGGAGGAAAAAAATGGCGGACGTGTGGAGAAGCGACGAGCAGCGTGTGCCCGACCAGCGGGCCGGCCCGAGGAACCGGATTGGATCGGGGTCGTTGGGAAGCCGGATGCGGATGACGCAGCCTGCAGCAGGGGCCTGATTCATCGTTTCTGGTCGTTGAAACGTCTCTCCGGTCGAGGTGCAAATGGATCTTGGGTCTCTTTTTGTTTTTGTTTTTGCTTGGTCCCTGCCAAGCTCATCATGCATAACTCGTGTTCCTTCCTTCTTCTTTTAGCTATGTGTATATAATATACGTTCTGGTTCATTCATCTTTCATAAGCTGATTACTTGTGCTAATTTCATAATATGAACATTCCCCAGCTGAACAGCTCTTATCTGGCGGGCGACTGGGCACTCTAACTAATCATCAAATCCCTTTCAAATGAGACGAAACATCAAATGAGACGAAACTGGGCGACTGGGCACTCTAACTAATCATTCAACTGCAGGGACAAGCAACTGGGCACTCTAACTAATCATCAAATGAGACGAAACATTATTTATTATACTAAAAAAAAGGATTATACAGTACGCAACACAATCAATCAAAACATAAGGAGCCCTAAAGGATATTCCCCAAAAAAAGACCCCTAAGGGCATGTTTTTTATCCCAAAACTAAGGGGATCGGGATGGATGAAGGGTCATTAAATCCCCAAGTCAAAATCCTCCTCAACCCCCTCTGATACCCTTCAATCCCTTTGATTTAGGCAACAACCGAACAAGGCCTAAAGGATCATACAGATCACAACGCAATCAATCAATCAACCAAACACAGGGGCATAATAGTTGCCGTACGGGCAGAATATTAAAAAAATCAGGCATAATGTAGAACGCTAGCTAATCTATTCACCAAATGAGTGAACAATTCACTAAGACAACATTGTAGAAACATTGCTAGGCTATTTTATGTATTTTATTCATAAATAAATAACGATGCATTCTATTACGTTCATCTGCAAATGGGTGTTTTAGCCCTTCCGCAGAACATACATCAGAGATATATTTACAAATAGAAATATTATCTCTTGCTTAGCCCTCGGGTCAACGAGGGCACACAAAGATACTGTACAATCCTCGGTACAGGGGGCAGCCATGAATACATTGATGATGATTATGTTGCTACGGTTGATCCGACGGTTTTAGGAAATTGTAGCACTCCAGCTGCAGCATTTCTCCTCCGTTAACTGGGTCAAATTGGCATCTGTAGAAGCTGCAAAACCATTGGGGGCAAAAAGAAATATTTAGATTCAGATATATCGCTTCAACTACTGCATTTATAGCTGTTGATGAGAATCAATGTTCGATTCCATGTTCTCACCTTCCATCCATACCAACAACTGCCACAGTATTCTTCTCATGTCCAAACGCAACAATATACTGCTCACCCTCATGGAGCCTGAATTGAGCTACTGACCACTCAGAGTGGAAATATTTCGGCAACACACCTACCATTGATGGAAAATAAACAGGTAAATACGCTTTCATTTTGAGATGGTCTCATCCTGTGTAACTATCATATATTATACTCAGAGTGTTCAATTCTAAGCTTCCAGCAAGACAATACTCCCTCTACTTTTTTACATCTCTAACCATCAATTAAAAAAAACTGTATAGGTTAACAACAAAAGATTTTTGTTTTTAGATTCACTATGAGGAATACTTTCATAATATAATATTTTACATGTTGCGGAATTACATGGATTTTTCGAAATTGATGGTCAAAGTTACAAATGTTTTACTTAGGACAAACCTAATACGACAAAAATTGGTGGGAGTATATCAATGATACTAAAATATAAAGGACACGATCAAATCTAAATAAGAGATCAAGGAAAACGCTCTGTATTCTTGTAACAATTTGGAATTTATTAAAATGGGAAGTGCAACATATAATGAACCTTCTAAGGCTTTTGTCCAACAAACTAACTCCCAAAGTACAATGCGTAAATTTACGAAAAGCATTTAAGACAAATCACAACAAATAATAAGCTTGTATATTTTGAAACATAACTTTTCAAGCCTATAAATACCATTCACAGTAAACCAAAAAGGGGACTTCTCTCAGACATTGGGTATCCTGACAAGTCGTTCAAATGGATAGAACTTACCCTTAATGAATGAAAGAGGGGGCTTATATGGGGAACTTCAGGATCTGGAGCAGGCATAGGCTTATCATTTGCAGTCGATCCCACATTTATCTTTAAGTTGAACACATGTATTGTTCCTTTATCACTGGAGACAGACAAATACTGCAAATTATTCGAGAAAGCCAAGCTATATATTTCTGCTCTATCAGCACCTCTCCTTACCTACAACAGAAGAAAGCAGACACAATTAGTAACCATATCCTCAGTAAAAAGTAAGATACTGTAATGTTAAAACTTCCTCACGTAATACATTTGTCAAAAGCTTGGGGGGAAAAGTAAACCCAAAAGAACGAATATATCAATGAGCAACAAAGGTTGGTAATAGCTACGGATAGAGATCCATAAGCAGGAAACTTAATCAAGAACAGTCACAATCAGAACTCAGAAGCACGACACAGTAAAAGTTTATAATTTTTGTTCAAATCTAGATATATTAGAAAAACAGGTAGAAGTCAGGTCACTCCTCTATTGTAAGTATCAGTAAGGGTGCCCCTCATGAGCGTTGTGAATGGGACAGTTCTGCAGTAGTCATCCAAGAGCTTGCATGCATCACTTTTTTTTTTCTAAAATAGTTCAACCCATTGCGAAACAGCCCCAGATGCCACAATACAGTTCTCTTCAACAAAAAACACCTCATCCTCACCATGCCACAGACACAGCTTTGTGCCTCCCCTGCACACTAACAAATTGTCACTTTGCCTGGATCGTCAACGCCAAATCCTGCCCTACCTGCCACATTGGGCATCTTTTTGGCGCCCTGCCCCAGGCGGACGCCGCACGAGTGAAATAGAGGGCATGGGCAGCGCGACCTGAGATGCGCACGCAGGCAAGAAACGGAAGGAGCAGATGTGCACGCGTTGGAAACAGACACGGGGAGACGACGAGAGTTTACGCGCATGGGAAACTAGAGCTACACCTCCCATGGGGCCATGACCCAGCCATCTAACGTCAATCAAGAGAGGGCGGAGGAAAGAAGCAGCAGGTGGGAGGGAAGCACCTGGAGTCCTCGCTGGCAGCGCCTCCTTCCAGCCACTCCCTCCCCTTCTACTCCACCGAATCCACGACACATCCCTCTGCTCCGACGATTCGCCTCCTTGATTCACACCTCCACTCTCTGCTCCGTCAATTCGGCCCCCTGATTTGTGCATCCTCCCTCTACTCTGTGCCTCTGCTGCTTGTGCTTAGATATGAACTGCTCTGCTTGTGCTTGGTGCAACTACTATCTGTTATGTGTAGGCACAAGTGATATGATTTGCGTGCATGTGTTTATGCTTCTCCGCTATAGGTTAGGCTATGTTTATGCTTGCTACATGGGCTCCAAAATTGGCAGCAACAAGGTAAGTTTATTCTTCTCCACTATAGGTTTAAGTCATGTGTATGGCATCGCCTTGCCGCGCGCCTTGAGCACCTAGTCGTCTGGAAGGGGGTGGGTCACCTCGCCTCGCCTTCCCGCCTTAATAACCATGATTACCCCACTGGGATCCTCATTCCTCAATTATGCCCATGCCATGGTCTTTGCTACCAGTCTCACAGCCAACATTGCTATCGTAGTATGATTTGGGGAGGTGGAATCACCTAGGTCTTCTTCATAATACAGTGATAATAGTGTGGTTTTCAAATAGAAACTTCATGAGATTTCAATTGAAAAAATGACCTTTAAGTAAAAAGAAAAAGTATAATTTCAGGTCAAAGTTTGAAATATGAAGTTGAAATTTCCAATTTGTTTGGATGAAAATCCATCTTGCTGCATTCATTTACTTTTACAGGAACCAAAACTAGTAAAAAAAGGAAAAGCTGAAAACATTTGAACCTACTACCAAATTTTGATAGGTTACAGAGGCAAGTGCAATCTTTCTGAACTTTTATGGCATCAAGAAGAAATACTTGCAACACAAAGTCGGAAACTTTGTAGCGTAACTGTTGTTACAAAGCAATAATTTTGTGAGGTGTAAATTCGAGTTTAAATATTCAAAATGGAGAGCCAGTCCGCTATAACGCTCAAGCTGTTTATCAATTTCAAACAAAGTTCAAGAAGGCGCTAGGCGCTCTCTAGGCGGTGACCCATAGCCTAGCGCCTAGGCAGGCCTAGGCGAGCCTAGGCGTTTTAAGGCGTTTTCCTAGGCGGTAGCTAAAACATGCATAAATACTTAAAAGAAAAAGAAAAAGAAAAAATAGCAGATCAGTGGTGGAGAAAGAAGAGAAGGCCCAATAACGGCCCAAGTCTCCCAAGTCTTATCCCCTCCCCTCGCAGCCTCTATTCCCGTCTCTCTCCCTCCCAGCCTCTGCTCGCGCTCGCCCGTCGCTCGCCCACGCCGCCGCCATCGCCCGACGTCGCCTCCTTCCCCACCGGTCGCCGCTGCCCCCGCCGACGTTACCTCCTTCCCCCACCGCCGCCTAACGTCCGCGCCGCCCCCACTCGTCCTTGCTTTGGCGGATCTGCCCGCCGCCACCGCCTGACGCCGCCTCTTCCCCCACCGGCCGCCGCTGCCTCACCTTAGCTCCTCCCCCATCGTCTCCCGACCTCCGCGCCGCCCCGACACGTCCCTGCCTTGGCGGATCTGGCCGCCTTTCGCCAGCAACAGTTGGGCAGCCACCTAGGTACCCGCCTACCACCCTAGGCGAGGCGGTACCCCGTCGCCCAACGCGTAAGCGCGCCCAGGCGACCGCCTAGCGTCGCCTTTTTGAACCATGATTTCAAATAAGCATAAACTCATACATTTTCACAGGCTCTTGTTGAGTTTCGTTGCAAAAGTTAACAGTATGCAATCTGTTACACACTCCTAAATAACTTCAGTTTCCCATCCAGCAGCTGATCAGAGGTTTTCAAACTAGCGTAGAAGACTGCAGTTACTACTCAATGACAAGTAAGAAAGCATCCTGTGAGCTGGCAGTCTGGTACTATACGATCCTCATCAAAAGGTAACACATTTAATTGCAGCATACGGCTATTCTAAGCTCCCATTCAGCAGCTGCTTAAAGACATGATTTCCACCAATTTACTCGACAAAATCAGTTTTTGTCAATTGTAACGTAACCCAACAGAACTCAGACATTTTCACGGGCTTTTGTCGAGTTTCGTTGTAAAGTTAACAGTATGCAATCTGTTACACACTCCTAAATAGCTTCAATTTACAAATGAACCAAGGCACGCGACAGCAATGAAACTGTGATTGCTTGATTTTTGGTCAAGATCAAAAAAGGCTATGTCCTGTTTCTATTAATACCCCACAGATCTCTGAGCTAGCCAAAAATCCTGTCAACATCTAAAACCACTTATACTAGAAAGTAGAAAGTTGCTATTTAATCACACTACTTCAAAAGGAAACCATGTGCGCTGGTCTATACGATGCTAGCAAAGCAGCACATGTGGTCGATAGAGCTACTATAATTTCTCATCCAGCAGCTGCTCAGAGGTTTTCAAACTAGCGAGAAGACTGCGGTTACTACTCAATGATCAGTAAGAAAACAATCCTGTGAGCTGCCAGCCTGGCACTATACGATACTTATCAAAAAGTAACACATTTGATTGCGGCATACGGCTATTCTAAGCTTCCATTCAGCAGCTGCTTAAGGACATGTTTTCCCCCAATTTACTCGACAAAATCAGTTTTTTGTCAGTTGTAACGTCACCCAACAGAACTTGCATCTATACAATACAACTACGAGCACGTGAAAGAAAGCTTACTTCCTGCAGGAGATTGCCTTCAGCTGCATTATAGATTCTAACAAGCGTTCCCTTGGTGCTAGCAGTTGCAACGAGCCTCCCATCCTGCGACAACGCGAAACACGCGACGCGGGAAGTGTGCGCATTGATGAACTTGGTTTTCCTTGCCCCATAGTGTTCCACCCTAACCTGCCCCCTTATGGGCACCGGGGCAAACAAGCACGATAGACCCAGGCTGCTGCGACACGGCGCAGAGGCCCTTGGGGTTGGGCGCCGTCTCGATCTGATGCACGAGCTTAAGGTCCGCGAAGTTGTAGACGAAGATTTTGTTCTCGAGCACCACGATGATGCGGTCGCGTCGGAGCCGGACGCCCCGGACGGGGGAGCGGAAGGAGAGCTCCCCGATGCAGCGACTCTGGTGGTCGTCCCAGATCATGACCTTGTTGGGCGGGTAGTGCGGGTTATCGCCGCCGCCGACGAGCGCGAGTATGTTGCAGCGGAACAGCATCTCGACGACGCCGATACCCCTCCCCGGCGCCGCCGACGACGACGCCGGCGCCGGTAGCGCCGTCGCACACGGCGGCGAGGTCCCGGCGGAAGATCTCGCGGAAGGGGTCGCAGTTGTAGATGCGGAAGCCAGACTTGGTGCCCGCCGCGAAGCAGCCGTAGTCCTGGTTGAAGGAGATGTGGAGTAGGTCCTGGCCGCGGGGGGGCGGGGGGGGGGGGCGGGGGGGGGGCGGGGCGGGGAGGGCGCCGAGGAGACGGACGAGGAGTCATCGCTCTCGCTCTCCTCGCCGCCGGAAGGTGGGGTCGATCGAGGTGGTGAGGGACGTCGGCGCCGTCTCCGGCTCCGGCGCCTCTTCCTCCTCCTCGTCGTGCTGCTGCTGTAGCGGCGGGTCGTCGGGGACGGGGTTAGGGTTCGGTGGGTCCGGCGCGGGGGCGGGCGTCGCCATGGGCGGGGCGAGGGGCAGAACGGGGAGGTAGGTAGGGTTGCGTGAGTGGCCGCGTCACGGTGCTGCTGGGGCGGTGCGGAGGGTTAGCGATAGAGATCAGGGGTGAGGCAGGGTAAGCGGGGCTGGCGGTCGGGGTTATTCACGGTGTTGCCATTGGTCGAGGTGGTTGGTCGTCCTCGGCTCGGCTTGGGTAGGCGTGGCGGGGAAGGCAGCGCTTACCTTTCGTGGCGTACGGGTTGCCGTGGCCGTGTATACGGCCCAGAATGGATGGGCGAAAACGAAAATGTTTCTGATTCAGAGATGTTCTACGCGCTCGCTTCTGAATTCTGATTCTTTTGGCTATTCTCATAGTAGGTGTTTTTTACGGGAAAAGGATTGTATTGATATAAGTAGCGTAATTACATACATCATCATGTTTAAATGTGAAACTCTGGACGCAAAAAATAGTATAGGCTAAGTCCACTAATAAAAATCTTCACCACTAAATTATGTTGACGATTATCTAATTAGAACCCAATAATACTGCTGATTGCCAAATGAGCATAACTCTCTTATCATCCTTAACGACAAACACTAGACTTGAAAACACTGCATGATCTGGCACCGCGGGAACTTTTCAGGACATATCTGACACGTTCGAAGAACATCGACCATCTCATCGCCGAAGATGATCAAGGTACAACCAATTTAGCTCTACCAGTACCAACGCCGCTAAAAGTTCGGATATCTGTCTAGTTGCCACGAGTTAGAGTCCAATGAGTCGGTCACACACACATATGTTGCGAACAAGGAACTCGATTATCCTACAGTTGCATCGCCCTTACAAAAACATAAGCAACATGAAGACCCCCAGATAAGATGCCTAGAGCGGCACATACACTAAAGACCTCTATGATAAATATGATACAGCGATGATGAAGATACTGGTCGTCATCCCATGGAACAATCTTTATTCAGTATAGGTTTCCGCTTCTCTTGCCGCTGGTGAGAGCTTGAGGCTGCTTTAAGAGAAGGAGGAGGAGGATCAGGGAAGGTAGCAGCGGTGATGCCAAAGTCAGGGACTAGGAGGTTATGTCAGTCAAAGGAATGTGTCTCTACTCTTTAGAGTTAAAAACTATGTGCTTTGTGAGTTGTGGCAACTACTATCTTTTATTCCCTTAGTCTACAATAAAATGCAATTTTTATTGTTTTTGGGACATAATTGTTAATATCGTTCAATATAAACTTGATCAAAACTGAACTAGTCTGATTCATATAAATTGTATAGTTTTTTTTTAAATAGACGGGGGAGGTGTTATTATAAGTGTTTGTTTATGCTCTCTCGACAAGCGGGTATTCCAATTGCGTTTACATAGCTGCGGACTATGCTCCATTCGCCTAATCTGTGATTTTGCCCACCATCCGCCAAACATCCTTCAGCAGGCCAACATTGTAAGGCCTCCTTTGGATCGTGGGAAGATCATAGGAAAAACAATGGATTTTGATTCCTATAGGATTTTGTACTGTAGCAACCTTTGGTTGCCAAGTTTGAGGCACAGAAAAATCGGAGAAACTTTTCCTTTCACCGTGGTTTCACGAGAGGCACAGGAAATGAAACATCCAGTCTGATCTCATTTTTCTATCATGCATGCGTAGAAACGAGGCAAAAGATCACGTACAGCAGAGATGGTGCAGTCTTGGCCCACATGTAAACGACTTTTCTCGGTGAAGAAGCTATTAGACTAGTAGATTATTAGTATGGATTTATTTTGTACCCATACTGTTGTTTCTTACATTTTTCTATGCTCATCCAAACACCTATTTCTACAAAACTCCTATGTTTTCCACGTATATTCTTATCATATTCCTATATTTTTTCTATTCCTACGTTTTTTCAATCCTATATTCTAAAGGAGGCCTAAGTAAGTAGGTCAACTTTGCAGTTGCACTTGCTGAGTTGCAGCCAGCATAAAAGAAGAGGCTGGTTGTTTCTAAAGAAAATGCAGGATCTGATCGTTTCAAGCTTTCAGCTAATACTGCTGCTGCAGCTGACGTTGGAGCTTCATAGAATCCAACTGTTGCTGCAACCACTCATTAGCTCAAATGTGTGCATCCGTGGCTTAAATAGCACAGCCAGTCGGCGAAGTTTAATAGAAAAATAATTGTTTCAAAGAAAAACTCAGTAATTTACTAGCTAAATATTTTTGAGTAACTATAATTGTCCAGACTTCTAAAAAGTTGTGGATTCGCTACTGGACTACGATCGGGCAGCCATAGATTTATACGAGAACAAAATTTTGCCGGGGGAGTGAGCCGTAGCTCGGTCGGTCGGTTTTTCGGTTGCGGAAGCCGCCAGTCATGCGTTCGAACGTTGCTTGGCGCATGATTCCCGCCGGGGTTTTTTCCTAATATATCTAGCCTCACATGTGGATGTGGCATTATGGTTCCTGTCACCTGCGAAGCTTTGGATGACTTGTAGTCTAGGATGTATGTGTGAGTCTGTGTGTTGTGGTGGTGTAAGTTGGTGCTGAGTTCAGGTACTACTTCTCTTCTTGTACTTAGAGAGTTGAGGCATGAAAAAAAATTATAGAGAGATTGGAGAGAGGTGTAGTGTAGGATGTGTAAAGACGTAAAAAAAATCATAGAGAGATTGGAGAGTAGTCTAATTAAATACCAAAAAATTACAGGGAGAATGGAGAGTAGTCTAATTAGAGGGATATAGACCTACCAAATGAGCCCTAACCTGTACTCGTGCTCGGAGCTCTGTGATGGGGTTGTGTTGCGTCTACCTCACTAAGTGTTCGCTCGAGTCATTCGACCATGAACGACAGGTGATTTATTTGCATCCAAGTTGGCCATCAACGAGTCGGAGAATTAGGGTACATTTGGTTGCCTGGCTAGAAAATAAGCAGTCTAGCCTAAACCTGTCCCTAGCAGCCAGTGAAGATAGACGGCCTGTTCGGGATGCCGTATCGTATCGTGAATTATTTACTGTTGGCTGGTTTGGTGTGAGAGAAAAAACACTGTTTTCGGTTGGAAATTTACGATCGTTTACGAGCAAGCGAACAGGCTGAGACTTGTTTGGACCTGCACCATTTAAGGTTGTGTTTAGTTCGCGAAATAAAATTTTTTGAATGTCACATCGGATGTTTCGGGGATGTCAGAAGGGGTTTTCGGATACTAATAAAAAAACTAATTACATAGCTCGTCTGGAAACAGCGAGACGAATTTATTAAGCCTAATTAATCCATCATTAGCGCATGTTAGTTACTGTAGCACTTATGGCTAATCATGGGCTAATTAGTCTTAAAATATTCGTCTCACGATTTCCAACCAAACTATGCAATTAGTTTTTTTCGTCTATATTTAATACTTCATACATGTGACGCAAGATTCAATGTGATAGTTTGGGGTGAAAGTTTTTGAAAACTAAACCATGCCTAAATCTAACAACTAGCGTGTTTAGTTACCTGGTTTGGCTTGGGTACCGTCACCTCCTATCTGCACAGGTGAGTTTACCACTTTTGAGGCAATTTATCAAACACCTGGTGAACGCCGCCTCTCCCGGAACGCCCTCGTCCCGAGCGAGCAGCACGGCAGCCGAACGCCGGCACGGGCCTCGTCCCCTCCGTGCACGGGCTGCCTTTTGCTTGAGCGAACGCCGTAGCGACTGCGAGCTAGAACAGACTTGAGCGAACGCCGGCAGTCGAACCCGAGACAGCACGGCAGCAAAAGGCGCACGCCGCGCACGGGCCCCTCCGTGCCCAAGCAGCCGCAGCCCCTCCGCACCGCCACGACCTCCCCTGCCCCGGCTCCGGCCGTCCCTGCCATGGCGCCCTGCTCATCTACGACTTCCTCCCGAACGGGAGCCTCCAGTCCCTTCTGCGAGCCACTGGTGCGCTGTGAAAATATGATGAGCAAAATCCAAACGCATTGCTGATTTGCAGTTGCTGCAAGAAAGTGAGTGTTCTTGTCCGGCGCTGCTGCTGTTGACTTGTTGCAGGAGGCTCGAGGAATCTGGACTGGACGCCGAGGAAGAGCATCTTGTTCGGCGCGGCGCAGGGCCTGAACTACATCCACACGTTCCCGGCGCTGGTGCACGCGAACGTGAAGCCGTCCAACATCCTCCTGGACGAGCGCGGCGGCGCTTGCGTGTCCGAGTGCGGGCTCATGCGCACGGAGGAGCGGCCGCGAGCGAGGCGACCACCACGCCGCGAGCGAGGAGGAGCAGCGGCGCACGAGCGAGAGGTTGAGGAGCGCGGTGCAGGAGGTGACGCTAACGGAGACGGAGGCTCGGCCAAGCCAGGCCCCAGAAGAAGGACCTCCACCCACGTTCTTTGCGAGGCAAGCTAAAGACGTACGGATGGCCTCTCGACCAAACGAGTTCATCTTAGGGCATGTTTAGTTGTCAAAAATTTTTGGTTTTGGGTACCGTAGCACATTCGTTTGTATTTAATAATTAGTGTTTAATTATGGACTAATTAGGTTCGAAAGTTTCGTCTCGTGATTTCTTACCCAACTGTGTAATTAGTTTTTTTTCGTCTACATTTAGTACTCCGTGTATGCGCCACAAGATTCGATGTGATAGATACTGCGTAAAAAATTTTAGGTTTTGGGTGGAACTAAACAGGGCCTTAGGTTCAGAACACAGTCTTAATGTTTGATCCAGTGACTAAAATTTAGTCCGTATCGGATGAGGAATGCTAACTAGGAGAACTAAATATGAGTTAATTATAAAACTAATTACATGGGAGTAGACTAATTAGCGAGACGAATATATTAAGTCTAATTAATTCATGATTAGCATATGTTACTGTAGTACAAATTGCCAAATCGTAAGCTAATTAGGTTTAAAAGATTCATATCGTAAATTAGACTCCATCTGTTTAATTAGTTTTATAATTAGTTTATACTTAATACTTTAAATTAATGTCGAACATGTAATGTGACAGGCTTTTAGTCGGCGAACCAAACACCCGAGAGGCCGAGACTCGCGGACGGCGGACGGCGGTCGGCGGATGGCAATCATGTCAAGTCAGCTGATGATGAACTGGGAAAACAATGCTTTCGTCGGAACCAAAACGGGGAATAAACAAAACGTGGGCCGCCGCTCCAGACTCCAGTAGACAATTTGCATCCGTCGCCATTGGTCATTTTTGGCCCATCAGCATCCATCCATCGACCCATCGTTCCGGCGATGAATCGTGCTCCCGTGGACTTTGCACACAATACTCGCCTGCATTGGCCCTGTTCGCTTAAATTTTTCAGCCTGATTTATCAGTTATCATACAGTGTTTATTTCTCATAACAAATCAGTGATCAATACTTTTTTTCTCACAGCAAATCAGCGAGACAAATCGTTCGTTGTCGTCCTTGACATGAAAAGACTCCGCACTCGCCATCCTCATGCCGTCATCAACAGTAGCATCAATAGGACTTACGACGGCGAGGAGCAAAAGAGCGGCGGCTGCGTCTCCTGGGCGGTTGGCATACTGCTATCTATATGATTATGGAGCTGTTTGATTGCCGGCCGACGTGCGCCACGCCACGAATGCGGCTGCCACGGAGAGTAGGCCGGTGTTTGGTTTGCTGCCCACGCACACCACGCCACAGGCTGTGGTGGCCACCGGTACTGCGGCTGCTGTTTGGTTCTTGTGAAAGCTGCGGCTTCCACGGAGTACTTCCAGCACAAAAGCACGCCATACCTATGGCGCCCAAGTTCATCGCCTAATGTTCGGCGCTGCCGTCGTTGCAGCGCGGCAAGCCACAGCCAAAAAAAAAAAAAAGCTTCGACGGCGCCACACATAGCGCGGCACATTTCGGCTGCCAACCAAACGTCCCCTAAGAGCACTCTTCTCATAAAAAGTCATATTACTGCGTAGAACTTTTGAGGGTACAAGGTGTAGTTTGGATCAACACACATGCCATGTGCAACTTTGCAGACCACGCTCATAAATCCTCCTGTCCTGTGTACGTGCATGCGAGTATGTTGACATCAACAGGACAGCCACATTTGCGTTTTCAGACACGATTTTTTTCCCTCAGAAACTCAGATGAAACGATGATCATCAAATTGACGCCAAGTTTCCCCCCTTTTTTTTGAAAAAAAAAAGAACAGCCTGAGCCGCCAGTGCTGACTGCCAGAGAAAACCAAGCATCCAATTACGTAGTACGTATATACCATGCTCATTTTGTTCCATTCTTCGTTTTCTTGAATAAACTATTATATATATAGGCTCTGCTTTTGACCTGGTGCGTATTCCTTTCGTCTTAAAAAGAGGAATCGTTTTTTGCTATAAATATTCCTTTCGACTTGTTCAGACTCAATAAAATGTTACACTATTTTAGAACGGAAGGAATATTACGGCATATATAAACTTTGATTCCGCCGTGAGCAGTAGAAGGCTTTGGCCACGAAGAGCACACATATTATTCGTATTCGGACAGGGAATCAATCAATTAGGTCCATGTTGATAGCAACTTGCAATCTCGACGATCCTTTTGTCGCGGTCATCGTGCCAAGGACGATGGAGGCGAGGAACAAGAGGAGGAGAAATACTATGTGAGACTTTCCCGTAGTGTGCTCTACACTAGCAGCTGCGGCTTCAAGCACGAACTGGGCGAAGTGACCTGCCCAATCACGGCGCCGTACCCTGCCCTGGCGTCAGCGCGCTTCACGCCGGGGCCGCGACGCGTGTCGAGGAGCCGGTGGCGAGACAGTTGACTTCTCTCTCACGCGCTCCTGTCAAGCTGCACGCGTCGGACCAGAAGACTGTGGCTCCGGACCGACCTCTCCTATGCTTGCCCAACTTTTAATTGGGGAGGCTGGGCCTTCTCAATCGTCGCCTCCATCCCACCCCGAGCCCGGGGACGTTGATGATCCGGGGTTCCTGGACGTCGTCGGCCATGATCTAACGGAGGGGGCGTCTGTCCAGACCTCGGCGGCGACTACAACTGACGAGTTCATCTCCATCTTCAAGAAGCCATTGTCCCAAGGGCGCGGGTCACCAGATCGGAAAGGGCACGGGAGAGGGGTGACGAGGAGCTTGTCCCCAAACGGAGTGCGAGACTGGCGGCCAAGAGCAAGAACAGGGCGCCAAGACCTGGGGGGCACAGGCAAGGAAAGTAATGATGAAACGTTTAGATGTCGAGGTGGAGACGGAATTCCAAACAGCCTTCAAGTTGCCTCTCTCGCCCTCCACTCGGGAGGCAATGCAGGTCTTATTCCCTGGTAGGAAGCAGCGGGCGCCTAAGCCCGTTCGCGCCGCCTAGACCATCTGCCTAAGTCGCAAACGCCATCCACCCATGTTAGGACACAATGTTTTTATTTGGAATGTCCGTGGACTCAATTCGCGGGCCCGTCGTGACGTTGTACGTAAGTTCTTGGCACATGAGCGCGTATCTGTCGTGTGTCTCTGGAAGGAAAAGAACAAGGGTCCTGTTTAGATTGCAAGTTTTTTCACTCTCTCTCCATCACATCAAATATTTGGATACATAGAGTATTAAATGTAGATAAAAAAATAACTAATTACACAGTTTGATTATAGATTACGAGACGAATCTTTTGAGCTAGTTAGGCCATGATTAGACAATAATTGTTAAATACAAATGAAAGTGCTACAGTGCCAAATACTGAATCATAACCACAATCTAAACAACGTCCAAGAGGTCCTCTCAGATGTTATTGTTGGAGGTCGACATCGTCGCTCGGACACTGCACCAGGAAGCGGAGGAGTGGATCGAGGCTGGATTCTCCGGCCTTGCGGCGCTTTGCCCTTGTCGCAATTTTTAGTTCCAGTGTAATATTGGTGACCTTTGAATCCAGTAGCTACGTTCCCTGTCAGCTGCTTGCGATGACCCCTCGCCACCGTCGGTGCTTGCCTTTGTTCTGTGTGTTTTAAACTCCATTTCCTCTTAATAAAATACGGCCTGGTGGGTCCGATCACGAAAAAAAGACAACACAAGCAGTCAAACAGGCTGAGATCATAGCAGCCTCTGCAAGTCACCCACTCAGGCACTCACCCTAACACGTGTGGCACACTTGGCATCGGAGTCTAGTTGGCGAAAAAGCCACCAACGCCACGTTGGTGCTGACCTAAGCAGCTACGACCCGTCATTTTTTCCTATCCTACATAGAGAAGTCGCACTCAACAGTAGTACAATGCAGCACCATGAATTCAATTTCCTGGTACCTTATACAATTATGTTTTAATTTTGTTCTTTATTTCCTTCTGTCGAGAATGCACCATAGTCTATATAGTATATACAAAAGCTTGACACCGGCGTTGTAAGAGCGACTTTTTTGTCGTTGCTGAAATGATCAAAGGTGTTGACATCTTGCATATCTGTTGATGCTCTGTTCAATGTCCAGCCAAGCCAGTCATGCATGCCAGCTTTCCGCGCGTTCGGCTGGCTGGCCGCGTTCGGCTAGTCTGGCCAGCGCTCTCAGAAAAACACTGTTCACATGACCAGTGTTTTCAGTCGGAATAGTATTTTTCCCTCACAACAATCAGTCGGAACAGTATTTTGGCTTATTTTTCAGTCCTGCCGAATAGGCCCTTTGATAGCAGCGGCTGACTATTGGGTAAATGGTGTAGTATCCCACTTTGATTGTGGAATGCATTATTTCAAAATGTTTTAAAATTTAACCACTACCATCATTTACGTTTTCAAATTCAAATAGATCTAATGTGAGACGGGTGGGAGTAGACCCGTCATATTAGAGCGAAATTTCCATGTCTAGCCGTTCGTTCAACTTGGAGCGAGCTATTGCGCGCCGCCACTAAAATTACGCGTTTGAAGTTTCCGTATCCAAACGCACCAATGCAATGCGTATGCGTATCAACCTGTTCCAAGATTGGATAATCAACAATGCCCCTCAAAATCTCCGTCAGCATCTTCGAGTTAGAAATGTTTGGTAAAACCACACGCTTCAATCGATCATACATCAGTCAGACTGACAAAACTTCAAAAGTAGGCGCAAATTTGAACAAAAGAAAACTACGTGCAATTCTTATTGTGTCAATAATGTACCATCGTGAATGGACCAAGTCTATCCATGGCATGGGAAATTTACTTCGCCACTCTTCGAGAGGGTCACGCTCTGAACCGTCTCACATTCTCGCGATCAGCTAGTGGCAAATTTGTTCATCACTCATGAAAGCAGATATTTAAGATTTTTGTTTAGGTACATTTGTATCCACCTAATTTCATATATGATGGGGTATATTTGGATCAAATTTGGTTAATTTTACATACTAATCTAACTCAACACATGTAGATTGTGATGCATACAAGTGTAGCTAAATAAAATTAGTCGTGGCCTCGCAAGTGTTCACCAATTATAAGCGCATCTCCAAGAGTTGTTTGAAAATTTATTGTCGTCTAAAACATCATTTAAAAAGACATTTGAGTAAAATCGCTTTATATGTCTTTGTATCCTCCAACAACTTTTTCATATCTTGTGCGTACTCTAAAGATCTATTCGCGTTCTCTATCTTTGCCTTGCAAGAATTCCGAATAGATGGTATCTATATTTGGAGATCAATTAAAGAAACTATTGAAGGATTTTTTTTTTACCAAAATCACTATTCCTACAAATTAAAAAAGACCAGAAAGAGTCCTTGGAGTTGCTTTAAGATCTGTTACCTTTAATTTACTACAATTGTTCCCTAAGTTTGAGGCCTGGATTCATAGAGATCAGTGTACATGAATTGTTCTTTTCAAGAATTTTAAGAAATAGAACATTCATGGGAAAGTGGAATACGCATACGGTGCGAAGAAAGGCACAGCAACGGACGAGCAGCGTCGTCGACGCGTGGAAAGATCGCTCCGGCCTACGGCGAAGGAGATCCGATGCCTATGCGCCCCCCACCCCAGTCTTCCTTTTATTGCTTAGCCTGCAAGAGAATCATGGCCTACCACAACTGACGGCTGAGATTCGCTGCGAACCACGCCACACGGTGTTGGTCTATGGCTCAACGCGCAGAAACCTCACCACTTGGGACCACGACACTGACAAAGCGGGCCCACGGCACTGAACGAAGAAACGGTCCATTTCCTTCCGCGCCTTTGCGGCCGGCCGATCCGGTGCGGCGTGCGCGTCAGGAGCACTAGAAGATTCGGAGGCAACTGCCATCGCAGAGCAACACTACTCTCACTGACGTGTGAACCCAGACACACCCTGGGACCACGCGTCATACATGCCATATGACTCGTCTCTTCTCCTCCGCGCGTAAGTAAACCGACCTCCGTCACACGCGGGGTCTAGAAGGACCTGCAAGGAACCAGGGGCTTCACTGACAAACGGTCCTACCTGTACCTGGACCCACCGGTCATGCAGCAGGCAAAGTATCCGCGTCCAAGAAATGTCCTAGCAGCCTCCTCCGTTCCTCTCCCGAATCCCGATATATAAGACGAACACGAGCCTTGTGCCGTCCAAACAATCTCAAGTCGTCGATCCAGCACAAGCAGCAGCACACAAACCGATCGATCTCGGAGAACCAACCAAACCAATCACTCCATCTTGACTTTCTCTCGTCTCCGCCGCCGATCCAGACAAGAAAAATCCATCCACGACCGCGAGCTCACCCCCGGCCATGGCGGCGACGCGGACGCTTGAGCTGACGCTGATCTCGGCCAAGGACCTCAAGGACGTGAACCTGATGTCCAAGATGGAGGTCTACGCCGTGGTGTCGCTCTCCGGGGACCCCCGGTCGCGGCAGAGGGTCCAGGCCGACCGCATCGGCGGCCGCAACCCGACCTGGAACGCCACGCTCCGCTTCGCCGTCCCGGCGACCGGCGCGGGTTCCATCCACGTCCTCCTCCGCGCCGAGCGGGCCCTGGGCGACCGCGACGTCGGCGAGGTCCACATCCCGCTCTCCGAGCTCCTCTCCGGCGCCCCCGACGGCCCCGTCCCGGCCAAGTTCGTCGCCTACCAGGTCCGCAAGATCTCCTCCGGCAGGCCCCAGGGAGTCCTCAACCTGTCGTACAAGCTCGGCGAGGCCACCCAGTCGGCGGCGGCCAACGGCTACGCCCCCGCCCAGTCCGCATACACCCAGGCCGCCGCGTACCCGCCTCCCTCCGCGTACCCGCCGCCGTCCGGCAAGGCTGACGCGTACGCGCCTCCCGCCGCGTACCCGCCTCCTGCAGGCAAGGCCGACGCGTACCCGCCCCCTGCCGCCTACCCGCCGGCAGCCAAGGCCGACGCGTACCCACCTCCCGGCGGCGCGTACCCGCCCACCGGTGGCAAGGCCGACGCGCCGGCGACCGCTTACCCGCCCTCATACGGCTACCCGCCCGCGGCAGGCAAGCCGGCGAAGGCGGGCGAGCCGGTGACGGCCTACCCTGCTGCCGGTCCCAGCACGGCGGCGCCCTACGCCGCTCCTCCGCCGCAGTACGGCGGGTACGGGTACCCGCCGCAGCAGCCCGCCGGGTACGGCTACCCGCCCCCGCCGCCGCAGGCCGGGTACGGGTACGGGTACCAGCAGCAGGCCGTGAAGCCGCAGAAGAAGAAGAACAACTTCGGGATGGGGCTCGGCGCCGGGCTGCTCGGAGGCGCCGTCGGGGGGCTCCTGATCGGGGACATGATCTCGGACTCGTCGGCGTATGATGCCGGGTTCGACGACGGCGGTGGCTTCGATGGCGGCTTCGATTTCTAGAGCGCTCCGATGAGTGGTGACGTGAGGTCTTTCGTTTTCGATTTGCGTTTGTGATTTGTTTCGTTTTGTACGCAACCTAATTGTCAGTACCAAATCAAATTATGCATCTGATATAGTATATGCTTATTGTAAATACTCGTATGAGGCTATGATGCCGAAACCTGAAAGTGTGAAATTATATGAAGTTTTTTTTTTGGCTGAAAGACGCGTTACAATTCTTCAACTTTTGAGAAACGCCATTGCGAATCGTCTAATCGGAGATAGGCCATTATAATTCCCATCTTCACTTAACCATGCCATTTTTTACACCCGTGCATCAAGTATCGGCCTCCTCTGTTAGTCTACACCGCGTCGGTCTCATCACTCTTTCTCCCGTCCCTGTTCCCCATCCCATCCACGAACCCTAGCTCGGCGATTTGGTGGTGGCGACGACGGCGGCGACTGAAGGTGGCGAGAGAACCAGAGGAGGTGGCAGGGCAAGGAAGCATGCGTTGGTGGCTGGGGATCTTAGAGGCGGCCGCGCCTGTACCTCCTCTGGATCCTCAGCAGCCAACGCCTGCTTTCTTGCCCTACCACCTCCTCTGGTTCTCTCGTCGCCTTCAGTTGCCGCCACCACCAAATCGCCGAGCTAGGGTTCGTGGATGGGATGGGGAACGGGGACGGGAGAAAGAGAGATGAGACCGACGCGGCGCGGACTAACGGCGGAGCCTCCCTGTATACCTACGGTGCTGACAGTTGGCCTCGTACGGTTCGGCTGTAGAAAATGGCATAGTTCAGCGAAGCTGAGAATTATAATGGCCTATCTCCAATTAGACGATTTACCATGGCGTTTCTCAAAAGTTGAATTGTAATGGCCTCTTTCAAAAAAAAACCCACACAATAACACTCTTGACTAATGTTTGCTAAATATCTGTTCTTAAATTATATCTACAAAACTTCTGCCCTGCATGGTTCCAAATCTCGCTTGCATTGATGCATTTTTTGCAAATGCGAGTAGATCATTACGCACCTTGACTTTTAAATCGAGTCATTTATGCACGTTCTTAAAATAGGACACCTTTGACTTGCAAGTTCAAGCTGGAGCAAAACGAAAGGCCCGGCACCTCACACGCCAGGGAGTTGGACAAAAAGCACCCAACCGGACGAACCCAAACTCCCGAAGGTACGTCGTTATCAGCATCTGCGAAGTACCCAAAACACTCTCCCACTCCAGATTTTTGGAAGGATAGAAAAAAAAAACCATCTCCAGCCATTTTCAATTTTACCTTTTAATCTTTTAGCATTTGGAAAAACCTCCTTACGCGTAAAGATGCGCGGACTCCAGCTAGCGCGCATCTCTCCCGCGGAGATCTAAGCGTCTACCAATCTATAGGTAGAAGGACATGTAAAGAATAAAGAGTAGAAAAGAATCATCGATACAAATGTATAAGAGAGAAAAAATATATAAAATTGGTTAAGATAATTTAAAAATAGTATAGGATTCCTGATATAAAATTATCTTCTAAAGTGAATTATTGGAAACTGTTGGAGATGATCTTATTTCTTTCTCATAATACTTTTTGACGAGTTGGAAAACTTCATGATTTTGAGAAGAAAATATTGGGAACTCTTGAGATGCCGTACGCAGGGTTCTATCAAGATAATTGATAATCCAGTTGAAGGGTCTACATCTACCATCCATTTTTTTTAACCAGGAAAGGGCTCTAACCTTTTTTCATGCTAGTAATATAAAGTGCTACTCCTTGCTATATTCATTATCTTAGAAGCATTCCACAAAGCAGGCTCTACTGGCATGGAATAACCGATCTGCCTTGCACGAACAACTTTGATTGATTGAGGGCAGGGCCAATGGAAGCGGACGTTCTATAGTGGTTTCAGGCAGAACAAACGCCACATGATGGAATAGCATACCGAGACAATTTGTCTTCCAACGCGAGCAGTAAAAGAGCAGCCTCGAACTTCAATTGTATATATTAATATATTTTGTTACACTGAGATCGTATACCAATTTTGTATATCTGTTGTAGCCTATGCTACCCGCATCATCAAGGAACTACTCTCTTGCTCTAACGCTTGCTTCAATGTTCTTGAGCTTTTCGTTGGACCAGGGCAGTGTTGCTTCTGCAGGCCACTGGGGCCTTGTTTAGATTGCAAGTTTTTTCACTTTCTATCTATCACATCAAATCTTTGGACACATGCATGAAGTATTCAATGTAGATAAAAAATAACTAATTACACAGTTTGATTGTAAATTACGAGACGAATCTTTTGAGCCTAGTTAGGCCATGATTGAACAATAATTGTCAAATACAAACGAAAGTGATATAGTATCAAATACTGATTTCTAACCTCAATCTAAACAAGGCATGCTCAAATGACATGAATGCCTTGGTCCAGGTGGAGTTTGTGGCAGCACGCCCCGTTGGCGCATTAGACAAGGGCTTGAATTGATGGTTTTTTTAAAAAAAAAGAATTGACACATTTGTTAAAGGTGGCAATCAGTGTTAGTTTGGCACGGCCTTAACGTTGGCTTTTGCTCGGCACTGGCCAACGAAAAGCAGCACACCGTATTTCTACCCATCCGTTCTAAATTATAAGTCGTTTTGATTTTTTACACCAATTTTACTAGACATCTAAATATAATAATATGTCTAGATATATACCAAAATGGATGAATCAAACAAGTCAAAACGACTTATAATTTGAAGGGTCTTTTACTTGTATGCCATTAAAAAGATGGTCTAATCGCTCTATATTCCTAAAAGTTCGATCTATCGTCAAAATTGTCCAAGCTCGAAAACTTCTCTCTCACGTCATTTCGTCTATTTGCAAGACTAACGGTGTTAAATGTGGGTGGCAAAGGACTTGAATGCCCTTGAAACTTTTTTTCTCATTTGCCACTGCCTCGTGGGAGCCATCTGTGTGGTAAATTGTCTGAGCTTGAGCGGTGAACCTTTACGCTACCGGTACATGCATGCACAAATTGCAACGACTTTTAATCGACACAACATTAGCGGATGGATGGATAAAACAGAGATGCTGGCTATGGAGTAGTAGTAGTAGTCGATTACACAAGCCTAAATCAGCATTTAAATGTTTAGAGATGTATGATGAGTTACCCGTAGCATTGTATAGAGAAACCAGAGACATTTGGCCGTGTACGTCAGCAAGCAATGCCAATCAATCAAAGTCAAACACATAATTCGCAGTCGGAGTACAGTCTAAGGCATGGTGGCGCGCTCGACTCGTGAGCAAATCATCGACTACTAGTGCAAAATAGCTACGGCTTGCTTTGTCGATCACCCACGACGACGACGGAGTTCAAGATCCCCTCTCGTCTGCGGCATCCCCAAGATCCGCTCGCAAAAGCCGTGATCGCCCCGCTTGGCGCCGCCCGTCTGCGGCCGCATGGCACGTTTCGCCGACAGATAAACGCCGGTCTCGCTAATCTAACGCAACGACCGAAGCGGCGGCCGCGCGGGCCCACCGTTGGCGTGACGGGAAGGATAGGCGAATACTTACGTCACGCTGGTTTGGAGCAACGAGCCGAGGACGTGGTAGGCATTGCGTCCATCACCAACTCTCGAGCGGCTCGGGCAAAGCGCAAGAACGCTTCGAGCCCGCGCAGAAGAACGGAGGCACCGGAGACGGACTAGCGCGGGTCGAAAGCACGCCTGTACCACGAAGTGCCCGTATGTGTCCGTGGACCACGCCATGAGATTGTCCATGATGAGCGCCCTGATGCGGTCCTCGAGCTGATCGTGGTGGCCTCTCTTGAAGAGTTCCTGCAAGAAGACGCTGCTGCGGCATGCGAATGCCGGCCGGAAGGAGGTTTCCCGGCTCGCCCGTTAGTTTCTCCAGATTGAGAACGAACATTAGGAGTGACGATCGAGAAGAACCACGCAGTGAATGAACTCATGTTGTAATGGTATATGCTTAGCTCTCACCCGTATTGTTTCTTAGAGATCTCAACGGCATGGGTCAAGATGGTGTCCTCGAGATCAATGCCGAGCTCATGCTTCGTCGCGTTCTCTAGGCATAGCATCACGCTCATCCCCCCGAAATAGGACGTGGCCATGTCGCGAAAGCGGGGGACGGCGAGCTCATGGGTGAAAATCTAAACGGAAGTTCATCAGAAAAACGCCATCAGTAGCAATACGTATGTCGTCCTTCAGGGCTGTTGTGGGTAGCTACATTACATACCGAGCAACATATGTAAGGCAACGTGGTGACGAAATGCTCAGGCAGTTTCGGGCCCTTGCTCTGTTCCATCATCCATCCCTCGATTAGGCACCTGAATAGCTGTTGCAGTACTTCGGGGAAGTTCCGCGTCGCCACCCTGACGAGCACCCTCAGAGCTGTCTCCCTGCACCGTGCAAAAGCAAAACAACAGCAAATCAAACACACACAGATGAGCTCTGAGCTCGCCGTTGTCTTGATCGAGCAGGAAGGCCAACCAATCCGAGCTCGTCGGGTTCGTCGTAAGGGCCGGGTTCGTCTCGACATCCTAAAGTGCCTGACGGTTTGGAGCGCCAGCCACTAGGCCCCGACGCGCACCGATCACACCGGCGGAGGTGTTCGGGTCGTTGCTGGTGGAGTTGCCGCCCCCGCGCGGCGAAGCCGGGGGCGGCGGCGGGCCGAGCGTAGACTACCGCTGCCGCCCAGGGACGATAGACGGAGGCATGCGGGTTGAAGACGCCATCATACCCGAGCGCGGAGAAGAGAGCGGTGGAGCCATGCTGAGGCAGGTACTACCTCTGGCTGCTGATGAAGTTCGGCGTCGACGGCCGGTGCGGCACCGAGGTTTGGGTGCTGGGCATGGGGAAGTTGAGGAGCGCGTCGTAGCTCAAGATGTTGCCGTTGGTAGGGATGCCGACGCGCGTGGAGCTCTAGTCCCCGATGTCGCCACCCTGATGCGGCCGTGGGTTCATCTGCAGCGGCGGCGTGGCCTGCTCTAGAAGCAGAGGCTGCCGTGGCTGTCACCACGAGGAGGAGGAGGGGAGGTTAGGAAACTGCGCTAGGTTGTAGTAGGCGCCGTGGCCGGAGGGGTCGCAGCCCTGCCTGGTCGGATCCATGGCGGTGGACGAGCGGGAGGTGCCGAGCTGGATAGCGCTTGGATTTCGTTGCGGCGTCTAAAACGCAAGGGCCGTTGGGGGTGTGGTGCCGCGGTGGTGGCGCTTATATAGAGGAAACGACTATCGGGAGTCATGACGCCTGGACGGCTGGACTGCCCGACGACAAAGGTAGGTGCCCGCTGCCCCCTTGGCCCCTTCCCGATTTAAGAGCCATCAGGTTGCCGCGGCCACAACGACGCATCGACCTGGCGGCCCCCACCCCTCTGTCCCAAGAGCCGAACCGTCGCCTCTTTTTCAAAGGGAATTTTTTTTTCGTAGCATTGAAAAATCATGAGATTCGGAAAATACCACTGAAAGAACTCCGTTACGTAAAATAGCACTAAAAGATAGAACCGTTATCCGAAAGTAGCATTCCGTCATGTTTGTAGGTAACAACGTCAACACCATCGATTCATGCCATCTAATAAAGGCAAACAAAAATTCCAACTCCCGCCTACTCAAGCGGACATGGAAGATGCGTGTATGCACCGGCGGCGATCGGCGCATGTGGGACGGCGGTGTTCAGCATCAAGGAGGGCATCTCGGCGGCTCGAAAGCAATTGCATTGCGGGCGGCGCTTCATGCGCGTGGCTACCCGACGGCTGCTCGCTTATGTATGCAAGTTGCTGGCTCGAGGTAAGCGTGGCCCGTGGAGGTTCGCACACAGTCTTGCGCAAAGAACTCGAGCAGGCGGATGGCGGCTGCTCATGCTCGGCGGCGGGCGGCTTGAGCATGGTGGCGGCGGCGGGTCGCTTCGCACAAGAAAATGCGTGGTAGCTCGAAAGGTTGGGCGCGATAGCGCCGCCGAAGCGTGAGCAAAATTATCGGCGAAGATTAGGCCTCCGAATCCGCGAAGATGGACTCGAAGAAGACGCTATGGAAACTTATAAGCGGCTTATTAGCCATGGTATATTATTTTATCTCTCAATAAATCAGCCATACAAATCAGGACAAGCGGCTTATAGACCAACCGAACAGAGCCTTTATGGTGTGGATTGGCTCGGCGGCCGCTCGTGCAAGTGTTTTTTTTTCAGTGTGACCTACGTCGGACTGGTGCTCACATGGGAAGAAGGGTGGAGCAACGGTGGATTCACGTCGTTAGCTCGAACCGTGATAAAATGGTAGTTTCATTATTTTTTCGGTGGTATTTCACGTGACTGTGATATTTCAGTGGTATTTTTCGAATCTCGTCATTTTGATGCTGTCGATGTTTGACCACCGATAGCCTACCACGGGGGTCCCCGAGGCAGTATTATTCGGGTTTCAGCGTATGCGAAACTCGATGGTGAACGTAAGAGATAGTCAATTTATCCTGGTTCAGGCCCTCGATTGTGGTCGAGTAATAGCCCTACGTCCAGTCGGCGTTAGCCTTTGCGTTGGATTGATGGTGTTGTAGAAATCGTGATCTCCCATCTCTAGGAACCCTGCCCTCCTTTATATTGTCAGGAGGTCAGAATCCTAGTCGGTTTACAATGAGAGTTCTTAGTAGGATTACAGGATAATACTACTACTAAGATTATATGGGGAGAATCCTAATTAGACTAGATCTTCTCTCCTCCTTGCGGGGTATCCTATGGGTCCCGCACCGACAAGCCCCCGAGCACTTCATGGTTGAGCTCTGGAAGCCTCGTCTTGTTCTTTCAGGCTTTGCCGAGCAGGAATAAGCGTCGTCCGAGTGTTTTTTTGAGCGAAACCGTGTAGCGCTCTGTGAGATCTTCGCGTGGAGTGTACCTTTTTGAAGAAAAAAGTATTCCCCTTTGGGTGTAGCCCCCGAGCCTCTTGCTATTTGGAACAAGGAGCTAGAGGGTCTTGTCTTAAAATCGCTCTGATCCTTCGTTGAAATGTTTCCGAGCATGTGCCCGGGTTCTTTATCAAAAAAAACTCGGATATAGCTCGGTCCGGCTTCTTTTTGTCATGATTCCTTGAAGTAGTTTTGTTTTGAAGAAGTCTTCTTGGTGACGTGCGCTTTTTCAAAAAAAATTACACTCACTGAGTGTAGCCCCGAGCCTCTTGCTATTTGGAACAAGGAGCTGGAGGGTCTTGAATTTTATGTTGTTTTAAAATTGCTGACTTGAAGAAGTCTTTCGAGTGATGTGCGCTTTTTTGAAGAAAAAGTGCACTCACTAAGTGTAGCCCCCGAGCCTCTTGCTGTTTGGAACAAAGAGTCGGAGGGTCTTGAGTCTGATTTTTTCGAGGAACTGAAATCTTCTCCTGTTGTAGCCTCTGAGCATTTATCTGGGTTTTATGATTCTAAAAGAACTCGGACGCATTGTTCTTGGCGTATTCTTTGGTAGTCTGCTGTTTGTCAGGTGTAGTTGTATGGTGGTGGTTGAGTATAAATGTTGTATGTTTACGGGTTGTACAGTGTTGGCATATTCTTTCGAATATGCTCGTCTTCGAGTACTGTTCCTTCTGAGTCTTCCATTATTGAGTCCTGTCTTTTCACTGTGTCCTTTGAAAGGCTTGTTTCATTGGTACTCCTAGTCCATGTGCACCGCTCCTTCGATCTATAAATACCCTCCCGGGGTGCTTGCTTTCATCCATTGAACATTTTGTTGAAAACTTCATTGTCATGAATATGGTAGTTTGTGAGGTAGAGCAGCCCCCGGGCGTATCTTATAGTTCCTGTGTGTTTTGTCGTAGCTGGAGGAAGTCTTGTGATAGGGATTAGAGGTAGACTAATCCTGCAGCGGCATTGTACTTAAAAGTACGTGGTGGTAGTTGAAGGAAGTCTTGTGATGTGGGCTTCGTTCCTTCATCCGGTAGTTCTGGGTTGATCCTCGCCGTCTGTCTTGAGACTGTCCGGTGCAGATCAACACCTGATCCTACATCACGTCGGGCTTGGGTAGACAGATGCCTGCCGACTTCCCCTGGTCTATGTTGTCCCACCGTGCTGTTGATTTCCGCCTTGGATGCACTACGTCCATCCTTTGAAGAAAACAGTGTAGCCGATGGCGGTTTGTTCTATCGAGTAGCAATTTGGAGCACGTAGTCGTTCAAGAGCCTAGTTGTGTCCGGGCTCCTTTTTGCTACCTTACTTGTCGTAGTGCCGAGTTCGTTGGGTCTTGTAAGATGTGTAATCTTCTATTTTTGAAGCCATTTGTAATGGAAAGAATCTTGTCTTCAGAGTTGTCATTCATTTTTCTGCTGTAATCCTGGTTATTCATGAGACTCCCGAGTTCTTTCTTTAATAACCGAGTTCTTTTGTTCCTTGCGAGGTAGCCCTTTGTTTCTTCATGGTTGACGGGTTGTTCTTGTAGTGATCTGATAACCCTGCCGTGGTGCTAGATGGATAAGTCTGAAATCTGCCCGTTAAACTGTACCGTTGTGTGGATTTGTGCCGTCCGTCATTTTAGCTGTGTCAGTAAATGGACCGTTGCGTTCCCACACCGTGTTTTAACAGGCCTAGTGGGCCGTTTTTATCACTGAAAAATCTATTTAAAGGCCTTTTATCTTCCTTTTCTTTACTGTCCAGCTCTTGCCTTGAAACCCTAGCTTTCAGAAATCCGCTGCCGTCATTGTCGCCGTCACCCGAGCACCGCCATCCTAGCTTCGTCTTCCCCAGTGCCTTTTTGCTTCCGCTAGTTCATGGGTAGGAAGAAAACCGCGAGCAAGTCCCAGACAGCCTTCGTGGACGAGGAGTCATCCCTTTCTTTGATCGAGAACCAAGAGTTCGTGGCCATGAGGGCTGCTCAGAAGGTTTGGCCGGCTCCAACAACAACCGAAGACCAGCTCCGTGAGCTCATCAGCGATGGCTTGATCCAAAGCAAAGACATTGCTGAATGGAGAGTTCCGGGCGAGCACCGGGTTCCTGCTCCAGGTCCTGGTGACATTGCCCTTTTCGTTTCCTTTATTCGCGCTGGTCTTTGCCTTCCTGCTTCCGCCTTCCTTCATCAATTTCTTGGTTATTTTGGGGTTAATCTGAACCATCTAACCCCTAATGCCGTCCTCCATCTTTCTGTTTTCGTTCATCTCTATGAAGCTTTCCTTGGAATTCCTCCTTCTCTTTCTCTTTTCCGCCACTTCTTTCGTTTGAAGCCTCAACCCCGCCGTGAAAAAACCAATGTTCTTGGCGGCTGTGGGATCCAATTTCGCTAGGGTCTTAAAAGCAAGTTCTTTGACTATGACCTGGTTGATTCTGTGAGGGATTGGCATGCTGATTGGTTTTATGCCGCCAATTTGATTCCTTCTCTTTCCATACATTCTGGGTCTGGTCCCTCGGTTAATGACCGGTGGGAAAAGAACTCCCTGACACCAAACGAGCTCCAGGTGATCCAGCCATTCCTTGAGCGGATACGCACTCTAAAGCAGCAGGGTTTGACCGGCTTCGGTATTGTCTCGAGCTTTCTTCGTTGCCGTGTTCAGCCTCTGAAGGAGCGAGAGAACCTTGGCTTCGAGTATTCTAGGGCTGAGGATCCTTCCCGCATGGTCCCAGCCCTTGAGCTGACCGACGAGGAGGTACTTGAGCGTCTCTAGAAGATGCTGAAAGGAGCAAGCGTTGTCCCATTTACTGTCTCCGAGTACTCCGCCAACAACCCGCCTCCAGCTGTGAGTCATTTTTCCTTCGTGCGGGTATTTTCTGTATTTCTTTTGCTGTATCCGTTTTTGCTTAATTTTCCTTGTCTTGTTGTTTTATTCTTTTCGTAGGAATTGGGGCGCAATTTTGTTGACCCGATCCCCCTAGATGTCCTCCCTACCGTGGTGAGTACTAGGGAGAACCTTGCTAGGTCTTCTGTAACCAGTAAGTTTCAAATCACCACAGTGTTTCTTGGAGTTTCCTCTGGATTTGTTGAAGTATATGAAGAATATGTTCCTCGTCCAGTCCCTCGAGGTCCTCGTAGTGTCCTGAAGAGGGGGCGGGCGGATGGTTCTTCATCTGGTTTACCTACTTCCAAGAAGTCTCGCCAGCTGAGTACTCATCCAGGTACTCCAGTTATAGGTAGCGTGCTCCTAGGTGAGCATATTAATATGTTTGGTCTTTCTGTTATTTATTTGTACCGCTGACCGAGTTCTTTTCTCTCTGTTTTCAGATGGCGCTGTAGCTGTCTTACTGGAGACTGAGGAGGATGAGGTCGATGATGTGCCCCTCATTACGCGCCGGTGAGTTGTTTACTTGTCTTTGTTTTGTTGAGCGCCTTTTCTTGTTCTGACTTCGTCTTGGCTTTTTGTAGCAGGAGGTCATTGGGCTCGAGTTCCTCTGGGGCTCCGGCACCAAGTTCCTCTGGGGTTCTGGTTCTAGGTTCCTCTGGGGCTTCGGTACTAGCCGTGCCGCTCCTATCACAGGGTGGCGGTGATGTTTTTGCTGCCGTCGTTCCCCCTGCGAGGTCTTCTTTGTGTTTTACGAAGAAGAAGATAGTCGGGTGAGTGACTTCTAGTTTTGTCTCTTTGCTTCTGTTTCCCCTTTCTTTTGTTCTTATTGTCGAGTTTCTTTGTCAACTTTCAGGCCTTCGTCTTCTCTCGACCCTCCGTCGACTTCTTGCCATTCTTCTGGTGTGCCTCCGAGTACCGAACCTCAGGACTTGGAGCGCACGGTCGGTGAAGTGGTTGTGGGGGAGACAAGGTTTCCTGGTGATGCTGCTGCTGCTGGCTTGGTTGCCTTGGAGGTGACCGTGGCCATGGTGGTGGATTCATCTAGGGAGGTAGCTGGGACTTCCCATGGTGTGCCCCTGCTCTCACCTTCTCTGCATCGGCCGTCTTCCCCCTCCGCTCCTTTCTCTACTGAAGATGTGGTGCATCAATTTGACGCCACTCATCGGCTGTCAGAGTTGACCGCTTCTTGGGGAGATTTTGCAACATTTGCAACTTCTTTTGGGAAAAAACTCCAAGTAAGTTTTCTGAAGTTCTTTCTTTGGATGTCCATTTTTCTCCTGTTCTCATGCCTTTTTTCTTTCTTTCTTCTTGTTCAGTCCTTCTCTCGGGACCATACTGGCTTCTTTTTTTTGTCGGAAACCAAGAATAAGTTGTCCTCTGAGTTAAGCGCCTTAAAGACAGATCTTGGTCTCTACCAGGCCGAGCTGGAGGCTGAGCGTCAAACGCATCAGAAGGAGGAAAAATCACTTCATGCCCGGGTAGTTGAGGCCGAGAGACAAAGGGATGCTGCTATTCAGGAGGCTTTAAAGAACTCGAAGGCCATGAAGAACTTGGAAACGACGAAGAAAGAGTGCAATGGTATGGCGAGTTCTTTTCGTTTCCTTCTGTATTTAAACCTTCCTTTCTTCTGACTCGTTGTTTGGTGCCTTGTCCAGCTCTCCGAGTTGAAAAGCAGAAGCTCTCGGAGAGTATCGATGAAATGAAGACTCTTGTCCATTCTAGTCACAACAAGGCTGAGGAGGTAATTACTCGTGCTGAGGAAGAACTCGCGCTTGCTAAGTTGATTAGGCGTGGAGCTGATAGAGATCTTGTGCAGGCTCAAAAAACTATTGAAGACTTGTCTGGCAAGTTGGCGACGGCTACCGAAAACTGGAAAGCTTTATGGAAATCCTTTCGTTCAGTAGCCGACGCTCTCCGAACTCCAGCGGATGATAGGCAATCTTGGGCTCAGTTGATTCCCCGAATTCTGACTCGTTTTCAAGAGTTCGTGAAGAGGTGCGCCCAACTGTGTACCAAGAATGTCCTGGCCCAGGTCCGGGTTCTTGCTCCAGAGGCGCCTTTGTCCAAGATAGCAGAGGAAGCCGATAGTAAAGAGTACATTGATGCCGTTGAGAGGATGGAGCCTGAGGTCGAAGACTTAGCCAGTAGAGTTGTAGATAATCTTAATATTGTTATCTCTTCCCCTGATGATGACGTTTGACGTAATTGACCTCTATGCTCGTACCTTGTAATATGACATTATACTTCCTTTTGAATGAAGATTTTTACTGATGTTCTCTCTACCTGGATGCCTTGTTTATTCTTTGGATGAGTTGTCCAAGCGATCAGTGTTATTTGACTTGCCGAGTACTTTGTCTTGCTTTCGACTTTGCCATGTGAACAACTTTGCATGTTATCCTTGTGTCGACAACCTCTCTTGATCTGTTGAGTGTTGGCCTGGCTCCTGTCTACGCCGCATAAACAACTCGGTGTGGACTCTCGAGTGTCTTCAGTGTAGCCCCCGAGCCTCTTGCTTTTTGGAACAAGGAGCTAGAGGGTCTTGACTTGATTTTTTCCTAATCCATGTCCAGGCTTAGTCGTTTTATTTTTTGTTTCGGGTGTTAGCTTATTAGCTACCCTCATCGGCTGGCTCAAGCGTCTTTTCTGCTATTTTGCTCTCGGCCGGTAGGCTCAGGCATGTTTCAGCCATTTTGCTCTTTTGTCCGGGTGTTAGCTACCCTCATCGGCGGGCTCAAGCATCTTTTCAGCTATTTTGCTCTCGACCGGTAGGCTCAGGCATGTTTCAGCCATTTTGCTCTTTTTGTCCGGGTGTTAGCTTGTTAGCTACCCTCATCGGCGGGCTCAAGCATCTTTTCAGCTATTTTGCTCTCGGCCGGTAGGCTCAGGCATGTTTCAGCCATTTTGCTCTTGGGTTCGGGTGTTAGCTTATTAGCTACCCTCATCGGCGGGCTCAAGCATCTTTTCAGCTATTTTGCTCTTGGCGGGTAGGCTTAGGCATGTTTTAGCCATTTTGCTCTTTAGAAACAACTCGGGGTTAGCCATCATAAGACGTATGTTGCTGAAAAACCATCTTTATTGATCATGATCGTTTGATAAGCCATAATACATATTTTGTCGAGGGACAACATCTTTATTGGCCATGAACGTTGATCTCTTGTGGTTTGTACATGTATTCTCCCTTGAGTTGTTTTCATGCGTAGAATCTTCTTAGTTGGCTGATGTGCCATGTATTGCTGACTTCTTTCTCATCTTCAGTTATTAACTTGTACGTGCCTGGTTCGGTGACTTTTGAGACAATAAAATGACCTTCCCATGGACTGAGTAGTTTATGGCGTCCGTCATTTTTTTTGTATTCTTCTTAGCACTAGGTCTTCGACTTGTAGTGATCGAGGCTGGGTATTCTTGTTGTAGTGGCATCTTAATCCCTGGAGGTATCTTGCTGATTGAAGGGTAGCGTTTACCCTGACTTCTTCTGTAGTGTCAAGTTCTAATCTTCTGGCGTGTTCTGCTTCTCCTTTGTCATACTGTTCTATCCTTGGTGACGTCCAAATCAAGTCGGCAGGTAGTATAGCTTCTGATCTGTAAACTAGGAAGAAAGACGAGTATCCGGTAGCTCTGCTTATTTGAGTCCGTAGCCCTCATACTACTTTAGGTAATTCTTCAATCCACTTTGATCCATAGTCTGCTAGCTCTTCATATAGTCTTGGTTTCAACCCGGCTAGTATGAGTCCATTGGCTCTTTCTACCTGTCCGTTGGTTTCTGCATGTGCGACTGATGCGTAATCTATGCCGAAGCCACAATCCTGCGCCCAACTTTTGAACTCCGTGGCTGTAAAGGGAGAGCCTAAATCTATGATGATTCGATTGGGCATGCCGAAGCGGTGCATAAAGTCTTGGATGAACTCGACTACTTTTGGTCTGCATTTGTATTTTTATGCAGTGGTTTGTATTCGATCCACTTGGTGAACTTGTCAATTGCCATGAAGATATATTGAAACCGCCTTTGCTTTCTTGAGGGGTCCTACTTGATCCAGCCCCTAGCAGGAGAAAGGCCAAGCAAGTGGGATGCAGATGAGGTTGTGAGCTGGCACATGAGCTTGTCTTGTAACATTTGACAACCTTTGCATTTTCTCGATGAGTTCTTTCGTGTCTTTTTAGAGTGTTGGCAAGAGAATCCGCAAGCGGAAAGCTTTGCCGACTAGTGTTCTTGAAGCGTGCGTGATTTTCGCAGAAGAACTTCGAGTGTATTTTCGTCTAGGATTTATCTACCTTCTTAAAGCGAGACACATTTTAGGAGTACTCCTGACGATGCAGCTCTTCTATAGAGCTTGTCCCCCACTAGGACGTAGTTTTTGCTTCTGCGAACAACTCGGGTAGCTTCCTCTTTATCAGCTGGCAACTTATTCTCTTTGATATAATCAATAAAAGCTTGTGTCCATGAAATGTTGATTACCAGAATCTGGTTGCCTTTGGCTGTGAGTTCTGGGGTTTTCTCACCGGGTTGTTTGATAGAAGGAGCAGATAACTCCTCTATGAATACGCCGTGTGGGACCTTTGCCCTGTCTGATTCGAGCTTGGCGAGGACATCTGCTGCAATGTTCTATCGCGTAGGACATGTAGAATTTCTAACCCTTGGAAACGTTTTTCGAGTTTTCGGATTTCAGCGCAGTAAGCGCCCATGTTTTTTTTGGTGCAGTCCCAATCTTTGTTGACTTGGTTGATGACTACTGTCGAATCCCCGTATACGAGTAATCGCTTTATTCCGAGGGTAATTGCCACTCGTAGCCCGTGGATGAGAGCTTCGTACTCTGCTTCATTGTTGGTGGCTTGCCATAATATCTGAAGAACATACTTAAGTTGTTTTCCGTCTGGAAAGATTAGGAGAACACCCGCACCGGCTCTGCCTAGTTTGAGTGATCCATCGAAGTACATCTTTTAGTGGTCAAGGATTGTATTTGACATAGGTTGTTGAATCTCTATCCACTCGGCAACGAAATCGGCAAGGGCTTGAGATTTGATTGCTTTCCGCAGACTGAAATCGATGTTGAGAGCACCAAGTTCAACTGCCCACTTTGATATGCGCCCTATTGCGTCTCTGTTGTGCAAGATGTCTCCGAGCGGGAAGTCTATCACCATGGTGATCTTGTGGCTTTCAAAATAGTGGCGGAGCTTGCGTGAAGTGATCAATAGGGCGTACAGTAGTTTTTGCACATGTGGGTACCGGATTTTAGATTCTGACAGTACTTCGCTGATATAGTATACGGGTCGTTGTACTTTATATGCGCGCGCTTCTTCTTCTCTTTCCATGACTATCGCCGTGCTGACCACAGTAGAAGTTGCCAAAATGTATAGCATCATGTCTTCGTCTTTCTTTGGAGGTGTGAGAACTGGTGAGGATGTGAGGTATGACTTAAGTTTCTTGAAAGGTTTATTGGCTTCTTCCGTTCATTCGAACTTGCCTGTCTTCTTTAGTAGTTTAAAGAAAGGTAACCTTTTTTCGCCGAGCCTTGAAATAAAACGATTGAGTGCCGCCATGTAGCCTGTTAGCTTTTGCACATCTTTGATGTTTCGAGGTGGGCCCATCTCTGTTATGGCTCGAATTTGCTTGGCGCTTGCTTCGATTCCGCGATGACTGACCAGGAAACTGAGTAGTTGTCCTGAAGGGACTCCGAATATACACTTGTTTGGGTTCAATTTTCACCTCTATCTTTTCAAGTTCTCGAAAGTTTGTTTTAAGTCCTCAATCAGTGTATCCGGGTTCTTGTTTTTTACCACCACGTCGTCCACGTATGCTTCTATGTTTTCGCCGATCTGATCTCTATGACACGTTTGGATAGCTCTTTGGTAAATGGCTCCAGCATTCTTGAGTCCAAACGATATGGTCTTGTAGCAGTAGGCACCGAACGGAGTAATGAAAGATGTCTTGCTCTTTTAATGTGATCTGGTGATACCCTGAATAGCAATCAAGAAAGGATAATAGGGCGGATCCTGCTGTTGAATCAACTATCTGATCAATGCGTGGCAGCCCGAACGGATCTTTCGGGCAGTGCTTGTTGAGATCTGTGTAGTCGACACACATGCGCCATTCGTCCGTGTTCTTTTTCTGTACTAGAACTGGGTTTGCTAGCCAATCTGGATGAAGGATTTCTCCAATGAATCCAGCCGCCATTAGTTTTGTGATTTCTTTTTTAATCGTTGCCTTCTTGTCAGGTGAGAATTGTCGTAGTCGTTGCTTTATAGGCTTGGAGTTTTCATTGATATCAATTCTGTGCTCAGCCAACTCTCTTGGGACACCTGGCATGTCGGCCGGCTTTCAAGCGAAGATATCTTTGTTGTTCCGAAGAAAGTTGGTGAGCGCGAGTTCCTATTTTGCCGAGAGGTAGGCGCTGATGGTTGCTGTCTTAGAGGGATCGCCAGTGCCCAGGTCGATTTGCTTGATGTCGGCTTCTTTTGGTGGTGCGAGGATGCTGGACTTTTTAGCTGGTATATCTAGTTCTTCTTGGCTTATTTCTACGGCAATAGTGGCTATTTCTTTTCTTTCATTGTCGGCTTGTGCTTTGGCCGCGATTTGGATTGCCTGAACGTCGCAGTCAAAAGCGCGCTTCAAATCACTTCAAAGAGAAAGGACACCGTTAGGTCCTGGCATCTTAAGCAGTAGGTATGGATAATGTGGTATTGCCATGAATTTTGCTAGCGTTGGACGTTCGATGATTGTATGGTATGATGAATCGAAGTCTGCAACCTCAAACTTGATGAACTCTGTACGGTAGTTCGAAGGAGTTCCAAAAGTAACGGGTAGAGTAATTTGTCCAAGTGGCATGACTGCCTTGCCGGGTAATATGCCATAAAAAGGTGTACTTGTTGGTGTAATCATCCCGGCGAGTTGCAGTCCCATCTTTCTTAGCATTTCTGAAAAGATGATGTTGAGTCTGGCTCCCCCGTCGATTAGTACTTTGGTGACAGTCATACCGGCAATAGTTGGATCTAGAACCAGTGGGTAATGGCCTGCGTTTTCCACGCTAGTCCATTGGTCTTCTCTAGAAAATTAGATTGGATACTGTGACCAATTGAGATATCTTGGAATAGCCGGTTCTGCTATCATGATAGTCCGTAGTGCTAATTTTTTTTTATGTTTGCTTCTGTAATCTGGGGCCCCGGAGAAGATCACTGCTACCATCCCCCTGGATTTTTGGAATCATTTTGTCTTCGTGGTTGTCTTTATCTTTTTTTTTATTATCTTCTTTGGTGTTCTCCTTACTATCTTTTCTTGTGTATCGATCATTGAAGGTGTAGCAATTTCCGATGGTGTGCCTCTCATTAGGGTGTAATGGGCAACGTATGTTTTCGATGTCGTCATATCTTCTGGGTTTGGAAAACTTCTTTGATTTGTCAGCCATTGCCACGGTGTTGTCTGGTCTACGTTTTCTTTCCTGATGTCTGCTATTTCGATGATTTTGCTTGTCTGGGTTGTCTCGGTTGCTTCTATCTGGGAACCTCTCTCGTGTCTTCTCTTTTGCAGTAATCATCTTTTCTACTGTTCGTCTGAATTCTTCGTTGTTTCTCGGATTTTCTTTGCAGAAGTCTTGAAATTGCCACCTAGCCATGATTCCGTGAGAGAAAGCTTCAATTACTTCTCGTTCGGTGATGTCATGCACTTGAGCCCGTAGTTCGCCGAATCGTCGATATTAATCTCTGAAATTCTCACCTCCCTTCTGCTTGAGTCCTTTTAATTCTACGTGAGTGATCGGGTGTGTAATGATCCATACAAAATCTTTACAAAAAGCTCTTTGTAAGTCCTCCTAATTTCTGATTGATCCTGGATTTAATTTGTCGAACCATTAGAGAGGCATGGTTTTCAGGGCCATGGGAAAGAACATGGTCTTGATATCGTCGTCTCCTCCGGCTAGTTCAATTGATTGTGAATATATCCTGAGCCATTGCCTTGGTTTCGCTTTTTTACCATCATACTTAGAGTGGTTGGACGGTTTGAACTTGTGAGGTAGTCGTATTGACGCAAGTCTGTTTGCAAAATAGGGGAATCTATCGTGCGTTCTGGCTTCTTTGAATTCCGATTCGGCACCTTCTTCTGGCCAATTGTTGTTTTGATGAGAGTAATTCTGCGAGGCCGTCTGGGCAGGCGTCCTACTCCTGGTCTTTCTTGGTTGTTCAACTCGGTGGCCTTGACTATGATCCCTCCTACTTTCTCTGTTATGACTTCCACTTAGTCCAAGTCTTTCGAAAGCGGACTTTCATTGATTTTGATCTTCTTGCCTATGGGTTGTTGATCTGGCGGGTAGTCTTGATTGGGTTCTTTCTTCATGCGTCCTCGAGGCCGTTGACCGGAGCAAGTCCCGAAGCTATTCATACTTTTCACCGGGATGTGAGGTCGCTCTGAATTCTTCTAATGCTTCTCGGATCTTATCGTAGGGCGTACTTGCCGTGCGTCTTTCTTCGACTTCTAGTTGTGATTTTCTTCTATCGTACTTGGCCAACTTTGACTCATATCTGATCCAGGCTTCCTTGCGCTGCCTAGCACGGTGTTGGCGTCCTTGCTTCAACTTGTTTTTTCTTTCTCTAGCTTGTTTCTGATTCTCGGTTTCACCATCGTAGCCCTGGGCAAAGGGTGATATGTTGGATTCTGATTCATCCGATGACCTGACATCGGGTGCTTCTGGGGGGACCAATGGTAACCGAGGACGGCGAACCATGAGTACTTTCCGTGCGTGAATTGTTCTGTTGTTGGCGTTAGTTTCCACACTGTCGGAGTTGCTGGTAACTTTAGTAGAGGCCTCGAGGTCGTAGATCGAGTTTGCTTCTTGGTAAGGTAGAATAGCTGTCGTCATCGTGTCGTCCAGTCGGGTACTGCTATCCTCAGGAACAGAGCTCGGTCAGTGGACGATGCAGTCTTGAGATGTTATAGTCAGTACGAGACCTTCCTGAGCTCCCTTCAGTGGCATTTTAAGCACTAGGTCTAGGAATCCTTCGGACCGTGCCTGATTAGATGTTGCCATGTTGTGGAATCCGAGCGTTAAAGGATCCGACTTCTTGAAAAGATTCTACGTGTACTCCGAGTTATATTCTTGATAGGTCAGGGCCATGTTCTTAAGCCCCATCGGAAAAGAATTCGGTTTTCCGAAAGAACTCGGATATGATTCTATCTCAGATGCGGAGCCTGAATTCGAGTCGGATGCGCAAAGCCGTGAAACCTGAGTTGAATCAAACATCATGAGCTGCGCGAATCTTCCAGAGATTTGGTCTATCGTAGTCGCCGGAATAGAATAGTCTTCATGGTGTTTTGAATCTTCGAGGAGACGGCTTTGGAGCTTACCATTGTTGTCCGCTTCGCAGATCCACGAGCCGAAGATAAAAGTTGATCCCGTTGAGAAGATCATGTTGTTGAGGTCCATCGAGCTCTCGGATGCAAATTCGTCGAAGGCCCCTACCTGACGCACCAGCTGTCGATGTTTGACCACCGATAGCCTGCCACGGGGTCCCCGGGGCAGTATTGTTCGGGTTTCAGCGTATGCAGAACTCGATGGTGAACGCAAGAGACGGTCGATTTATCCTGATTCAGGCCCTCGATTGTGGTCGAGTAATAGCCCTATGTCCAGTCGACGTTAGCCTTTGTGTTGGATTAATGGTGTTGTAGAAATTGTGATCTCCCGTCTCTAGAAACCATATCCTTCTTTATTTAGTCAGGAGGTTAGAATCCTAGCCGGTTTACAATGAGAGTTCTTAGTAGAATTACAGGATAATACACTACTAAGATTACATGAAGAAAATTCTAGTTAGACTAGATCTTTTCTCCTCCTTACGAGGTATCCTGTGGGTCCCGCGACATATGCCCAATTTTCACATTTCCAAAAGCCAAACCACCACCCGTCCACCCCCCATTCTCTCTCTTTCCTTTCTCACCCCCGTGCCCGTCTCGCCTCGCAGCCGCCGCCGATGGGCTCCGGGGAGGAGCCGTCGCAGATGCGGAGGGCGCTGGTGGACTCTGCTCGCGGGCGCCATCTCCGGCGGCATCTCCCGCACCGTCACCTCCCCCCTCGACGTCATCAAAATCCGCTTCCAGGTCCTCCCCCCTCCCCCTAACCTCTCCTCTCCTCCCGTGGTACATTTTCCGGCCGGGCTGTCGCGGTGCTGCTCGCTGGGGCACCACCTGCTGTTTGTTCGCAAGCTAGGTATCGTAAAATTGCGCGGTTGGGATCACCTGGGGGAGTTTTTGAGGGTCTTGGCGTGCCTCTGGAGAGGCGGTAGGTTCGGTGTTTGTATACTGGAAGCTGTTTACCTCGTCTGATTCGCGCCTGCATTGCGTATCTGCAGGAATTCGGGGTATGTGAGTGCCTGCGGCTGCGTTTGTGTCCGTTTTTTAGCGTGGGATAGATACTGGTTCGATCAATTCGGAAATGGATTAGGTATATGTAGTATTTGAAGTCACGAGGTACACATGGATTAACTGATTAACTGCGTGGTTTGGGAGCGGTTTCGTCTCTGCGCTAACTGCTAGGCATGCTGTCTATTGATTTAGGATGATGTTGCCAGTTTTAGCTTATTTCCTTGTTGTGGTAGCCTGTCTGGGCATTACCTTATATGGTCACCGTACATTTAGCAGAAATGTTGATGAGTTCTACTGTTTTATGAAAGTAAGGGTGGGGATTGCTGTTTAATCAATTAATTAACTTTTGCAACCTCACCGGAACTGCTTTGTAATAAGCTTACCAAATGCCAATATTCATTTGGAAACATGCTTTTATTATGTGTAACCTTGATAAGAATCTCTGGATGTATGATTGATTATGGTTTTGAGGGCCCTGTTTGTCAGATAATGAACCGTTAATATCACTTGCTTAGTTTGCGCAAATTGGAGGTCTTCATTTTCTGCAAATATACCAAGAAATAATTAAAATTTATTTGACTAGGAGACAGTAAGATCGGAGTATCGGACTATTATGTGACAGAATAATTTTGTACCTGTACTTTTTACTCGACATTATTGCTTTCCCACTAAAATTTCCTGATAGTATTTTTTTACTTGATATTATTCCTTTCCCACTAAAATTACATGATAGTAATGAAAACAGCACAGATGCCATCGGGCGAAATGAAACTTTGCCCTTTTTACTACATTGTAATCTGTTACATATTCTATTGGTCAAGGCATATCCGTTTTGGATGTTCAGAGGCTTCTTCATTATTCTCTGCAGGTTCAGTTAGAACCCACAACCTCGTGGGGCATTCTTCGAAGGGATGTATATGGACCTTCCAAATACACTGGGCTTCTGCAAGCAACCAAAGATATTCTCAGAGAGGAAGGTTTACCGGTATCTGCCTTGCCTTGAACACTTCTTGGCTAATGCCATATTGAGCTATTGAGAAACAGACTAGTACAGATACTGTTGCTCTTGCACTTGCATGCCTCTATATAATAGGTTAAACTAAACAACATTGCACAGGATACCAGTACTGTTGCACTCTAACTGTGTCTTCTTACTAGGTAGAGTCCTGCCCTATAGTCTGGAATTGGAAGAATTCTGATTTTCCTTTTAGCAATCCATGTCTATTTGAGCTTTGTTTGGACAGAAATGTGTTTGGATTTTCCACAACTTCCAGTCTTTCACATTCCCATCTACTTGTTAGACACTGTCAGGTGGCTTTTCATCTAGACATGGACATATCGATATCTCACAACTCAATGAAGCTTGCTTGGCTCTCAACAAGCAAATCATCTAAGTTGTGGCAGTAAAAATGGGGTCATGACTTATTTATGTTCTGATGTAGAATACCAATGTTTCCAAATAGTCTAATCGACCGTAGTCGCCATGGCACCGACCAGCCCGACTAATCGTGACTAATTATGACTATGCCATGGCACCGATAAGGCCGACTAGTCGCAGTTATTCGGACGACTTGATAACCTTGCAGAATACATACTCACCATGTCCTTATGTCACACCTATAATGATATTTACGTTTTACTCCTGAAATCAATGATGCTAAAACCATGATGTTATATTTTTGCCTGTAAAGAATATGTTAATATATCGCATGCAAAATAAGTGAGGTGTTACTCAAGAAGGAAAGAAAGCATAGCCGAGGTCACCGGTCACCCTGTGCCACACTATAGCTTTGCATCCATCCAGTCTTTGTTCTGTTTCTTGCCTTTCTTGTGATCTGTGATAAGTGAGGTGTTTCTTGCCTTTCTCACTATTAGTATATTAATCTGTATATATGTTCTTACTGTGCAAGATTGTTACATTTCAGGGATTTTGGAGAGGAAATGTACCAGCTCTGTTGATGTATATGCCATATACAGCTATACAATTCACTGTTCTACACAAACTAAAAACATTTGCTTCTGGTTCATCTAGAACAGGTATCTTGTCTGCATAAGGCACCCATACAACTTCATTTGTTGCTGTATACTGTATTAGTTGCAAGTTGCAACAGTCATTCCCCACACCTTATGATAAGGCTTGCAGTAGTTTTCTTTCTTCTAGTGACTGCGTTCTGTGGCAAAACATGCTAAATCTTATTACCTGCACATTATATCACTCGTGCCAGAACGTGTGCCACCATAGAGGAAAAAAGTACACCTAAGCTCAACCATGGTGCTCATTTGACATTCAGTTGCTCCCATCACTTCAGTTTCAATGAATGTGCCATTTTTTTCATTCTAGGTGTTCTCAGGGATCCTATTTTCATTTTTTTGTTTTCTTCTGACAAAATGGCAGTTACAGTTCCACTAAAACTAGATTTTTTTTTTCAGTTCTGTCGTGGCATTCTCTTGGATTGTCCCATATTCCACCTTTTGGATCTTTGACGATTTCTTTATTTATGTATGATTAAACCAGGGATTATTTTGTAGTACACAACTAACTTTGGAATTGTTGGCTCATGTATCAAACTGTTGACTTCCATAGTAGTAGTGTTTTGATGTGGTTGCATCCATTATAGAAGTTGACGATGCCATGACCATAACCTATTTTAACTTGAATGGCAGTTGTTCAGATCAGTGGTGTGCACAATTTGGTGTTAGTTGAATGATTTGAACATTTCCCCAATCTCTCCTCTTTATAACTGATGCTTTTTGAATATGGTACCTTCAAAGTTAGTTAGCTGTTGTAACTCATCTCACTGCCATATTAAAAAAATCATATATATTGTTCAAAATTAAAGAACTGTTATGAGTATATGCATCTCTAAATCTTATTTGATCTATTGGTCTTTTTCTCTCTCAGAGGATCATTTGCATCTGAGCCCTTACTTATCCTATGTAAGTGGAGCTCTAGCAGGATGTGCAGCAACTCTAGGGTCATATCCATTTGACCTTCTGAGGACTATTCTTGCATCGCAGGGTGAACCAAAGGTAAGTCTGATATTACCTTTGGTCTACAAAACTTTTTTTTTTTGTGTGTGTGTGGAACACTTGTGGCATGTTTTGTTGTGTGTAATTGATTGGAGTGATGAGGACTTTAGGGTTAGAGACAAGTGTGTGTCTGTGGGATTTCAACAGGAAGGGAATCGGGGAATTTGTAGGTCCAACACCCACTATTTCAAAATTCAAACCTATAGAGGGGTAGTAATTGGAAGGTTATTGCTGTCTGAAGATGAATGGATGCATCCCGACCCTTCATAATTACTTAAACAGCTAAACTAGTGTCTTATCAATTTCCCGTCCCCTTTGCCAAACAAGGTGCTGGGCTTTATATTGAACTTTCTACGCCCTGTCTCATGAATAAATCATAAACTTGTTCTTTAGTTATGACTCTGTTAGCTTGGTTTCGGAACTGCTCATATTCTTAAAGATCTGATGTTTTAATTTTGAGGCCGATGTAGGTCCTGGAGAATTTTTGTCCCGTCACTGCAAATATTTGAAAATATTATGTATTATTTTGCTTCTTATTAATGGATGCCATTATGCATGCAATTCTTTGTTGAGATTTTCTTCTACCATTTCAATGTCAATGTTTTCGGCACTTCTGATGCCACACAGGGTTTGCTGATTCAGAGATCTGTACTTTTCTCTGTAGGTTTACCCCAACATGAGGTCTGCATTTGTTGATATAATTAAAACTCGTGGTGTTCAAGGGCTTTATTCTGGTCTATCTCCAACTCTTGTTGAAATCATACCATATGCCGGTTTGCAGTTCGGTTCATACGACACTTTCAAACGCTCGATGATGGTAATGACATTAAACTCACAGTTTTTGCATATTGCATACTTATATAAGTAGAGTTCCTTCTATGTTTTTTTTTTTTTTTTTTTTTTTTTTTTTTGCGAAAGAGAGTTCCTTCTATGTTGAATACATGCTTGTCAAGAATACCAAATACTTCTATGAATGCTGGTGAAATTTAGTCTTCCTGACTGTATTTTCTGCCATGCAGACATGGAACAGATATAAATATTCACATCTTAACTTAGGAAGCGAGGATGATTCGGTATCAAGTTTCCAGCTATTTCTTTGTGGGTTTGCAGCTGGGACATTTTCAAAGGCTGCATGCCACCCACTTGATGTTGTAAAGAAAAGGTTCCAGGTGATTTTCTTGTCTTGAAAGCAACTGATTCCTCCAGTTGCTTTGTGGTATTTAGATATAGGCAAATAACTTGATACTGCATAGCTTTGAGGCAGTCATTGTGGTTTATCATTCTATGGTTGTCTGTCTGTTGTAACTACTTAGGAGTATAAAGTCCTTTATATATAACATTAGCAGAGTCCTTTTCTATATGCACTCATGTACTGTATATTGCCCCCATGGGGCTATTATTCAACACAAGTGCTAAAAAATGACTCTACTAACATATACATAAAGGACTCTATACTCCTAACACACACCATGGTCCACCAGGCCAGTTACCATTTCCTAATTAACTATAAAGGCAGCTGCAGGATATACCGTTTCTTTACTAAATTAATTAGGGATATACCGTTTCTTTACTAAAATAGTTAGTCCTTTCTGGCTTAAAACAAAACAAAAACTTTTCATGCACCCTCCAAATTAGATAAACTCATTACTGGTATTTGGATCTTCTCTCTTGGTCATGCCAAACATTGCAACTTCAACTTTGACAAAGGATGAAGTTTGACCACTTTTTTTTTAATTGCTCGCGCGAATGTGTGTATGTTATAAACTATGGTCTTGTCCTTCAGTCATGTCACTATGTGAAATTTATTTGTATAGAATATCGGCACCCATTCGAGTTAATAATAGTAGTTTCTTTTGTTCACTGGGCATGTTTTGTGTCAGTATGTTTCTGCTGACTTACTGAAGACATTTATTTCCATACCGTTATATTTGCTTGTTGCCACTTGCCAGTATGACAGTATGTGGTATACTGGTATACCACTTCATTGAGGAATGAGTTCACCTTAGTGCCTCTTAGGCGCAAATGCCCATTTAGGTTGGCAATGAATTACTTGAGAATGAGTCATGGATCGTAATAGATTTCTTCATGCCTTATGTTATACTCTGTATTTATCTTGAGATTGCTAGCGATGGGATGATCAGGTTTCCTCGGTCATAATGCAGATTGAAGGACTAAAACGCCATCCAAGGTATGGAGCTCGAATTGAGAGCAGCACATACAAGGGCATGTACCATGCCTTAAAGGAGATTGTCGCAAAGGAGGGATTTGGAGGCCTTTATAAGGGCCTTTTCCCCTCTTTGGTGAAATCGGCCCCTGCTGGTGCTGTGACATTTGTGGCATATGAATACATCTCAGACTGGTTAGAGTCGACACTGATGTGAAAATCTTCAATGCAGTAATACTTTATCCCCATTTTTTTTTTCTGTTGCTGTCTATATTCTTTCTCCATACTGTTGTACACTTGTGTCTGGAAGAGGCTGCAGTTCCATTGGATCTTGCAGTCCATACGAGGTTTGGGAGCCTGCTAAAATCAACTGGATGATTCATGCTCGTAAGCTCCTCTCATGGGTTTTGGCAAATCATTAGACGTTACACAAATTGGCAATCGAGTTGATCACTGAAGATTTGCATTTCTAGATGTCTACGCACTGAGGCCTACTTTTTCTGCAAACCTAAAGTTTTATGTTTTTGTTGTTGTTGTTGGTGTGTGCATGCTAGTTCACCTTCAAAGCAGTGATAGAACCTGAAACTGATTTGCAGGATAGGGAGCAAGGCAGGAGTTGAGTGAGTTCTTGTTGGATCATGGAGCTGTCAGGATACCATGACGAAAACTTTTTGCACACCCTGGACATGGAGGGTGTCCAGGTCAATCGTGAAGTGCATACAATTCCTAGAGATCTGATACATGTGAAGTCTTACATAGAAAAGAGCTGTTTTGTCGTTTCTTATTCTTTTCCCCAATTGCCTAATATGGTGGTAGGGCATTCGTTGGCGTGTAAAACAAGGCTGAGTAAAACTAACCTAGTGGTCGTGACACATCACTCATGACGAAAGTCAAAAGCAGCCGGCAGTTTTGTTGGGATCGTCATACGAATCTTTTTTCGGCTGTAGACATGCCATATCTACTCCAGCTAGTACGAGTAACAATATTCAGTACGTGTTCCAACTTATAATCCACGATTATATACCAGCAGATCGTACTTGTCTACTTGAGCTATGGATGATCATGTCTTCGCAGCTTTTATTATATTTCTTCTGCAGTCTGGCTAATCTTGCGTCAGATATCGCCCGAGGTGAAACAGTGTGTTGCCTTTGCCTGGCCTGCGAACTGCGCACGGCAGAAGCAATGAATGTGAGTTCACCGCAAATGTTACATGGCCGTATCTCTTTGGACCTTAATAAGATTTCACAGCAAGAAATCTTGCTTTTCTGATAATTTTAACTCGCTGCTTCTGTGCTTCGGTCTCTGGTAATGTTTGTTTCCTATTGTGGTATTCTTCAGATATGGATCCTGGAAGCTGACTTCTAAAAGCGTTAGACATGAGTTGTGCTGAGATAAACAAGTATTATTAATAAAATTCCCATAATGTCCTCACTCTTTGTTTTCTTTTGCTTTACTATGGAAAAAAGAGAGGCATAATAGTCTTTTGATGTATTGAAGCTGGTTCCTCAGCTTACAGATTATGGAATTTAGGGGTCTCTTGATTTCAAAAGGAGCCATACCTAGATTCTAGAAGCTAGCTTCTACAATCTTTATGAACCCAGACAGGCATGTGTAGTACTACCTCTCTCCAGAAAAAGAAAGCAATTATATGTGTATTTTTGGTTAAAGTGTCCAAACTTTGACTAAATATATAAATGTTTATGATGAGTATTATGAAAATATATCTCACGTGTTCGCTCAAAACAAATATTTTAATAATACTTATTTGATATCATAGCTATTTATACTTTTCTATATATAGTTAGTTAAACTCGAGATATTTTAACATGGCACAGTCTAAAGAAAGAAGCTAGCAAAATCTTGATTACATTTGGATCCTATTAAAATTAAACCTAGTCACTAATCCAAGTTTAGTCTTTATCCCTGGATGATACCGACTTCTGATTGGTTCTTAACAAGTCCCACCTAAACGTCTCATGGCCAATGCACGTCTCTGCTTCGTGCTCGCCCATGAAAAGCGAGATTTCAACTATAGAGAGACGAAACATGAGACATGGTCCTAAGCTCGCGTCAGGCTTGGACGTGATGCACTCTGTGTCAGAGTATCTCCAAAAATCTTTCCTAAACATATTCTTTAAATTATCATTTAGAGAGTTATTTAAATAAAAATTATTCTCTATTAGAATATAACTTCTCTATATTTTGTGTGCACTTTAGAGAGCCAACCCTGTTCTCTATATTTGACTTGAGAGAAATTTGAATAAAGGAGGATGGCTATATTTGAAGATCTAATTGAAGAAGTTGTTAGAGGGAATTTTTTTCACCAAAATTTCTATCACCAAAATTTTCACCAAATCTCTATGACTTCACGACTCAGACATGTTAAACATTATCATAACACTTTGTCATTTTTATCAATGGTATTAAAAGAACCGAGTCCGAGAGAATCCCAAGAACTCAGAGATGAAGAAATGGACACGACTATCCCCTTTCTAAAAGCCAAATAGCAAAGGGATTAAAACCCCAACGCTAGCTTCAAATTGTAGTACACTTTATTTTGGTCTCAACGACAACAAACAACAACAAAGCTTTTAAGTCCCAAACAAGTTGGGGTAGGCTAGAGTTGAAACCCAGCAGAAGCAATCAAGATTCAGGCACGTGAATAGCTGTTTTCCAAGCACTCCTATCTAAGGCTAAGTCTTTGGGTATATTCCATCCTTTCAAGTCTTCTTTTATTGTCTCTACCCAAGTCAACTTCGGTCTTCCTTTGCCTCTCTTCACGTTACTATCTTGGCTTAGAATTCTACTATGCACCAGTGCCTCTGGAGGTCTCCGTTGGACATGTCCAAACCATCTCAACCGGTGTTGGACAAGCTTTTCTTCAATTGGTGTTACCCCTAATCTATCACGTATATCATCGTTCCGAATTCGATCCCTTCTTGTATGACCACAAATCCAACACAACATACGTATTTCTGCGACATTTATCTGTTGAACATGTCGTCTTTTCGTAGGCCAATATTCTGCACCATACAACATAGCAGGTCTAATCGTCGTCCTATAAAACTTGCCTTTTAGCTTCTGTGGTACCCTTTTGTCACATAGGACACCAGATGCTTGGCGTCACTTCATCCACCCTGCTTTGATTCTATGGCTAACATCTTCATCAATGTCCTCGTCTCTCTGTAGCATTGATCCTAAATATCGAAATGTATCCTTCCTAGGCATTACTTGATCTTCCAAACTAATATCTTTCTCCTTCCGAGCAGTAGTGCCGAAGTCACATCTCACATACTCAGTAGTGCCAAAGTCACATCTCATACACTTTATTTTGGTCTAAGCCAAATTTATTTAATTTAACTAATATTTTCAAAAAATATATTAACATCTATAAATTCAAATAATTGCATTATAAAGACATATTTATAAGGGTTTATGAAACCAATTTGATATTGTAAGGTCAAAACTTAGTCAAATTAAATTTAGAGAAGTTTGACTTAACACAAAGTTAAAGCGATGGTAGCATAACATTTAAAAAAAGATAGCACTGACATCGTGGCCCCCACTGCTCAGTAACAGGCGATGACCCCCTAGCACTGTTAATCAACAGCCCACTAACTAATAACGGAAGCGAACGAGGGGGAAAAAGATAAAAAAAAAGAAACGAAAAATCCTCTCCGTGTCTCCCAGCTCAACTCTTTCCTTTCCGTCTCGTCTCCCTCGCGTCCCCATCTCCTTCCTCATCCTCGCGGCCCACCTCCAAACCCTAGCGCACCGCCGTGCCGACTCCCCTAGCCAGCCACTACGTCGAATAGGGCAGCGGCGGAGGCGGCAACCTGATGCCCAGCCCCCCGTGGGGGCCATGGAGCTCGTCCCCGTCAAGCCCGCGGCCGGAGCTCTCGTCGAGGTGGGCTCCGGGTCCGTGGCCGGCGCGGGCTCGATCCCGGCGATGGTGGCGGCGCAGCAGAAGCTGCTGCACGAACAGGTGGACCAGCTCCAGCGCCTCGTCGTCGCCCAGTGCCGCCTCACCGGCGTCAACCCCCTTGCCCAGGAGATGGTCAGCAACTCCCGTCTTCAATCCTTGCCTTGTTCTATTGAGCTTCTCCCATTGCATAATGTGAGCTGGGCAATTTCTAGTTAAGTAGCATGTGAATTGCTTTGGGGGATATATATGCGATTGGGCGTGGGTAAAACCATAGGTTCCTAATGGTGATATATGAGCTGAGTTTGCTGTTCTTATTTTAGGCCGTGCTTCATCATAGTTCCTATATACTGTGGCGCTCCATTGTGGGAACTGGAAAGTTATTTGTGTTCCTGAAACTAGGAAAGTTCTTCTAATATTTAGATTATGAATGCTTGTGTTATTATGAAATACAACTAAAAAAAACTATTTGTTGACTGCAGCATTGTTGAAAAAAGCTGTTCTGATCCTTCCTTAGTGCAATTGTTAAACCATTATTAACTTCATCAAATTGCTGATTGTGTTGTATACAGCGTTGCAATGCTATTGTGTTTGTGTGTTATGGATTATGAACATCGAAAGAACAAACCTTTGAGTTGATGCTGGACATTTAGGTTGAAGATTGCCAGAAAACACTTCTTCTGCTTCCATGTTTTGCTTGCTCGCCCTCTTTCTGTGTTATTAGCTTTCTGTAGCGTTCAAACACACTGCATGTCCATGAGCCATCATCACCGTTTTCAGCTAAATTATTTTGATTCATCCGTTTACTTATGTTGCACTTGGTTGGGTCTTGCAGGCTGCCGGTGCATTGTCTATCAAGATAGGTCAGTTTGTCCACATCAATTGAATTCACATTGGCATAGCATGTGTGGTGGATGTCTTAAAATAACATGGACACCATGATGTAGCGTAGCTAACATACGGCAATATGCTGTTTTTTGAACCTGATTGCTGAAAAACGTCATGAGCTTGCGCTTGAATTCTCCCAGAATCTAAAGTGACACAAGATCTGATTTTTCTTCAATTATTCCATAATTTTTGTAATTATTGCATGCTGTTCTAACTTGTAAGCACTATTTAATGTTAGTTAAAGCTTTGCAGGTAAGAGGCCAAGGGATCTGTTGAATCCAAAAGCAGTTAAGTACATGCAGTCACTTTTTGCCTTGAAGGACACTCTTGGCAAAAAAGAAACCCGAGAAATTAGTTTACTCTGTGGGGTCACTGTTACACAGGTCTGCTCCACATCTCAGATGGGATACTTTTCTGTACTTTGATTTGATGTATTATGTTTTTCTTTTGTGTGCCCTCATAGACCTGCTTATAACACTAAAAAAATGTCGTCAAAACAATTGGACAGAATCCGTAGAACTGTTTTCAACAGGACTAGGCTTATTTTTTATTTGTAGTCTAGTAAGTAGACTGTATTTTTCTTTCTTCTTTTCCCCTACATTCAAATTAATCACACTGGTTGCTTTTATTCTTACTGTCTGTTACGCGAACGGGGCTCTAGTTGAGTTGGTTAGGTGGCTCTAGTAGCACTCCTGGTCCTGGGTTCGACTCCTTGTGGGAGCGAATTTCAGGTTGGGTTTAAAAAAATCCCCTCGTCTGTCCACACGCCAAAGCACAGATCTAAGGTCTGGCCCAAGGTCGTGGTCGTTCTCACATGGGCTACGGTGCCTCTGTGTATGGATGGAGCAGGGGTTTGGGGTTTTTCTCGACGTGTGTGAGATGTCTTCTTAGCAAAATGCCAGGCGGGGTTGAGTTTTTTATACCTTGTTTTTTTCCCCATTTTTTTTATGTACATTTTTCATGTAATGACCTGCACATTAATAAATGTTAGGTTAGGGAATTCTTTACAATTCAAAAATCGCGAGTGAGGAGATTTGTTCGTCTATCTCAAGAAAAAGCGCTGAGAATAGAAACACCCAAGGAGCAGGACAATGCATACTCCATAAACACTGAGCTGATACCATTGGACATAGAGGCACAAGCTGAAGTTATCGAACCTCTGAGCACTTTAGAACCAGTGGTCCTACATAGCTCTTTGCAACCAACAGATGTCCCTCAGGTCTCTTTGCAATCATTGGAGCTCCAACAAAGCGATCTGCAGCATATGGAAGTCTTCCAAAACTCTTTGCAACAAACAGAGGCCCAACAGAACTTTGCAGCTCCTATGATGCCATCTGGAACAATGGTTATGCAACCAACTGATGCTAAGATTAGCTCAGACTCTGTTCGAAAGGAAATTAAGCAAGAGGAAGTTCATCCTGGTGTTGAGTCAGAAGATAAGAAGTTCTTGGAAAGTATATTTGCTCTAATGCAGAAAGAGGAAACATTCTCTGGGCAGGTCAAATTAATGGAATGGATTCTGCAGATAAATAATGTTACAGTTCTTAGTAGGTAAGATATCAGCTCTTTAGTACCAACTGAGCTTTCAATCAATGATCATATTTATACTTGGTTTCACCTTTCCAATAACTATTCAGGTTCGTAACGATGGGTGGTTTGACCATTATGTCAACATGGTTGAGTCAAGCAGCAATTGAAGAGCAAACATCGGTTATCCATGTTATTTTCAAGGTTCTTATATTTTTCTTTGGTGAACATGTAATGTACTTATCTGGGTCATGTATTTTTTTTGACTCATATTACTGGTGTAGGTGCTGCTCCACCTTCCGTTACATAAGGCTTTACCAGTCCACATGTCGGTTGTTCTGCAAACAATTAATAGGTTACGGTTTTATAGAACACAAGGTGTGTATAAATCACCACAAGGCTTCTCTATTTTGCGCATACTTATTGGATGGTGGCATTTTACTTTACTATTATTTGGAAACTTGATCTTCTAAGATAAAATGCTGTTGATTTGCACCCTTTGCGGATGATATTTTGAATTAGTGATTTGGAATCTTTGATCCCGCACCTTAAGGTTGTGATAGTTGGGTCTTTTGATTATAATAAAGTGGCAAAAAGCTCAATGTTTTGATTGCTTTGTTATGATTCACTTCTCCAGTTTGGTATCGATGAGATGCCATTGCCCATCAGAATTCTATCTGATGCATCTGTTCTAGCATTTGTTTCCATTTCATATTCCACACTAATGTTGTATTAAGATATGCACATATAGATGTTTCTTTTTCTTTGGCCTGGTTATTAGAACTTATCTGATTCCAAGATCAGACATATCGAGCAGGGCTAGGAACCTCTTATCCAGATTGAGCAAAGTGCTTGTAAGGATTCAGTCATTGAAGAAACCTCAGAAGGACTTGATATGTAAACAAAGGTGAATTTTCCTTTCTAACACTACACTGCAGTGCTGTCACTCCCTGTTGTTTATTTCTACCTTTTGTTTGAAGGAGCAAATTATAGTTTTATATTTTCTTTTGCAGGATAAGTGAAATTCTCCGTGATGAGTCTTGGAAATCAGAAGTTGATATTACCGTAAGCATCTAAGTGATACCATGTATGTCAGCAGAGTAGCTTTACTTTGCAAGTTTAACTTTTGTGCTCTTACCAGGAGGAGATACTTGCCTTGACTGATGGTGCGAATGAGAGCAGGTACTTTTCCTATATGGTCTCTGCATTGAGCATGATTGAATTGCAGTAGAGCGAAATGATGTACCTAAGTACCTAACGTCCATTTGACTAGTATAATTGTAGTTTGACCTTGTTTCTGTTTCATTGTGCAGAAAGCCTGAGCCCAGAAAAACACCAATGCTTCTCACTGCTTCTGCTGATGAGGCAAATAAAAGGAGTTCTGTGCAGAAAAGTATCCTTTACCTAAATATAGATTCACCTCTATACATAATTTTGTTTCTCTCTCTCTCTCTTTTTTTGTGAAATATGGTCAGCTAATACCATTCCATGTATATAGGCTATTAAAGAATATATTTATTTCATCTACAGCTCCCAAGCATGTACAATTCTATGTCTTTATGGTAGTTATCCGAAGCAAATAGCTTTCATCTGTATTATTCTGTACTAATATCTTTGGTGGATTTTAATAGTAGCTTGGCAGTGACTTTCACCTTTTATACAAAAGAACTATTTAGGTAAATAGCATTGCTTAAAAGTTTGTTCTGAGATGTTTGTGTTTAGTCAATAAGGATTTTGCTAAATTTAATGATTGTCTATTCTGTAAGGTTTTCTAGGTTAGGCTATGTATTTTTTAGTTATTATTAATTGCTTGTGAAGAATGGTAAAAAGCCTGTTGATTTGTTCATTCATTATTTCTCTTGGTACTTACTGTAGCTCAAACTGCCTGAGCGTATTTCCTTATCTGATCTCCAGACTCCAAACAAAAAAGGAAAGTTCAACTTGTGGAACATCCAAATAAGAAAGCTGTGGGGAAGAATGCTAATTCTGTCAGGAACACATCCACAAACAATAGCAGGCCATTATCTGCAGATGATATTCAAAAAGCAAAGATGCGTGCCATGTTCATGCAGGAGAAGTATGGCAAGATTGACACAAATAAAGCGAGTGATAAACCACAAGCAATGGATACGCAAAAAACTGCTGGATTAGTAAATTCAAATGCATCACCTATGCCCACAAGCCCCCATACATCAGCTGCACGACCTGTTGACCCAAGCCCATCTACTTCTAAACAAAGCACAGATTCTTCTCAGCCTGATAATACAGAAATCTCAGGTGGTTTGAAGTTAAACATAGGTTCCCAAAATAATGTTATAGAGAAGTTGGACTCCAAGAGAGTTCTTTGGCAAATACCACCAGGTATATTTTTGCTTTGTGCTCCTCGATTTCCCATTCTTTTGAATGTTGAATAGTTCTGAGCTGCTTATTGGACAATGAAAATCAGCAAAAGTTGTGCATAAGTTCAAGAACTAAGCATGCTGTCACCAGTGCAAGCCTCTGAAGTATTTACATTAGGCATCGTTCTCCAAATCAGTGTGCTTCTGTGATCCAGCTTCAGTCAAAATGGAAAAAATACCCCCCAATCCTGCACGTGTGTTGTATATTCCCTAATTCCATAAACAATTCGACTAAGAAATTTAGTGGCTCTCCTGCGTCGTTTGAGAAAGAAAATATTGACATTTAACTCATGTATCTGACCCTAAAAAATTAGTAATGAAACAGTTTTTCTGAAGGGACGGTTGGCTGTAGGCAGCCATCCTTATTTTGTGTGCACTCAACTTATTCAGAATGTAACACTTCATTTGGAACTATGAGTTCGCTGCCTTAACTTTTGAAAGAGCAGTGGACTGCAGTGCAGTTTTCTGAAATGGCACGAGAGATTAGCAACCATGGTTATGCACTTGTGTACTGTATCCTGAAACAAGGATCTATCCTGTGTCTCGAAAGTTGGAAGGTTTGCAAGCCCATAGCTATTGTGCACTGTCCACTGCTAAATGGTGTTTTTCCCCCTGCATTTGCAGATATGCATATAAGCATAAAAATTACTTAACACTTGTACTCCCTCCTTTTCTTTTTGTAAGGTGTGGTTTGATTTGGCAGGCTGGCACAGTCTCTAACGTCACATTTTGACCATTGACATCTTATCTATCGTTATGCTCATGATTATGAATTTAAAATCATATGAAAGCAGTGTTAAATATGAATTCAGTGGTACCAAATTTGCTTGGTATGATCTGCAAATTCTTAGATTAAGTGTTAGTCAGAAGGTTAGCAAGTTTGAATCTTACAAAAAGAAAAGGAAGGAGGACCTTTTTATTATAGATAAATGGTTCAATCAAATAGCACCAAATATTCCTCCATGTACACCCAACTTTTTTTTTAGCGGCTTCGATAAATTTTATTAGTAAAAAGATGAAATACTAATCCGATAAATTTTATTCACCAAAGAACACCTGCTATTTCCCCACGAACATCGCACCATTTTTATTTCGTTTGCTCAAAAAACCTTGACGAGCTGGGCTCTGCTTGATTACTTCACATAAAATGAGTTCCTGAGAATTGTGTTCAAATTCATTTTCTGGGAGTTAGCAGATGGAAAGGCCTGCGATCCTTACTACTTATATTAGATACTGAAGTACATCGGAGATATGTTGCATACCAAATGTTGTAATTACTAGTGGGCAAATTCAATGTTGATTCCATGAATTGCCATATTTCCTTGTTTCTTACATAGTATCAGTGTGCCTGTAGTTATCTGACCTGGGGCTATAGTAGCATAATTTGTGGTAGGCCTATTTATTTATAACATCTGAAGCAGCCACTGATCTTCCTGGGATCCTCATTCATTACTAGTGAAGCTCTGTGATGTCTGCCACTGTTGATTCGACTATCAGTGAGACGTGCCGTAATTTCGAAATACAGGACTTGCAAAGCCCATTATAGAGAAACTAAGAATCCTTGTTATACAAAACCAGCTTTAGAAAGCTATTTGCTAACTATTGTGATCATGAGAATGCTAGTATGTTACCTATTGCAGTATTTTTAAAGTTTTAGCTTTTGTAACTTGCTATGTTCTTTTAGGAGATCTGCTAAAAGGTTACTTCCACAACATTGACTTATTTGATAATTATTTGAAATCTATTGCCTCTTGTTGCAGCGGTATGGATAGACCCCTCATGGAGTGTAGGAGCTGGTGACAACAGCAAGGAGGTCGAGGTTCAAACACAGAGAAACCGGCGTGAAAAGGAAACCTTTTATGCAAGTCAGAAGGATATCCCAATGAATCCAAAGGATCCATGGGATCTGGAAATGGACTTTGATGACAGCCTGACCCCAGAAATTCCAATTGACCAGGTGCCAGATGTTGACGCTATGGAAACGGATAGTGTTCGCGCAGCACCTAATGCTGTGGCTCCTGTTAAGGACAAGCAGATTGAATCTACATCATCAGCATCAGGTGCAGTTGCTGATGGTGCAGGTGCTGATACCGATTATGAATTGCTTACGGTGCTACTCAAGAATCCAGAGCTTGTTTTTGCATTAACATCTAATAACAAAGGGGAGAACATGCCTAACGAACAGACCATTGCACTTCTGGATACACTGAAGCAGACTGGCCTTAGCCTTTCAGAGCTTGTTAACAGTCTGGGGAATGGTGCTGGGTTTCCGAAAGAGCCAGAGCCAGAGGCAGAACCTCTTCCTGCTTCGCTTCCATCACCAACTCCACCAGACCGTACATCAACGGTTTGTTTGCTTGCTTTTCCATGTTATCCAGTGTTTATTCCGTCTTCTGTTATTCATGTGATATTTCTTTGGCAGGCTGTCTGGAGACCAGAACATCCAATGCAGGTGAGGGCTCCAAACTTGCAGCAGCCATGTTTGTCACCTCCTATTGCAAATGCCATGCAGCAAAGCTTCTCAAATGTTGTCAGTTCGTTACCCTCACAACCTTATGCTTCAGTTTCGGTTTTGCCGGCACAGATTCAAGCTAACACCCCATCTCTACCACAGTTGGCGGTCTCTGTAAATCCGCCAATTCAACATGTTTCCCCTGTGAATAACCATCCGAATAGAGCTTTAGTAAATCAGCATAACCAGCAATATGCTTTGTTATCAGATCCTGTTGCCACGCCCTTGCATCAACAAGCAGCGGTGAGCAAATCAACCCATGGACTCCAGAGCATCCCGAACCCTGCTGTAGCACGTTCGTCGTTGCCTGAGCCTAATGCATCTTACACAACACTCCCTTGGCAATCTAGTGCTGCTGACATCACCCACACTGGACGAAATGCAGCGGCTGATCCATGGGCAGCCCGCACAACTAATAACTCATATAATACTGCATCAGCAAACACAGTGCCGTTTGCTAACCAGAATGCTTACAGTGATCAAAGCTCGCACAGTGCATACAGTTCGTATGGTCCTGCGCCAGTCTCGTCCCATTCTGTTCTACCAGGGCACGGACATGACAGAAATGGTTACAGCCGACCTCCAGTGGCAAAGTACCAATCGATGGTGCAGGACAGCCACCGGAGACACTCAAGGTCACCTGATCCTGGTGTGGTCCGGGACTATGGCGGCGCGCAAGGTTATAATCAGCAGTCCCGAACACATTGGAGTGCAGGGCAAGGGCAACAGAGCTACAATCCTGACCCCTCAAGGCAATGGAGTTCTTCCCAGGCACACCAGGGCTACACACCTGCCGAGTCCTCAAGGCAGTGGAGCACTGCGCACCAGAGCTACGCTCCTGAGCCGTCGAGGCAGGGGATCTCTGAACGTCAGGGCTACAGTGTTGAGCCCTCGAGGCCTTGGAATCAGCAGGGCCAGAACCCGGAGGCATCCAGACAATGGAACCGGGGAAAGCAAGATCCTTACTACAATCCGAGTGGTGGTCGAAGATCATACGATCAGCACCGTAGGAGATAACAAAAGCTGTATACTACATTAGCTAGATCCTGGAGGGAGGCGGTCGGTTCTTGGGAGGTTTTCTTTCATTTGATTTGATGTGAGGCCGGTTATTCGTTACATTGGGCTTTGTGATTGCACAAAGGCCATTGAGAAAAGCTATAGATCATGTATCAATCTAGTTTTGTCTCAAAATGAAAAAAAAATGTATCCATCTAGCTGGAGAGGGGAGAGAAGAAAAATGAATGAATAGCACAGAAAGAGATAAGTGGCGCCGGTTCGAATTAATTGCAGGCTTGAGTGCTGAATCGAATGATTGGTCAAATTTCGTCTGTACTCGTGTTGTCCACTCAAGGTCTTTTAATTCTAGGCGTGTTTGTGCAAAGCTATAGATCATGTATCAATCTAGTTGTCTCAAAATGAAAAAAAAAATGTATCCATCTAGCTGGAGAGGGGAGAGAAGAAAAATGAATGAATAGCACACTATCTAGGGTGCCACTTAGGCGCGTTTGTTTGCCTGGCCTAGCTGGACACGGGCTGTTTGTTCGCTGGGCCAGGCTACGAGCCAGGCCAACACGCCCCTCAAAGCACCCCTGGGCCTGGCCCTAGAGGAACGAATTTTTTTTCGTTTCTCTGGAGCCCGGCTCGGCGCAAGGCTGCTCGTGTTGGTAGTTTCTTGTCACCGCCCTTCCCTTCACCTTCCGCAATGGTGCAGTGCCCTACCCCGTGCGGCGGCCCACCTCCCTGCCGGAGCGAGTGGCAAGCTACCCCCGGGCGCGAGCGAGCCCCGCCTCTGGCCACTGTGGGCCCACCTTCACGGCGGTGTGGCGTGCTTGCCCAGGCGATGAGCCTCTCGCCGAGCTGCCCGCCTCCACCTCGGCCACGCCATCCTCCTCATCTCCTCCTCCAGACCGGATTGCTGCAGGCGCGTTGTTCTGCCTCCCGGTGGCGTGCTGCCTCCAGCAGCAGCTGCCCGCCTCCACCTCGGCTGGCGGCCCACCACCACCACCTCGCGTGTTACCCTGCCTCTGGTGCGGGCGAGGAGGAGGCGGGTGCGTGGATCTGGCCCCACCCCCGCCTCACCTGGCCGGGCGAGGCGAGGCGGGGCCCAGAGCGGCCGCCGCCTGCCTCAGTGCGCCGAGCCCGCCCCAACGTGGCGTCCTGCCTCCCCGCCACCGCGAGCCTCCCCGGCGCGACAGTCTCCTCCACCTCGGCGCGACAGGCCGCCTCCCTGTGACCGCAATGAGAAGAGAACGAACAGGAGCAGGGAAGAAAGGTGGGGTGGGGGTTAGGGGGTAAGGCTACAAATTCTTGATACAGGGTACTCGTGCACTTTTGTTCAGCCAAACAAACACATTCCCATCCATAGCCAGCCTCTACTTGGGCAAGCAAACAAACAGATCTAGTTGCACCACTTGAAGCTGCCTCCACCAGGCCAGGCTGGGCTAGTACCGACGGGCCACCCTGGGCCAGGGAAACAAACGCGCCCTTACTACCTCTGTCCTAAAAACAAAAACCGCAACTATGAGTTATGTGCCACGAAAAGTGGTTCACGTTTGATTAAGTATTTAGTGAATAATATTTACAGTTATGCTTTTAAATTAATTTATTATGAAAATATGTTTTATAATTAATTAGATGGTATTTATTTGATATCATAAATATGAATATATTTTTTTATCTATAATTAGCCAAACTCGAAGTACTAAAACGTGACAATGAAATGCATTGTTTTAGGGAAGGCAGTTGCAGCCGAGTAGCCGACAGATCGCATCGGTGGGTTTCGCCTTTCGGTTTGTCCAGAAAAAAAAAATGGAGCAGAAATAACGTCGAAAAGCGTGAGAGTTGGGTCCGTGTTGCTTTCTGCCAGATGCTATCACGTGAAAAATCTTACTCATTTAGGGGGAAAAACCTGATTGAAATAATAGCCTGATCAGTTGAGAATTGAGATTGCTGTAGCAGCGCTGCAGCTGCACAGCACCACCCAACCAACTCCAACAGCACTACCGAATCTATGCAGCTGCTGCTGCAGCCACAGCCTAACTAGGTCTGCCGATCAGCCTATGCCATGTTCGTTTGAACTTATCAATCATGGTATAATATTTTTCTCTCATAACAAATCAGTGAATAGTACTTTTCAGTCTGGCTTATCAGCGAAGAACATGTCATTAAAAATTGACCGATATGCATAGAGGATCTCCGGCCCTACCTGATCCCTCTCAAACCAAATTTAAGAATTAGGATAAAAATAGCCTCAAATTCGAGAAGACCCTCAAACCACCCTCCAATCTCTTATTTCTAGGGGCTGTCAATCCGGCCCCTACTTTGGCATTGAAGTGGTTTTCCACCTGCTCATGGCGCACCTCTCTTGGGCGATCTCCCTGCACGGCTCCTCTTCTCCCGATGAGGTCACCTGTAGCTCTTTTCCACCTGGCGTGTACGACCCCTCTTGGTTCTTGACGGTTCCTCTCGGCGACTTCGCCCGACGCGGCTGATTCTGTCCCTGCAAGATTCGAGATCTCAACGTGCTCCTTGCGGGAATGTCTCGATGCGGGTCCTCCCTAGCTCCCAGCATTCCTGACCTCGCCTGACGCAGCTTTCTCGTCATGGGAGATCTTGGCTAGACGTGGCTCTTGTCATTGCACGTGATCTTGACCCGACATTCTCCTCTCCTCGTGGAGAGATTTGATGCAGCTCCTCCGGTGAGGTCTCGACGACACCTCCCTGCTCCTGACGTCCCTCGTCCTCGCCTCCTTTCTTTCTAGCCCGCATAGCTCAGTAAGTAATGGCGGGAAGGAACAAGGAGGAGATGACATGTAGATGCTATGTGTCATTGTCAGTTGAGATGGATCTGAGGACCCTGATTTAAAGACGGTTGCTAGAATGGACATAAAAATTTTGAGCTCTTAAAAATAAGAGGAACTATCAAAATCAAGAGTAGGAGCCCAGGCTTCGATTAACTTTAGTCACCTAACAATTAATTATAGAGTAATTAATTCTAGTTGACTAACCACCAGTCCAATCAGGTATTCCCTCCCAAACTATCCGTCGTTTTTTGTTTCCATGCCACAAGTTTGACTCGATTTGTATAAAATACATGCAATATTTATATCTTCAAATAAATTTATTAAAAAACTAGATTCAATGATCTTTTCATTGATATCAATTATGTACCATAAGTATTAATATTTTTAAATATATATTTGATCAAAATTGTTTTTTAAAGACGAAAACGATAAATATTTTGGGTGGGGGGGGGGGGGTGGGTTGGGGGGGGGTGTATACGAGAACTGGAAAACGACGGCTTGAGCTCACGCGTGTGAGCGCTTCCAACGTGCCTGGACTCTACTACTGGTCGGAGGTGGAGCGGAGCACATGTGCACCGTGCACGCATGATGGGCAGTCAGACACGCATCCCATTAGTAGTCGTAGGTCGGTCACTCGGGGTCGGGGGACTGGCGGCTGCCGCTGGTCGGCGAACGCGCACGCGCTCCACCCACACACGGGACGGGACGCGCGAGCCCCCAGCTCCTCCAGAAAACGCGGAAAAACACGCGAAACAACCGAGGAAAACCGAGAGAAAAAGCTCGCCCCGGCACGGCAAATACCTCCCCTGCTCTGCTCCTCTCCTCCCTCCTCGGCCTCCTCGGCTCCACTCCTCTCCCGTCTCCCCGCTCCCCACCGCTCCCGCGTCCCCCGTTCCTATCCCGTCGCGACAAAGCCAAACACCTAGTAGGCAGCAAAGCGACGCGTGTCCATTCCGCTCCCCCGTCCCGCGATGGCCACGGCGGCCGTGGCGAGGCACCACCATCACCACCACCAGCAGCGGGGTGCGCAGCGGTGGCAAGGGCGGCGCGTCGGGAGCGGGATACGGTGCTCGTCGCCGGCGCAGGAGTTCGCGTCGCTGGCCGCGGTGTTCCGGCGGAGGCTGGTGGTGGGGACCACCACGGCGGCGGCCGCGGCGGTGGGGGCCAACTTCGGCGGTGTCACCAGCTTCCTGCTAAGCCTGTCGCCGGAGCTCGGCCGCTCGCTCCGCCTCGACGTGCTCTACCCCGTTGGCGGCTTCACGCGCTGCCTCGACTCCGACAATGGGTTCGGTAAGCACCCACCGCCGCCTCTCTTCCTCCACATCTTGTTCAGCCCTCTCCAACCGGCATTCGCATGTGCTGGTACTATACATGGCTTCATTTTGGAAGAAGAGTACCTTGAAATTGAATCCGAGGGGTGATTAATTGCTCGCAATCGTTTTGCTTTTGCCGTTCCATCTTTGCTAATTGACTTTTTGCCTAGTGCTATTGGTAGTTAGGTACTCGTCAACAACAGAAGCAAACAGACGCAACAAATTGAAATGCTCTCGGTCTCCTTCCTCGTGAGACGCATTGAGAGCAATCGCTCTCAACCTTAAAAACAATTTGTTATGCGCAAGGCTAGCGTTTCTTAATGGCCAATTGCTAACCACTCTAGTTAGCTTTGAAAAAGCAAAGACCACCTCCTCCTACACATATTTATCGGTCAACCGGGGTTCACACCTCATAGCAAAGCAACATGATCCATGGTGACCTCGCCCGGAGGGTAGTAAACTAGCAATCACCAATTCACACAGCAAGTAATGCATCTGATGTCTTTTTAGTTCAACACCGTGCTTGTTTATAGTGCTGGATGGAAGGTGAACAGCAGATAGTAACCGGGGGACCAAAAAAGAAAAAAGAAAAAAGTTGCAGTGTTTGACAAGAGAAAATCTGAGGTCACATTCGGTAGAGGTGACGATTGCAATCAGCCACGAAACTAGTTAGGGGTATCCCTGCGTGTGCACGTTGTTGTCAAGCAGCAACTTTGCGCCCCACCAAAATGTACAGAAATATCTGCCAAAAAAATGTACAGAAATAGGAAAGCCAAGTGGTTGGTTGGTGTGCACATCCCACTGACTGAAATGAAGAGGAAAAATTGCGTTTAAATCCTAAACTGCTAATCGCAATGAAGGTAAATTCGTAGTATCCTAAGTTCTCATTTCACTTGTTTTTGGAAGTTTAGTTTAATTTCTTCTTAACAATCGGATGGATCATAAAGAGAGATTTGTATGCTTCTCCTGAAGCCTGAATCAGGAATCAAAACAGTTTTTGACACTGAGGCCTCTGATTTTTATATGTTCTCCTGTTTTTTACTTTCAATACAAATACGTCAATGGAATCAGGAAAAGTCACGAACGAAGAAAAACTAGGCACCTCTGATTTGTATATTTTCCTATATACTATAATGTGGCTACAAGCAGAGTGGCTCCAAAAAAAAGTGGTCCTTCATGCAGCCAGACTATACCCCAGCTTTCCAATGAGGTTGTATGTGTGGATCATGGGCTATCTTGTGCCACATTTAGGACCAGGAATGGCAAGCCACCTGGGCATGTAATCACAACTTATCATTGCTTGCATCTGGTGGATTTGGATTTTTTTTGGATGGATGTTCTCCGAGGACCATAAGCGTGTGTTTTAGAAAATACTGATGTTAAAACGAGGCACCATAAGTAGAGTTATGTGATGTGACTATCTATAAGTAACAAACTATTTCATTGTCAAAATTTTAGTACACAGCTACCATTTTTTAATGTATTAACTGTATGGTGTCGGAAAAAATGCAGAATTCATCTATCCATCAAGTTGGGTTGGAGATCAGACTCTACTGTACAGAGAAGTGAAAAAGGCAGAATTGCAAAGATCACTAGACCCACCACCGCTGCCAAATGGAAAATCACCTCGGAACATCAGTGAACCTGTGGCAGCTTTTGGCCCCCCTGGATCCAGTGGGGAGCTCAACGTCAGTGTCATTGTCTCACCTGTACCACGAGACTTCTCGTAAGTTCACTCAATTTGTCACTTGCCGTTTGATCCTCGAAGATTATGTGAACAATCTATTTGATTTCCAATATATGCGAAACATGGTAGTGAAATCGTGCATCTCTCTCTTTAATACAAAGATACGCAGATCTCCTGCGTGTAAGGAAAAAAAAAATTCTTGCATGTCTTATGTTAACAAGCCAGACCTAAGTTTGTTATTCTGAAAACCTCTTAAGTATGCAGAGTTTCGGTTACGGTAGCGATTTTTGACCAAATAATTATTCTACAGTTCAATATGGTTTCCACTAATGGAGCAGTTTGAATTGTTTCGAACAGGATTGAGGCTTTTGGTAGTCCAAAAGATGTGGGGGAAGTGGTGCTCAGAAGGATTGCAAGGACAAGGCGAAGCCCAGATATCAATGCTACTCTTATCGATGCCGCCTTGAGAGAAGATGCAGACAATGTGAAATACTACAAGCTGGAGTTCCGAGTTGAAAGCCCTTCTTTCCGGCGACACAATGTTGCGGTCTGCTGTGCCAGGGACGGGAAGCTTTACACCATGAACGCACAAGCACCAGAATCGGCATGGAAAGCAGTTCAGAAGGAGTTCTTTGCAATGGCGGATTCCTTCAGCTTAGTGAACGATGCTTGATACAGTTAGGCACACGCATTTTTGAACGCCTGAGCGTTTTCTCTAGTAGTTTGCAAGTTCTCAATAACCATGGTTTGGTTTAGAGAACTAGGACGAATGTATCATAATGTTTCTGTTATACCTTACAATCATGTCTGAAGTTTTATCTTCTGCATGCATTGGATAGATAATCTAATCTTTATTTCATCGTGTTACTTCAAACTTCTGTCTGCACTTATTTATCAGAGCAAGCGTACCTGAACAACCATTTTGCCGGATTTATATGATGTACTTGTCAGCAATCTCCATGAGAAGTTCTGACAGCTCCCTTGGTTTTGAGAGCATGGCCATATGATCAGCTCCCTGCAACCCCATCACCTCCGTGCCGGGGTTCCACGACGCCATCCGCCGCTGGAAGGCTGCTGGCACCGTCGCGTCGTCCTCGGCGACGACGCACACCCGCCTCACGGCGCCATACCGCTCCGCCGTCAGGACGTCCCCCTTCATCGTCGCGTCGTCTTGGAACCGCTGTGACGGCCTCACCATCGCCACTGCCAGGGTCAAGTCCTGCGTTGCGCCCACCAGAGGAAGCAGCACACGTCAGATAGTGACGTGTTTGTGTGGCTCAGGAACTGGTGGCCATTGCCACTTGTCAGTTGTCACCTACCTCAGGGGGGCTGAGCTGGTACAATCTCTGCTTCAGGTACTGTGGCACCAAACGAAATGTTTCCACGGGATGCTGGGGGTCGCCGCCGGTTTCGAATTTGCAGTCCATGTAGCGATCAGCTGGGTGCTCTTGTTGCCAAACCTATAGTTCATCATCAGGACATCATGGTCAGAGTGAAATTCGACACCTTCTCGGCCTTTTCGACGAAACAATCGAACAACCCTCGGTCATGAATTTCCGTTCTGTTACCTGCTCGAGGACGAACGCCATCGGCTTCCCAGCGGCGGGCATGGCGGCCGCGACGAAGACGGCGACGGCGACCCTATCCGGGTACCGCTCCATGGCTAGCGCGAGGTTCAGCCCGCCGAAGCTGTGGCCGACGAGGACCGCCTTCTCATCGGGTGGCAGGCCGGCCACCGCGGCCAGGAGCGGCCGGCTGTACTCCTCGAAGGACGGCACCTCCTCGGCGCGCCCGGGGCTAGCGCCGCACGCGGCCATGTCCAGCGCCGTCACGCGGTGGCCCGCGGATGACAGGAGGGTGCCCACCTTGTACCAGCACCACGCGCCGTGGCAGGCGCCGTGCACCAGCACGAAGTGGTGCTGCCGCCTCCGCTGCTTCGAGCCGCTCTCCATGGTCCTCTGTACTCTGCGGTTGGTGGGATCAGGACGCAAGTACACACTTTTGACGGGGGATTTTTAACTTTTTTACCGGACGACACTTCTTCCTCGTTTGTCACTTTTGTACGTGCTCTACATAATTGCCGGGAACCTCGTATGTTTTTATTATTTTTTGCTGATATGGCATGATAGGTACGTCAGCAGCATGACAGTGAGTCTAAGAAGATCTACAGAGCATGCGAAATGGCCTATTTATCCCTATCGCTTCTCTCCCTCTACTCGCTGACGCGTAGGCCCCACACGTCAGCTTTGTCTTCAACCTCCGGCCATCACCCGAAGCCGAGTGGCTCGACGGTGAGCGGGCTCTGGCGACGGAGGGAGGAGGAGCGGCGCGCTGGCACCTAGGCCATGCTGCTACAGAGCTGCTGCCTCATAAAAGCTCCCTGCGCTTGCTCCTGTTTGCAACTTCCACGGAGGCGGGGTAGAAGACTGGAGCTTGCACAGAGCTGCGGCCATGACTAGAGCTCCATCGTCACCATTGATCTCCCCCATCCAGCCGTCTCTGCTACTCCCAACGGGCTCTGCGAGTTCGTAGTGGCATGACGGCTTCACCCCGCTACTCGTCGTTCGGCAACCCCCGTCCCATCGTCGTGAACCACCGCCGTCGCCGCCATTGTCGTCCCGAGGTCGAGCTCACCGATCTCCGCATACACAGCAGCTCTCGCCTCCCCATCTCCTTCGTTGGCGCCGCAAGGACCCGCCGCGGCCACCTATCCACATCTCAGCGCCAATCCGTGGCCGCAGTGGCGTCTTCCACCTCAACTGAAGCACTCCGCCGGAGAGCCTCGCTTCTACCCGTGGCTGGCTGCCACCAGCCCCTCTTTGCCGCAAGAACTCCTCCATCGACTTCGCGCGTGGTGCCTTGCTCGTCGTCCTCGGCTGCTCAGCAGCCATGGAGGGGTGACGAAGCTGGAGGTGCCTGGCTCCCATCCAGGTGCCGGAGGTGTGAGATGAAGCTAGAGGTGCCTGGCTCCCATCTGTGGCTGGAGGTTGAAGACAAAGCTGACGTGTGGGCCCACATGTCAACGAGTAGAGGGAGAGAAGCAACAGGGGTAAATAGGCCATTTCGCATGCTCTGTAGGCCTTTCTCAGGCTCACTTTCACGTTGGCGTGCCCACCTGGCGTGCCATGTCAGCAAAAATAGTAAAACGTAGGAGGTTCACTATTTACGATGACAATCGTGTAGGAACGCGTATAAAAGTGGCAAACGAAGAAGTGTCATCCGTAAGGATGGCAAAAAGTTAAAAATCCCCTTTGATCGGAGGAGGAAGAGGCGAAACATCCTCGTCTTGTAACCAGGTGTCACTGAAAAAGGTCATGCTTGATATACTCCTTTAGTTTTTAAACTCAATGGTAGGAGCCCTATTAGATTGATCATCAAGGTAGTATTTTCTCTGTCTCTGAATAAATCAATTCTTAGAATTGCCTTCAATAAAAAATTTTGAGTTTAACCAAATAGAAAGATATAACATGGCATGAAATAAACAAATAATGAAAATACGTTGCATAGTGTATCTATTGATATTAAATTGATGCTATAAATCTCTGTGCGTTTTCGTATAAATTTGATCAAATTTTTTTTTGACTTAGGACATCTCTAGACATTAATTTATTTTGAACAGAGGGAGTAACTGTCATCCCTCATAGTAGGTCAATCTTAACTAATGATTATCCATGATCGATGGGTCTAGCTGATCACAGGCTAACCCATGCTATAAGAATGGAGAGGACCACATCACCTAAGATTATCGTTATTTCTTCAGCTGTAGGCACTTTAATCCTAAGTCCCAGACCGATCCAGCGGGAGCATGGGCTCAACACTGAAGACCTGAGCCAACTGCCGACTATCATGGAGTGACGACATATGAGTCTTCACCGACCACCGTAACGTAGGAGTTTAACAGGAATCGTACATGAATTTTACAGGAATCAGTTCAGTTTCACAGAACAAACACAGGAACAGGAGAATTTTCCCACGTTCCAAATAGGCCCTGAAGGAGATCGACGCCATGCCTCCTAGACAAGCAGGCACGCAGCGGCCCTTAGTGCATCGTCGTTAGACATAGTTTAGTGTTAATTAAGTGTGATTATTGATGAGTATGGATTAGGTGTTCATCTGATTTGGATAATTAAGATCTTGATTAAGAATTATGTCTAAGATTTGGTATCAAAGCCGTTTTAGGGCCTGTTCGGCAGGACTGAAAAATACTGTTCCGGCTGATTGTTGTGAGAGAAAAATACTGTTCTGGCAGGACGTGAACAGTGATTTCGTGAGAGATAGAACCAGCCAGCTAGCTGGCAACCAGCCAGCCGAACGGCCCCTTAGCCTATCTGTGAACCCTATTTTTCTATTATATTAAGTAATAATTAAGTTGAGATTATGTCTCTACATGACTAATTCTATAATTAATTGCTTATGTTAAGCCCTAAATCCTTCGGATTAAGGGTAATTGTGCCTCTGTTAGTCAAAATTAGAGAAGTTTACCAGCTAATTGATGTTCCGGTTAGCCCAATTAGTAGCTAGGGTTTTGGTGGGCACTGAGAGGGCGGGGTCGGCCATAATTAAAATCAAATTTGCAAACTAAGTCAATTCTTCTCAAATCTCGAAACCTTAGACATAAATCCCCAAAGTTCTTCTCCAAAATCAGAGATCCTGATCTAAAAAAAGCCCCAATTTTTCCCCAAAAGTTCAGAAGCTTAGTGAACGATGCTTGATTCAGTAGGGACGCAGTTTTGAACCCCTGAGGCTGTCTCCAACGATGCGACGCAGACGCAAAACTACGTCGTGCACAGTGTTCTCGCTAAAAAAATCAGCCTCCAACGGAAGACGCAAACACGCTACTCATTTTGCGTACCAGGCCAACGAGTAGGCAAATAAGGATCTTCTCTCTCCACCGACGCAAATCGCTGGCGCTGCTGCTCCGGCCGACGCGAGTCGCCGGGGGCTGTCTCCCACCGTGGAGGGGTCCGGCGGCTGGCACCAGCGCCGGCTGCCGGCGAAGCTAGACCGGACGAGCAGGCTCAGGCACACGGCGAACCCCGAGATCCCGTCCCTGCTGGCGCCCGCGCCAGCGCCACCGCCGCCATGCCGGCGCCGGTGCTGCTGCTGTCTGGCCGGCGACGGCGAGGGGAACCACCAGCTGCTGCTGGTGCCTCCGGGGGACTCAGGCTCCTCGTCCCCACTGCCGCTGCTGCTCCCACAGCCCCCGTCGGTGGCCTGGGCGCGCTCGGCGGCGAGCGCGAGGAGGCGGTCGCGGAGGCAGGGCGCGGGGTCGAGGATGGCAGCGACCGAGGCCGGGTGCCCAAGGCGGCGGGCTCGCCTGAGATTGGGATGGGGGCGAGCTCCATGGAGGATTGCGTTCGCTGTTGAAAACTAAAAGTTTTGGATCACGCACCTTTGTGCTGTTCGTGACCAAAGCAGCTATGCGTCATGTTTTTGGGTTCTGTCCGTGGGAGACAGTCTGAGCGTTTTCTCCAGTAGTTTGCAAGTTCTCAATAACGAGATGGCATGGTTTGGTTCAGAGAGAGAGAATTTGGACAAATGTATCACAATGTTTCTGTGCATCTCGCGGACACCGGGGGCACTGCCCAGCGCCGTCCGCCCCTCACCCGCCTCCCCCCGAGGTTGCGCCGCCGCCGCTGCCATCGGGCCGCCGCTCCGCCCTTGTTGGCTCGGATTCGGTGTCGCGCCAGCACGGGAGCCCCGCCGAGGCCAAATAAACCCTAGACCCGCAGCCCTGCTGCCGGTGCGACCGTCTCCGATTCCTGCCGCGCGTCGCATCTCCCAGGTACCTGCGCTCCGCCCCTCCCTCTTCTTGCCTACGGCGGCCCGGCGTTGGGTCAGCCCAGCACTGCACGGCACGAGAGCCCCGGCGTGGCCAAACCTTAGCGGCGCAGCACGGATGCCTGTGCGCGCGACGCCTCCGGCGCCAGCACTCCAGGTATTGGCATCTCTCCCTTCCTCGGACATCCGTCTCCGCGATACATATGCTGCCAGGTTCCTATCCCCATTTGTTTCTTTTTTTTATTCTTCTTTGTCTTCGTGGTGCTTCTTTCCTTCTTGTTTCAGCTTATGGGCCCCAAGATGATGTGGATTCTCCAGCATATAGCCTTCTCATGGTATGGAACAATATGGATTCTTGCAGTGCTATCCAATTTGTAGATGCTTGCCAGCACAAAGCGACCATTGTCACTATTGCCACTGAAAGAAGAGTTTGTCGCCTTGGTTACTAAATGATTTAGTGAACTGTATAATTAATAGTTCGTAATTAATAATCATGCATTTCAGTGCGTGTATAAGATCCTTCCATATATTTTTTTTCTATGCTACTAACATATGACCCTACCTAGAGAGAGTCAGGCTACAAAATCATTTGCTGACCACGACCACCAGAATTCACCACTCGAATTCAAGTAGGTAAATGCAGAACCGGAGGAAGAAGAAAAGCTCAGCAGAACTGGGAGGAACAAGGAAAGCTCAGAAAAACCACCAATGCGGCTTAAGGAATGATGTGAGTTTTTTACAGCCTACAATTCTCACTGTCTCTCTGAAATATGTGCTCCATGCTTACACTGATAGAAGATCCAACACTCAATACTTTAGTGAGACTTTTTCCCCTTTGAGGTAAAGACTTCTTCCACACGAGCACCAGAACTCACCACTTGCAGGACCTACGTTTAGTTCCTTTTTTTGCTTTGATCTGTATTTTTCTAAATGGGGACAATCTCACCTACTACCATTATCCCTCCCAAGGTGGCATGCTCATCGTAACTATCTGCTCACCATGGTATACATAGAAGAGATGGCAGTTATGGCGAAGTGCGATCATCTAACGACGTTCAATATGGTAGCAATTTTTGACCAAATAATTATTCTGCAGTTCAATATGGTTTCCACTAATGGAGCAGTTTGAATTGTTTCGAACAGGATTGAGGCTTTTGGTAGTCCAAAAGATGTGGGGGAAGTGGTGCTCAGATGGATTGCAAGGACAAGGCGAAGCCCGGATATAATGCTACTCTTATCGATGCCGCCTTGAGAGAAAACGCGGACAATGTGAAATACTACAAGCTAGAGTTCCGAGTTGAAAGCCCTTCTTTCCAACGACACAATGTTGCGGTGTGCTGTGCGAGGGATGGCAAGCTTTACACCATGAACGCACAAGCACCGGAATCGGCATGGAAAGCAGTTCAGAAGGACTTCTTTGCAATGGCGGATTCCTTCAGCTTAATGAACGACGCTTGATACAGTTAGGCACACGCAGTTTTGAACCGCCGAGCGTTTTCTCCAGTAGTTTGCAAGTTCTCAATAACGAGATGCCATGGTTTGATGTAGAGAACTAGGACAAATGTATCATATCATAATGTTTCTGTTATACCTTACAATCATGTCTGAAGTTTTCTTCTGCATGCATTGGATAGAGAATCAAATCTTATTTCATCAAGTTACTTCAAACTTCTGTCTCCATTTATTTACCTGAATATAAGTTTCAGATGTACTTGTCGGCCGTCTCCATGAGAAGTTCAGAGAGCTCCATTGGTTTTGAGAGCATGACCATATGATCAGCTCCCTGCAACCCCGTCACCTCCGTGCCGGGGTTCCACGACGCCATACGCCGCTGGAAGGCTGCCGGCACCGATGCGTCGTCCTCGGCGACGACGCACACCTTCCTCACGGCGCCGTACCGCTCAGCCGTCAGGACGTTCTCCGTCATGGTAGCGTCGTCTAGGAACGGCTGATACGGCCTCACCATCGCCATTGCCAGTGTCAAGTCCTGCGTTGCGCCCACCAGAGGAAGCAGCACACGTCAGATGGTGACGTGTGTGTGTGGCTCAGCAACTGGTGGCCATTGTCAGTTGTCACCTACCTCAGGGGGGCTGAGCTGGTACAATCTCTGCTTCAGGTACTGTGGCCCGAACCGTAATGTCTTCACGGGATGATGGGGGTCGCCGCTGGTTTCGAATTCGGAGTCCATGTAGCGATCCCCTGGCTGTTCTTGCAAAAACTAGAGTTCGTCAATCAGGAAATCATGGTTAGAGCTTGACCCTTTCTTGGTGTTTTCGACGAAACAATCAGACAATCCTCGGTCTCGGATTTCCATTTTGTTACCAGCTCGAAGACGAACGCTATCGGCTTCCCAGCGGAGGGCATGCCGGTCGAGACGAAGACGGCGACGGCGACCCTGTCCGGGTACCGCTCCATGGCTAGCGCGAGGTTCAGCCCGCCGAAGCTGTGGCCGACGAGGACCGCCTTCTCATCGGGCGGCAGGCCGGCCACCGCGGCCAGGAGCGGCCGGCTGTACTCGTCGAAGGACGGCACCTCCTCGGCGCGCCCGGGGCTAGCGCCGCACGCGGCCATGTCCAGCGCCGTCACGCGGTGGCCCGCGGATGACAGGAGGGTGGCCACCTTGTACCAGCACCAAGCGCCGTGGCAGGCGCCGTGCACCAGCACGAAGTGGTGCTGCTGCCGCTGCTGCTTCGTGCCGCTCTCCATGGTCCTCTACTCCTCTGTCCTTTGCGGCTGGTGGGATAAGGGCGCAAGTACACTTTGATCGGAGGAGGAAGAGGCGAAACATCCCTCTCGTCTTGTAAGATTTTTTTTTTAATTTTAACATTTTTTCGAAACTAATTTTAAATCTAACGCTCTCGGTTTTTTTTTAAACTAACACTTTTGGCCGCGTCTATTATCCTGACGCGGCCAAATGCCTGTGCCGCGCCATGCATGGTGGCGCGATTGAGGGTCGACGCGATGGCGGCGGCGACGAGGTTACCGATCACGGCGTGGCGAGGCTCTGCTGCGCGCGCCATCGATCTTGGCGCTGGCAGAGCCGGTATAGCCCAGCTGCGAGTCCGCTGCCCGGCGAAAGCAAAGAAGTCGCTTAGGCGCCGCCTCCCGCGCCCGCCACTGTCACACGCACGCTGGCGCCAGCACGCCACATTTAACGGCGGCGGCCTGCCCTCCATTGTTGCCTCCCTCCCTTCCCTTCCATTCCCCGGCCGCCTCCTCCCTCCTCGTCCTAGTTTAAGGTAATGACGCATATTTTATTTTCGTTTGAACGGTGGATAGGATATTATGAATGGGAGTTAAGGTTAGTAGAAAAATTATGTTTGGGAACTATGGTGAAGATATTAGTTTGATTTTGTCAATGTTAAGGTTAATTATTTAGTTAGAAGTATGTTTGCCATGTATATTTTTGTTGCTATAAATGTTTTGTAATATTTTAGTTGCATTGCAAATGATTACATTTTACATTAATTTGCGTTGTTTTGATTGATGTTTAATTTGAACTGTTTTATTAGATGGAAGACATGTTTCGGGAGCAGTTATGGCGAAAACGGGGTCGTCCTAGATAAATGTACCACGACGAGTCTAGCAAAGATGCCCCCGTCCCTCCTGAACTTCCTGTCTCTAATTGTGACTGTGGTCGTCCGACCGACGTGTTTCAATCGAGACATCCGGACACAGTGGCTCGTTGCTTCTACACGTGCAGTCGTTTTAATATAAGTAATTGTTTCCACTATCTTTTTCTTCTTCATTTGTATTACTAGATTACTAATATATTGTTGAATTTTTGTTGTGTAGGACCATGAAAGGTGCTTTTTCTTTCAGTGGATCGACGGTGCTGACAAGTTTGACCTCAGGTAGCTCCTTTTCGACGATTGGTGGAGAGGACGACATCCACGAGAGCACTTCGAGCGGTGGGTTCCACCTCCCCCTAACCCCCCTTCAATGACGGCTAAGGAGAAGCACTTAGCCGCAGTTAGACGACTCGAGAAACCTCCTCTGTGCCATTGCGGAGACCGAGCCATGATAAACCCTGACAATACGTTAGAGTTTGTGTATCCAAACAAGCATGAAGTAAGTGCAAAGTGCATGTGTTGAAATGTTGAGCTATATGTGTCATGTACTAATGTCACGTTATTTAGGTGTATTCAATGGCGAAGTGTCGTTTCAAGGAGTGGTTGTATGGTCCTAAGAACAAATGGCCCGAAGAACCTCCAAAAGCAAAACAAAAGAAGAAAGAAAGGTTAATTTACAAAGCACCACCAGTCAAGTGCGAATGTGGTGTTAATTCTAACTATGGCCTAGTCCCTTCGGAGCTTGGAATAGGCCATTATTGCGGCCATATGGTTGAGTACGAAGAGGTTCATTATTTTTGTGGTAAACATAAAATCGTATTTTGTTTATTTTGCTAACACATATATGATATAATATTTCTTTTGAATAGAGCACTAGAAAATGCAGGTGGGAACGTTACGATGGTCAAGCTAAGTTTTTGGATGAACTGAAGAAGAGGCAACTAATTGCAAGGAAGAGGGGATATAGACCTGACTACGTCAACTTATTCGTTAAACATCACAAAGAAAAGATGCGTGAGTTCGCTAGACAACGCGGTATTTGTAACCCGATCGATGTTGGGCTTAACAAATGGGGATTGGAGAGGCGGATGACGTTAGAGGAGGAGAGGGCAAGAAGGAGGCAAGGGAGGAGATAAGAGTACAGATGCAGGTCTTGAACGAGCATGTTGCTGCATTATGTGCTAGTGACTGCTTGAACGTCTTTTTTCGTTACCTAATTTTAAATGTAATATAATTGCTTTGCTAACTGATTGCATTTTATACATAAAGGAATTGGTTGTAGCGAGGATCATACCGCAGAGGTGGCTCGTGCAAGGTATGAGGAGAAGAAGTTAGATGAGCATAGATCGCGAGCTGGTCGCATCGTTCAATCCCCGATTGTGTTGTCTGATGAGGGGGACGAGGATGAGGACAACACTGGCAGACTTAGTGAGCTAATTGCTCTAGCAGAGGCGGGCTTGTAGGCGGAGGAGGATGAGGACGACACTGGTAGACTGAGCGAATTCATCGCTCTAGCAGAGGCGGGCTTACAGGCGGAGGAGGATGATGACGCGTTCTTCACTCAGGCCGCAGCGGCCGCAGATGAAGCGGAGGCCGCTTACTACAGGCGACAGGCAGGTCAGAGCAACGCAGGTGAGCCTAGCCACATCAATAGGGTTGTGGTTGAGGATTGGTACTCGGACGACGAGTTGCTTACTCAGTATGTTTCTGACCGATGGTTTTTGATTGCGCCGTCAATTAGTTCCATGCTTTATTAATAATCAATGTAGCTATGTAGTAGAAATTCTATTGTGTTGTCTTATATTCCATTTGAACTACTGATGTATTGTACCCATGTATCATGTACTCGGATTACCCATGATTGATCTTAAGTGATCACATCTGTTTGTATCATGCGTTCAAAATTTCTAAAACGAACGTAATCATTTGCCGCGCCATAGCCCAGGTTCTGGTGCTCCATAGGCATGGTTTTGTCGCACCAGAGCCCATGGCGCTTCAGTGCCGCGCCATAGACCACGGTGTGGCAGTGACGTGGACGGACAACGGCCAACTACAATTGAGTTGTTGTCGGTGCTGTACAAAACTACAAGTGCTGTACAAAACAAACATGAAGCAAATAAATGGACGACAAGTTGCCATACAACATTTTCATTGGTTTATGAGTCTACAAGTTTTCGACGACAATATTTGTCGGTGTTTTGGACCGAGGGGTCATCAACCAACTAGTAAATGTGAACTGCATGCCCCTAATCCTGGATGGTGATGCAAAAAGACACAAGGTTTATACTGGTTCAGGCAATCGGTGCCCTACGTCTAGTCTAATAGATTGATCTTGTATTCCTTGCATCGAGGTACTTGTAGTAGGGGGTTACAAGCTGGGCGAGAGAGGGAGCTGGTCCCAGGTCTCGGTGTGGTGCGGTGCAGGCTACTTGAGGCGTTGTTCTCAGGCAGCGGGGGGAGCGTGTGTTACTGAGTGTCGCTTGCGTGTGTGTGAGAGCGTGGTTCTTTCGTATGTTTTCTCCCTCTCCTAGAGCTATCCCTGACTGCTTCCTTTTATAGCCGCAAGGAGGGAGCCAGGAGTACATGAGTGAGCTACACGTGGAGCCTACTGTAGTTCAATCCTGTAGCAGCATAGTGTTGGGAATGTCGATCGGTACTTGACTGGCGCGCCGTGCTGGCCAGGCCTGAGGTTGTTGAGGTCGTGGGAGTCCTTGTTGACGTCTAGTCAGTATGGCCTCCACTGTAGGAGACATATCTTGCCTTGTGGATTCTTGACTTGGCAGAGTGCCGAGGCCTAGCGGGTGCTGTAGCTGATCGTGCCGAGGCCTCGGAGGTGACCCGTGTATGATGCGGGGGTCTTGGTAGTCAGCGTCTTACCCGGTTTAGGTGGAAAAGTGCGGAGCGTGTGTCCACAGGGCACGGTAACCCCTGCGTCATCAGTAGGGGATGGTAAAAAGGAGACTTAACCGCTGTCCCATCGCCCCTGTTGCTGTACCCTGCCAGTCGTGGCTGACATAGTAGGTGTGACCAGGCGCACTTAAACGGATGGGACGGCTCGCCAGAGGGATGGTTGAGGCGGAGGTGACGAGGATGCGGGACGAGCCCGGCCTCGGCCGAGGCGGAGAAGGAATAGTACGTCCGAGGCCCTGCCGGGGGGTCTCGGACGAGGCGGAGGACGAGCAGTTGGTCTTTCATGCTGATTCCGAGACTACAGGGACCCGGACTTGACCCTCCACGCCGCTTTGTCCTTGGCGCAGGAGTTAGGTAGCACAGGGCAGTACGGGTGTCAGTAGGGGGCACAGTGATGAGCACAGTGGCAGGTAAGCCCTGCTGCGCCCGGTCCCCTGTCCCGTCGGTCACTCTGCCTGTACTGCGCCAACGTGCGGCTGACGTTGCGGGAGTAGTTGGGCTCATTAACTGGACGTGACATTTTGTCAGAGGAGTCGGTCGGGATGGAGTTGACGAGGTTGTTGCCGAGCCCAGCCTCGGGCGAGTCGGAGAATTGGTATCCCGTCTGAGGCCTTGCGGGGCGGGGCCTCGGTGGGGCGGGGCGAATCGGAGAATCTGCCGAGGCCTCGTGGTTGTCCTTTGGCTTTGATTTTTGCAAGGCTTAAGCAATATTTTCGGTTCTTGCTTAGGGTACCCCTTCTTGTGGTATCCGACAGTAGCCCCCGAGCCTCGGGGGGAGTGCGGGCACTCTCCCTGAGGTTTTGACGAGACTTGGCTCGCAGCAGCTCTCGTCGGGATTGTGTTTTGTACTTGGTGGTTCCGGTGGGTGCGCGTGAGCGCACCCACCGGGTGTAGCCCCCGAGGCCCTAGAGGAGTGGATTTACTCCTCCAGGGGCTTTTTTCTCCGTTGAGCAAGGAGTTTTATCGTGTTTGTCGAGCCCATGAATGCGAGTTCGGGTCGCTGGGACTTGGCCTAGTTGCAGGAAGAGCCCCCGAGCCTCTTGCACGGAGCGAGAGGGCGATCAGGAGTTCCCCTGGCTTTTTATGCGACCCTCGCGCATCATTTTCGATCGGAAGGAGGGGTTCGTTTGCCGAGCCCCCTCGAGTGCGAGCCTGGGTCGCTGGGTCTCGGTAAGGCTGCAGGAAGAGCCCCCGAGCCTCTTGCACGGAGCGAGAGGGCGATCAAGAGTTCCCCTGGCTTTTTATGCGACCCTCGCGCATCCTTTTTGATCGGAAGGAGGGATGGAATATGTCAGGCTACCCTCGGTGGGCGCGAGCGGTGACACCTCCGGTGAGCTGTTATCGGGTAAGTCCGAGTGGAGGCTCATGCCCCATTCGATAGGGGTCGGCTCGCGGTGCAGAGACGCACTCCAAAAGTACTAGAGGGCTTCTCTAGTGGGTCCCGGGTCCATTCGATTGGCCCCAGGGGCTCGGCGCCTCCCTACGGTGGGATCCATTCGGAGATTTCCCTGCCGGTCTCGGACACGACTTAGGGCATCCCGAGCGATCGTTTGCTCAGGCCTCGGCCATGTATGGGCTCGCCCATAGTTGTCCCTGACTCTGTTGTCCTGGGGTGGCTGTCGAAACCTTTGGGGGGGCCCAGCCTTCGAACCCCTGGACCGTAACGGGCTCGGTCCCCTTTTTGTCGCATTTTTCTGAATCTCTGAGTGCGAGCTTGGGTGGCTTGCTTTTGTTTTGGGTGCAGGAAGAGCCCTCGAGCCTCCGCACGGAGCGAGAGGGCGATCAGGAGTTCCCCAGGCTTTTTATGCGACCCTCGCGCATCCTTTTCGTTCGGAAGGAGGGGTTTGTTTGCCGAGCCCCCTCGAGTGCGAGCCTAGGTCGCTGGGTCTCGGCAAGGTTGCAGGAAGAACCCTCGAGCCTCTTGCACGGAGCGAGAGGGCGATCAGGAGTTCCCCTGGCTTTTTATGCAACCCTCGCGCATCCTTTTCGTTCGGAAGGAGGGGTTTGTTTGCCGAGCCCCCCTCGAGCATGAGCCTGGGTCGCTGGGTCTCAGCATGGTTGCAGGAAGAGCCCTCGAGCCTCTTGCACGGAGCGAGAGGGCGTTCAGAAGTTCCCCTGGCTTTTTATGCGACCCTCGCGCATCCTTTTCGTTCGGAAGGAGGGGTTTGTTGGCCGAGCCCCCTCGAGTGCGAGCCTGGGTCGCTAGGTCTCGACAAGGTTGCAGGAAGAGCCCCCGAGCCTCTTGCATGGAGCGAGAGGGCGATCAGGAGTTTCCCTGGCTTTTTATGCGACCCTCGCGCATCCTTTTCATTCGGAAGGAGGGGTGGAACATGTCAGGACTACCCTTGGTGGGCGCGAGCGGTGACACCTCTGGTGAGCTGTTATCGGGTAAGTCTGAGTGGAGGCCCGTGCCCCATTCGATAGGGGTCGGCTCGCGGTCTAGAGACGCACTCCAAAAGTACCAGAGGGCTTCTCTAGTGGGTCCCGAGTCCATTGGATTGGCCCTAGGGGCTCGGCGCCTCCCTATGGTGGGATCCCATTTGGAGGTTTCCCTACCGGTCTCGGACACGACTTAGGGCATCCCGAGCGATCGCTTGCTTGGGCCTCAACCATGTACGGGCTCGTCCATAGTTGTCCCTGACTCGGTTCGTCCTGGGGTGGCTATCGAGACCTTTGGGGGGCCCAGCCTTTGAACCCCTGGACCGTAACGGGCTCGGCGCCCAGTTCCTTAGTCTGGAAGGAATCGGCTGGGGGAATATTCCCCTCCTATCGGCTGACAACGGTAGGCGCGCCTTTTGAGGCGGTTTCTAGGGGCTTGCTGTTGCTTTGGTTGGATGTGACGCGGTGTTAGCGGACAGGACATAACTATGCGCGCGATTAATGAGGAAGAGGTGGGCTCGTGGGCGGTGAAATCAGATCTAGATTAGCTGTGCCTGGACTCGAGGGAAACTTCCCTGATTTCGTCGCCTGACCATTTTGTCCTTTTCCTGCATAAATACGAAATGAGTCTCGCCCCTCCCCTCCTTACCTTGCCCGTATTTACCTTTTCTGCCTTCGAGCCGTTGCCAAGAATAGAGAGCGCCGGGGAGAAGAAGGGAGAATAGCGAGAGAGAGAAAGAGAGAGGGAGAGAGGGAGAGAGAGAGACTTACTGCCGTAGCCCTCATTCTTCATCACGCAATGGCCGGCGGTCCTCCTGTCATCCTCCTAGCGGATCCTTGGGGTCCGTCCGATGTGTCCATGGAGACGCTGCAGTCTCTTGTCGACGACGGCCTTCTCCGCCCGATCACCGACCCCGATAGGCCAGAGTGGATTGCTCCGTTGGGCGAGCCGGAGCCGAGGCCACCTGCGGGGTATGTCGTGAGCTTCGTGTCCTTCCACGAGCGTGGTCTCGGCTTACCGGCGGACCAATTCATGTGAGCGCTCCCACATTACTATGGCGTGGAGCTGCATAACTTCAACCCCAACTCCATCACGTAGGCGGCCATCTTTGTCGCCATCTACGAGGGGTACTTGGGCATTGCCCCCCATTGGGAGCTGTGGCTCCATCTCTTCCGGGCGAGGCATACCACCAAGCCGATAGGCATGGCGGGTACAAGGAAGACAACGAGGGCCGACTGCTGCACTCTCCAGGTGCACCAAAGTCGGCAGCACCTTTACATCCAATCGCCGCTGGTACACTAGCTGGTTCTACCTCTGCAACGACGACGACAGATTTCCCCACTATACTGGGCGGATCGTGGAGGACTATCCAGAGAAGTGGGGGTATGGCGTCCCGAAGGAGGATCAGCCCAAGCTGCAGCCGCTCCTAGAGGGGCTAGAGAGGCTATGGGGCTACTGCCTTATGGCGGCTGCGGTCGTGGTGGCCTTCCATCGCCGGAGGGTGTTGCCGCTGATGGCTCGGCGGTGGCGCCTGTTCGACATGAGACCGAATGAGCCGATCGAGGGTATCCGGATGTCTGCCGCCGCCCTCTCCGACGAGGAAATTCTACGTCGGGTGAGGAAGACGGTGGATGGAAAGCTAAAGAGCGGTGGTTTGACCCCCATCATCATGCGCCCGTCGTAGGGGTATCTCTCCCTGGTAAGTCACACACCGCTGCAGCCCCTGAGGCCTCCTCGTTCCTCACCGTTTTCCCATTTCCTTACTTGCGTTCGCCGTTCCTGTAGGGGATGAGGGATGTGCGAGCCTCCCCGCCACCCGTTCCCGAGGACGCAAGGCGGCGGGCGGTGAACCGAGCACATGCCGAGGTGCAGAAGAAGAAGAAGGACGCCAAGGAGGCAAGGCGCAACAAGAAGATACTCGAGCGTGAAGCGCTGGAGAAACGCTGCCGGCGTTAAAAGCAGGACGGTCTCCCGGTGGAGTTGTCTCCACCGCCATCGCTATCGGAGGATTCTTTGGATGAAGATGACAGGATCGAGAGGGGGTGAGGTCCCCTAGACCATCTCCCTAATGTTGGGGAGACAGCGCTCGGGGCGTCGGTGAGCAGCCCGGTGTTTCCAGGAGCTCGAGGCCCGGTCCCTTGGGAAGTCGTTGTTCCTCCATCAGGAGAGGGACGTCTAGGACCAGCTCGGGTAGCAGAAGGACCTGCTCGCCAACGCCAACAAGCTTCTGTCGGTGCGGAGCATGGAGGTGGAGGACCTCCGCCTTCGCTGTGCAGATATGAAGGCCAAGGCGGCCACGGCTCGGGAGCAGGTCGCCCCTTTGGCAGCGTGAGTCAAGGAGCTAGAGGAGGAGCTGACCCGGGCGGCCGGCGAGCGGGACGCCCTCTTATCCCGGGCGGACAAGGCGGCCGAGGCCTCCCGGGTCGATGCCTTGGCCTGGAAGGAGAAGTACAAGGGTGAGTTCTGTTCCCTTTATTTTACTTGTTTTTTTCTTGCATTCGGCCCTTAACTCCCTAGTGTGGTACAGAGCTGGAGAAGGAGGCTTCTCGGGCAGCCGAGGCCTCTCAGGTCGAGGTCCAGCATTGGAAGGGGAGGGCCGAGGCCTCTCAGGTCGAAGTCCAGCGCTAGAAAGAGAAAGCCGAGGGTGAGTCCCGTTGGGCTTTGCCCCCGCCTGGCTTATTTTTCTTTTGCACTTGACCCTATCCTGCTTGTTCGGGCGCAGGGTTGGAGAAAGAGGCTTCTCAGGTGGCTGAGGCTTCAGCCGTAGTGCAGGCGGCACTCGAGGCCGAGACCGGGGAGCATGACGCGCTGCAGAGCGCAGCTCGTACTGTCTACGAGGCCCTGGAGGTTGAGGGGGTCCAGTCGGGTAGCTCTCTCAGGAGCCGCCTGACTGCGTTGAGTGGCCAAGTGCGGGGGCGACTTCGGGGGGCGTTGCATACGGGCGTCAAGCATGCCCTGGCCGTCATCTCCTTGCACTATGCCGTCAACCTCGAGGCCATCAGCGACGGTTACATCTTGCCTGATGATGACGAGGAGGACGATGTGGAGGTCACGAAGCTGATGGAGGCGGCTGAGGCCCCCGATACGGCACTAGCTAACCTGTTCGAAGAAGAGGTGGTTCCTTCCGCGCCGGTCGCCGATGTACGAGGCCCTAAGCCTTGACCTGGGCCAAAGGGGGCCATGTAAACGAATTGAGTTATTGTCGTGTCGTGACATTTGTGGCCGTCGAGGCCTTTGAAGTACTCGTGCGTACGCTTTTTTAATCGGTTTATTTTGTTTTTCCAAGCCTCTGTCCTCTGCCCTGTTTCTAGACAAGTCCTTTGCAAAAAATTTCCTCAAAACTGAGCTGCCCCTCTGGCGAAAGGTGGTGAGGGAGTTGCCGTAGCCCAGAGGCGTAGGCAGTCTCATGGCTCGGCTAGCCTTTTGCACTCGAGGCGCGCTTTCGGTCCTTAGATTTTTTACAATTGACCTATCAGAGTATGCGAGAGAGTTTGGCGTGGAAATTTATTCGAAAAATGATTAAAAAATAGTGCCTAGGACTTAGGGGGTTCCCCCCGCTTCTAGCCCCCGAGGGAGGCTCGGTTCTGCAGAGGCAGAGCCGAGTCTCGCTTATAGCGTTATCGCAATGGCGATCCCCCGTCGATGGGGGGGGTTTCTCGAAAAATTAGAACAACTAAAGAACGCTTCTTTAATATATTTCGAGAAAAATGTATACAATGCTGGGAAGTTTAAGGGTAGAAATGACGTAGCTGTTCTATGTTCCAAGCGTTGGTGAAGATTTCACCCTTCTCGTTGGCCAGCTTGTAGGTCCCGGGCTTTAGCGCTTGGGCGATGATGTACGGCCCTTCCCATGGCGGGGTCAACTTGTGGTGGCCCTTGTTGCTCTGCCTCAGTCTTAGCACCAGGTCATCCACCTTCAGGTCTCGGCTTCGAATGCGCCGGGCTTGATATCATCATAGGGCTTGCTGGTACTTGGCCGAGTGTAGCAGCGCAACATCTCGGGCTTCCTCCAGTTGGTCGAGGGCGTCCTCGTTGGTAGTGTGGTTGCTTTGCTCATTGTAAGCCTGCAGCCTTGGGGAGCCGTACTCCAAGTCATTGGGGAGGATGGCCTCGGCTCCATAGACCAGGATGAACGGCGTGAACCCCGTGGCTCAGCTCGGTGTATTCCTCAGGCTCCAAATGACCGACGGGAGTTCGACCAGCCATTTCTTGCCGAATTTCTTCAACCGGTTGTATATCCTTGGCTTGAGGCTCTGTAGAATCATGCCGTTGGCACGTTCTACTTGTCCGTTCGTCCTAGGGTGTCCTACGGCCGACCAGACCACACAGATGTGGTGGTTGTCGCAGAACGTCAGAAATTTATGTCCGGTGAATTGTGTCCCATTGTCGGTGATGATGGTGTTTGGAACCCCGAACCTGTGGATGATATCAGTGAAGAACAATACCGCTTGCTCGGATTTGATTTGAGTGATCGGATGAGCCTCGATCCACTTGGAGAACTTGTCAATAGCTACCAACAAGTGGGTGTAGCCCCCGGGGGCTTTCTGCAGAGGCCCAACCATGTCCAGTCCCCACACGGTGAACAGCCACGTGATGGGGATGGTTTGGAGGGCTTGAGCCGGGAGGTGCGTCTGCCACGCATAGTACTGACATCCCTCGTAGGAGCATACCAGCTTGGTGGCGTCGGCAACCGCCGTTGGCCAGTAGAACCCTTGGCGGAAGGTGTTTCCGACGAGCGTCCGAGGCGCAACATGGTGCCCGTAGGCTCCCGCGTGCAAGTCCCAAAGTAGGGCTTTGGCTTCCTCGGTGGCGATGCATCGTTCGAGAACGCCAGATGGGCTTCGTCTGTACAACTCGCCGTTGCTGACGACGTAGGTTTTGGCTCGTCGCGCAAGCCATTGGGCCTCGGTCCTGTCTGCAGGAAGCACTCCTCGAGTGAGGCGATCAAGAAGGGGGACCCGCTAGTCCACCCCCCGGTCGGCCTCGGGAGGCCCTGCATCGATTTCCATGGCCTTGGGCTCGGCCGCCGGGGTCTCGGTAACAGAGGGGGCCTCGGGCCCTATGGTGGGCTCGACCGGTGGGCCCTCTTGTGCCACCGAGGCGTAGTCCACCGAGGGCTTGTGCAGGTCTCTGGCGAATATGTTCGGGGGGACCAGGGCCCGTGCCGATGCCATCTTCGCCAGTTCGTTCGCAGCCTCGTTGAACTTCCGCGTAATGTGGTTGACTTCGAGACCGTCGAACTTATCTTCAAGGCGACATACCAGTTTGCAGTACGCCTCCATTTTGGGGTCATGACAATTCGAGTCCTTCATGACTTGGTTGATGACGAGCTGTGAATCGCCCCGTACGTCGAGATGCCGCACTCCAAGTTCGATGGCGGTCTGCAAGCCATTGACGAGAGCTTCGTACTCGACTGCGTTGTTGGAGGCGGCGAAGTGGAGCCGAATCATGTAACACACATGCACTCCGAGGGGAGAGATGAAGAGCAGACCCGCGCCTGCCCCGGTCTTCATTAGAGACCCGTCGAAGTACATGGTCCAACATTCTGCTTGGATTTGAGCAGGTGGCAGCTGGGTGTCGGTCCACTTAGCCACAAAATCGACTAAGACCTAGGATTTAATTGCTTTCCGAGGCGCAAAAGACAGGGCCTCCCCCATGAGTTCAACAGCCCACTTGACTATTCTACCCGAGGCCTCCTGGTTCTGGATTATCTCCCTAGAGAGAAAGATGACACCACGATCACCGGGTGGGATTCGAAGTAGTGACGCAGCTTGCGCCGAGCCAAGACTATGGCGTGGATCAGCTTCTGGATGTGGGGGTAGCGTGTCTTAGTTTCGGAAAGTACCTCGCTGATGAAGTAAACAGGTCGTTGGACGGGTAGAGCGTGCCCCTCTTCCTGCCTCTCGACTACTATGGCCACGCTGACTACTTGGGTTGTTGCGGCGACGTAGAGGAAGAGGGCCTCGCCCTTGGTTGGTGGTACCAGGATGGGAGGGTTGGTGAGCAGGGCTTTGAGCTTGGTGAGGGCTTCTTTGGCCTCGGGGGTCCAAGAAAAGTGTTTGGATTTTCTCAAGAGATGGTACAGGGGTAAACCTTTTTCGCCAAGGCGCGAGATGAAGCAGCTCAGGGCCGCAAGGCATCCCATAACTCTCTGTACTCCCTTGAGGTCTTGGATTGGCCCCATGTTGGTCACGGCCAAGACCTTCTCCGGGTTGGCCTTGATGCCGCGCTCTGAAACTATGAACCCCAAGAGCATGCCTCGGGGGACCCTGAAGACACACTTCTCAGGATTAAGCTTGATGCCCTTTTCTCTGAGGCATTTGAAAGCGATCTCTAGGTCGCCGATGAGATCACTGGCCTTTCTAGACTTGACCACGATGTCATCCACGTAAGCCTCGATAGTTTGCCCAATGTGCTCGCCGAAGACCTGGGTCATGCACCGCTGGTATGTGTCCCCCGTGTTTCTGATACCGAATGGCATGGTCACATAGCAGTACATGCCGAACGGGGTGATGAAAGAAGTCACGAGCTGGTCGGACTATTTCATCTTGATTTGATGGTAACCGGAATATGCATCAAGGAAAGATAAGGTCTCGCATCCTGCGGTGGAGTCAACAATTTGATCGATTCGAGGTAATGGAAACGGAACCTTTGGACATGCTTTATTTAAACCGGTGTAGTCTACACAAATCCTCCATTTTCCATTCTTCTTCTTAACTAATACAGGATTAGCTAACCACTCTGGATGGGACACTTCCTTGATGAATCCGGCCACCAACAGCTTCTGCACCTCCTCGCCGATGGCCCTACGCTTCTCCTCATCGAATCGGCGCAGGCGCTGCTTCACCGGTCTGGAGCCGGCCCGGACGTCCAAGGCATGCTCGGCGACCTCCCTCGGTATGCCCGGCATGTCCAAGGGACTCCATGTGAACATATCGGCATTCACACGGAGAAAGTCGACGAGCACGGCTTCCTATTTGCTATCGAGGGTGGCGCTGACCCTCAACGTTCAGCCGTTGGAGCAGTTGGGGTCGACCGGGACGAGCTTGACGGTCTCTGCGGGCTTGAAAGTCCCGGCACAACGCTTGGAGTCGGGTACTTCACTACCGAGTTGGTCGAGGTTGACGATGAGGGCCTCGGCCTCCACGATAGCCTTGGCATACTCGATGCATTCGACGTCGCAGTCGTATGCATGCTCGTACGTGGACTCGACGGTGATGACGCCGTTGGGGCCCGACATTTTGAGCTTGAGGTAGGTGTAGTTCAGGACCGCTATGAACTTGGTGTAGCATGGGCGCCCCAGGATGGCGTAGTAGGTCCCCTTGAACCCAACTACTTCGAAGGTGAGGATCTCCTTGTAGTAGTTGGAGGGAGTGCCGAAGTAGACTGGCAAGTCAATGCGTCCGAGGGGTTGCGTGCGCTTCCCTGGCATGACACCGTGGAAGGGCGTGGCACCACCTCGGAGCCGTGACTGGTAGAGCTCTAGGAGCTCCATGGTGTTGGCGTAGAGGATGTTGAGGCCGCTGCCTCTGTCCATCATCACTTTGGTGAGCTGGGTGTTGCCGATGATAGGGTCGACGACGAGCGGGTATTGCCCGGGGTTTGGGACATAGTTGGGGTGGTCTTCCCGATCGAAGGTGATCGCCTCCCGAGACCAGTTGAGGTACTGAGGAGTGGCTACCTCGACCGAGAAGACCTCTCAGCGTTCTCTCTTTCGTTGACGCGCCATGAGGCACGCTGAAGGCCTGCCGAAGATCATGAAGGCATTGTGCACTTCGGGGAACCCATCGTCCTTGTCGTTGTCTCCGTCGCCGGTGCCCTTCTTCCTAGCATCGTCATCGGGGAGCCTAAGCTTGGTGTAGTAACGTCGGAGCATGGTGCATTCTTTGAGGGTATGCTTCACTGGGCCCTGGTGGTAAGGACAGAGCTTCTTAAGCATATCGTTGAATACTCCGGGGCCCCTGCCGGGGCCTCAGGGATTCTTGCGATCCGCGGCTGCGACGAAATCGGCCTCGAGGGCCTCTTGCTTCCCTGGGCGTCCCTTTTTCTTTTTCTTGGGGAAACGGGAGGCCGAGCCCCGGGGGCCTCATCCCTCCGCTTCCCCTTTGTGTCGCCTTCGGGGAAGATGGCCCCGACGACCTCTTCACCCAAGGCAAAGTTGGTGGCGATGTCGAGGAGCACGGCCGCTGAGGTTGGTACGTTCCAGCCTAACTCTCGGACCAGGTCTCGGCAGGAGGTGCCGGAGAGGAAAGCCTGGACAACTTCTGAGTCACCGACGCTGGGCAACTCAGTACACTGCTTAGAGAATCACCGAATGAAGTCTCGAAGAGACTCATTCGGCCTTTGGCGACAACTCTTGAGGTCCCAGGAGTTCCCGAGGCGCACGTATGTGCCCTGGAAATTCCCGACGAAGATCTTTACCAAGTCGCACCAGTTGTGGATCTGCAAGGGAGGGAGGTGTTCGAGCCAGGCTCGCGCCGAGTCTGTCAGGAACAAAGGGAGGTTGTGGATGATGAGCAGGTCATCGTTCGCACCGCCTAACTGACAAGCCAGGCGGTAATTAGCCAGCCACAACTCGGGGTTGGTCTCGCCGTTGTACTTTGCGAGGTTGGTCGGTTGCCGAAACTGGGCGGGGAACGGGGCGCCGCGGATGGCCTTGCTGAAGACTCGAGGGCCAGGTGGCCTAGGAGAAGGACTGCGGTCCTCGCCACTGTCGTAGTGGCCGCCTCGGTGCGGGTGGTAGCCTCGAGTGGGCCCATCGTCGTCGTGGCGTCGTCGCCTGCTGACCACATCGTGGTCATCTTGCGCCTCATGTCGGTCGCTAAGGCGGTCGTGCACTGAGGGGGCCCTGAGGCAGTCGTGCACTGAGGGCCGTTTTGAGGTGTCCTCACGCCGTTGAGACACAGAGCTTTCGGCCTGCTGTACCGCAGAGGTCTCAAGAAGGTCTCGGAGCTCGCCGCGAACCCGTCGCCCCTCCGTGGTAGAGGGCTCGGGCATCGCTCCGACCAGCATCGCTGCTGCCGTGACGTTCTGGCTAGCGCAATTGAAGATTGGGGGTTGCTCACTCCCTTCGTCGTTGTTGATGCGGCGGTGGACGTCGAGGGCCCTCCACCGGGCCCTTCCGCCATCACCGCGACCTCGCTGCTCCTGCTCGATAGTGTCTCGGAGCTGCTACAGCAGGAGTCGATCTTGGTTGACCTTTGCCTGGAGCTCACGGAGCTTCTCCAAGTCAAGGCATCGGAGTTCCTCAGGGGCGGCGTTCACGTTCTGTGCCGCCCGAAGCTCGATGAGCAGGGGTGTGGCGTCGCCCGTCCCTTGCCGGAGCGGGGAGTGGTTGCCTGCACCTTCATTCTCATTACTTGCCCCTGGCATTCTGAGCCCGATGTGGAAGCACTCTCGAGTGGGATCGTAAGTGCCTTCGTGATCGGAGTCAGAGTAGCCGAAGCAGTAGTCGCTTGTGGCCAAAAAGCGGCGCATAGCCTCTGGGTCGCGAAGCCCGGAGAAGTCTGCTCTGGCCCACGCCTCGTCCTCCTCTAAGGAGTCGGTGTGGGTGTGAGCCGAGGTCGTGGCTGAAAAGTCAAGGGTGAAACATTGGTGGCGCCCTGAGGGCTCCGTGTGAGCGGAAGCGTAGGCGGCGGCGGCATTTCTCAACCCGAAGGGGTATGGAGACGGTGCCATCGCCGGGCCCTGCTCCGCCAGAGTTGGCTCCTCAGGCGGTGGCGGTGCGGAACTTGACGACGGGGCGTCGCTGCACATCACCGGTGTCTTTCCCCTGCCCAAGCTTAGGCCAGACAGGTCCCCAGCTAGGGACCTCATACCAACAGCCGGGCATGGGATACTGGCGGAGCGCGGCGCGTCGCCTTGAGGTTGTGCGGTGTCAGGGTGGTCCTGCTCGCGCCGTGCCTGGCGAGCGCGACGAGAGCGGTGGCCCGGGCACCGCCTACGCCGGGGCTACCGATGCGTGATGTCGTCGTCGGCTGGTGGGGCTCTGGGTGCGAGGAGTACCATATCGTGCCCACATCCTAGAGACATGAACTCTAGGCTCCCAAACCAGACCATCGTGCCGAGACGTAGTGGGCGTATGGGGTCAGCCATCCGAAACTTATTGGGATGATCAAGCTAACACGTAGAGGCCCCTACCTGGCACGCCAACTGTCGGTGTTTCGGACTGGGGGGTCCTCAACCAACTAGTAAATATGAACTACGTGCCCCTAATCCCGGATGGTGATGCAAAGAGACACAAGGTTTATACTAGTTTAGGCAATCGGTGCCCTACATCTAGTCTGATAGATCGATCTTGTATTCCTTGCACTGAGGTGCTTGTAGTAGGGGGTTACAAGCTAGGCGAGAGAGGGAGCTGGTCCCAGGTCTCGGCGTGGTGCGGTGCGGGCTGCTTGAGGCGTTGTTCTTAGGCAGCGGGGGGAGCGTGTGTTACAGAGTGTCGCTTGCACGTGGTTCTTTCGTATGTTTTCTCCCTCTCCTAGAGCTATCCCTGGTTGCTTCCTTTTATAGACACAAGGAGGGAGCCAGGAGTACATGAGTGAGCTACACGTGGAGCCTACTGTAGTTTAGTCCTGTAGCAGCATAGTGTTGGGAATGGCGATCGATACTTGACTGGCGCGCCGTGCTGGCCAGGCCCGAGGTTGTTGAGGTCGTGGGAGTCCTTGTTGATGTCTAGTTAGTATGGCCTCCACTGTAGGAGACATATCGTGACTTGTGGATTCTTGACTTGGCGGAGTGCCGAGGCCTAGTGGGTGCTGTAGCTGATCTTGCTGAGGCCTGCTTTGCCGAGGCCTCGGAGGTGACCCGTGTATGATGCGGGGGTCTTGTTGGTCAGCGTCGTACCTGGTTTAGGTGGAAAAGTGCGGAGCGTGTGTCCACAGGGCACGGTAACCCCTACGCCATCAGTAGGGGATGGTAAAAAGGAGACTTGACCACTGTCCCATCGCCTGTTGCTGTACCCTGCCAGTCGTGGCTGACGTAGTAGGTGTGACCAGGCGCACTTAAACGGATGGGACGGCTCGCCAGAGGGACGGTTGAGGCAGAGGCGACGAGGATGCGGGACGAGCCTGGCCTCGGCCGAGGCGGAGAAGGAATAGTACGTCCGAGGCCCTGCCGGGGGGTCTCGGATGAGGCGGAGGACGAGCAGTTGGTCTTTCATGCTGATTCTGAGACTAGAGGGACCCGGACTTGACGCTCCATGCCGCTTTGTCCTTGGCGCAGGAGTTAGGTAGCACAGGACAGTACGAGTGTCAGTAGGGGGCACAGTGATGAGCACAGTGGCAGGTAACCCCTGCTGCGCCCGATCCCCTGTCCCGTCGGTCACTCTGCCTGTACTGCGCCAACGTGCTGCTGACGTTGCGGGAGTAGTTGAGCACATTAACTGGACATGATGTTTTGTTAGAGGAGTCGGTCGGGATGGAGGTGATGAGGTTGTTGCCGAGCCTAGCCTCGGGTGAATCAAAGAATTGGTATCCCATCCGAGGCCTTGCGGGGCGGAGCTCGGCGAGAGGGCCTTGGTGAGAGGGCCTTGGCGGGGCGGAGAGTTTTGGCCTTTTGTCTGAGGCCTCGGCGCAAGCCTCGGGTGAATCAGAGAATCTGTCGAGACCTCATGGTTGTCCTTTGGCTTTGATTTTTGCAAGGCTTAAGCAATATTTTCAGTTCTTGCTTATGGTACCCCTTCTTGTGGTATCCGACAATATTCGTTCGACATAAGTTCGACGTAATGAACTAAGTCCCATGACGTAATGAACCTCGTTGTCCGGTAGAAGAAGGGGGTCGTCGTACTCCACATCAAGAAGGGGGATTAGCTGGTGCGGCGTGGGAGGGGCCATCCTGTTACAAAATGATAAACAAAGGGTTAGAGTATTCAAATTAACAATTTTCAGATTAACATTATGTAGCATTACAAAATTTGAACTACCTGCTGTCTTCTATGCCGGCTAGCCTTGTGGCCAGATTGTTTGTAAACGGAGCAACAATTCCTGTCACGGGTCTCGTTGAAGTCTCCCCCACCGTACGTGTCTTTGCCGTACCCTCTCATAGCGTCCATGTCCCCCTTCAGTCGCTTCTTCTTCCTCCTACCCTTCCCTACCTTCATTAGATCCGGATGCGGCACGTAGTCATAACCATTATAAGGTGGCCACTATGTTGGGTCAAGGTATGGCTAGAAGCTCATCTCCCAAATACTAACGGTGTTCGAACGGAGATACAAGGGTGACATATATGGCAGATCCTCATAGTTGTACCCGCGAACCCTGCAGGCCGTGATCATATGAGAGCGAGGGGCATGCATGATCTGAGGGACGTTGCAACTGCACTCTACCTTTTCAAGATCAACTCGGTAGTTTCATCCACCATAACGTTCGCCGCCCAAGCTTGTGCCACCCTTGCCCCGTACACTAAAGATATGGCGGCAGGGTCCATACGGCTCGGTGGTGTGCTGCTTGGCCAATTCCTTGGCCTCCTTCAAATGTTCAGCTCTCGGTTATATTCCTCTACGCAAGCTCCCACCTCTTCACAAAATATTCGTTACACTTATGAAAGGAGAACTCAATAGTTCCAGACACAGGCAACGATCGAACTCCGGTGAATACACGGTTAAAGGACTCCAAGGAGTTAGTGGTCATGATGCCATACCTGAAACCCCCCTCGTCATATGCTAACACCCACTGAGCCTTCTGTTCCATCTGCGCCTCTAACCAGGCCTTTCCCACTGCATTTACCATCTTGTCTAGTTCTCTCTTTGTCTCCTTGAACTGGTGCTCTGTACGTACACAACATAGAGCCTTTACCTTGTCACATACCTCCTGCTTCCGCTGACGCCGCCAGAAATTAGCGGCAACGTGTCTCATGCACCATCTATGTACTAGAGGCGGGAACCAATCTATATGCTCAGCTGCAGCATTAAGAAGCCCTGCGTGACGGTCGGAGATCAAACATATAGTGCGAGTTGGGCCAAACACTTGCACACGTAGAAGCCGCATGAACCTTGACCATGATTCATTGTTCTCTCTCTCTGCCAAAGAAAATGCCACGGGTACTATCTGGTCCTCTGTATCAATAGCATCAGCCATCATCAAGGTGCCCCTGTACTTTCCTGTCAGGAAAGTGCCATCAACAAGTATGACTGGCCGACAAAACTGGAATGCATGTTCCGTTTACGCAAATGACCAGAACACACGATAGAGGACATGTCTCAATGGGTCCCAAAAAAACATCCCTCCGGTGTCCACAAACCATTTCAAACCAGGGTTGTAATAATGCATTGCACATAAGATGCGGGGCACCCTGTTGTACGCTTCCTCCCAAGTACCCCATCGAATCGTCAGAGCAATTTGCTTAGCACGCCAAGCCTTTTCGTATGTCACATCGTACCTAACGAATTCAGATATGGACTGTTGTAAAGAAGACACCGAGATGTCGTTATTGTCATCAACGAGCCCCAATATATGACGGGCAAGGTAACGTGCAGTGAGCTGCTGATGATTTTTCTTCCCCCTATTGTCTAGGCAAGTGTGGGGTTCAACAACTTTAGTTATCCTCCACTTGCCATCACTCTGTCTCTTTCGTGCTTTTAACCTCTACAGACAACCGTTTTTGCATATCAAGTGGTACCTCAACTCCTGGTCCGAATGAGTGATGGTGTATGGTCTATGGTGGTACACAGCATAGTCCTGAAGGAAGAGTTTCATCTCTGACATTGTGTTGAATATCATTCCCTTCCTAAGGGTTTCTTTCTCATGGTTATACAATGAATTCCTACACAGCTGGAGACCGGTATCACAAACTGCCATATCCGTCATGCTGACATCCCTATAGTTCAGAATGCCCCTGAAAGGTACGTTCTTGGACCTTAGTTGCTCAAGCTCAGTCGCTGTGTAAGGTGGTGGTGGAACATACTACTGCGCTTCGCTAATTCTGGCCCATGAATCATAGGAGGTATCCTCTGCAGCCAAATCTGTGACTAGTCTACCATGAGCATGGACACCTTGCAAAACCTCAGTTTGTACTGGTAATGGCATAGTATGAACCGGTACTGGCATGGCATCAGCTGTTGTTGCCATAGCATATGTACCTCCTTGGTCATCATCAGAATCGTCTGAATCACTGCTAACTACATCACCGATCTTATCCTCCTCCTCCTCTTCCCGTTCGAACTCATTCACATCGAAGTCATTGCTTATACAGCCTACTGCAGTTGAATGAAACTGCTCCTGCGTCAACTGACCATCCAAATCCATGTTATCCTGAGTTGCTTCCCCTTCGACCCGTAATTCTTTTTTATTGCCTCCAAAACCATCAATGGATGGGCCGTCCTGAACACCATGCATCCTGTACCCATTCTCCACCACCACCTCAGCCATGGGCACATTGGAACCTTGGAGAACCCTAGTGTAGCGGGACCAGTGAGCAGGGTCGCGTAAGGGCATGAGGACATAGTGTGGCCTAGTCTTCCTAGTATCAAACCTCCCCTTCAGTGTGAAATCACCGCCAAACTTTATATTCAAACGGACACAAAGGTCGTTGAAGCTAGGAGATTCATCAAACTATTACAATTCCTTTTCCATATCCTCAAACATACCATCCTCTCTCCTAACACTTCCTCTCTATAAAACTCTAACACAACAATCCATCTGCAAAAGCATTTCAAGAAACTTCATTAAGTCATCAAAATCATCATACGTAATGTACATACTAACATTAATACATTTTCTAACTATAACTATACTAACTAATCAAATATTAACATCTATACAAGGCTAACTACAACAACTAATTAGACTAAATCCAATGTACAACTAGAGTCAATAACTGTACTAACAAAACTACCTAACTTTACTACCTATACTAACTTATTATATTACGTTATTACGTATACTAACTAAAGTAACTAACTTTACTAACTATACTAACTATATTTTAATAATTTTATGAACTTTATTAACTGTGCTAACTATATTAGTGGAGTACCTCGCTGCAGCGCGCAAGACCAGGCCGGGAGGCGGGGGCGCAGGCCTAGGCGGGCAGCCGCCGTGCGTGACCGGAGGTTCTGGCCGGAGGGGGAGGCGCGCGGCGTGCGGGCGCGGCGGGTGCACCGGGCGGCCGGCGGCTGCCTGGTTGGCGCGGGCGGGCGGATGCGGCTGGCTTGCTGGTGTGGGCGGGCTGGCGGGCGTGGGCGGACGCGGCCGTGGCGGACGGCGGCACGCGGTGGCGGTAGGCGGGCGGCGGCAATGGCGGCGCAGCTGCTTTGCCGCACCGCTGGGAACGACGATCGCTTTTCGCACGCGGGCGCGCATGGGAGAGGTTATACCGGCTTTGCTGCGTGCCACGGATCGACGACGCGCACCTGCCGCGCTTAAGATCGATGTGGCGCGCAGCCTTGCCACATCAACGGTCAACGCTTCTGGTCGCTGCCACGTCAGCCCTCTGCCGCGCCACCATGCATGGCGCGGCACAGGCATTTGGCCGCGCCAGGGCAATAGGCGCGACCAAAAGTGTTAGTTTTAAAAAAACCCGAGAGTGTTAGATTTAAAATTAGTTTCGAAAAAGTGTTAAAATTAAAAAAAATTCTCTTGTAACCAGGTGCCACGGAGCAGGAAGAGGCGAAACATCCCTCGTCTTGTAACCTGGTGCCACGGAAAAAAGTCATGCTTGATGTACACCTTTTGTTTTTAAACAAAATGGTAGCAGCTCTCTTAGATTGATCATCAAGGCAATATTTCCTTCATCTCTGAATAAATCAATTTTTAGAATTACCTTAAATTATTATTTTTTTCAAATTTAACCAAATAGAAAGATATAGCATGCCATCAAATGAACAAATCATGAAAAATATATTTCATTGTGTATCTATTGATATTAATTTGATGGCATAAATCTTTGTGCCTTTTCACATAAATTAGATCAAACTTAATTTTTTTTTACTTCAAATAACTCTAGAAATTAATTTATTCAAAGACAGAGGACGTACCTGCCATCCCTCAGAGTAGATCAGTCTTGACTAATGACTATCCATGATGTGCTAGCTGATCACATTTGGTCTGACCCACACGTGCTATAAGAATGGAGAGGGCCACAACACTTACGATTATCGTTTTTTCTCCAGCTGTAGCCACTTATTAATCCTAGGTCCCTAAGGCTGACACCTAAGATTATTGGAGGAGGAAGAGGCGAAACATCCCTCGTCTTGTAACCAGGTGCCACGGAGGAGGAAGAGGCGATACATCCCTCGTCTTGTAAGTTGTAACCCGGTGCCATGGAAAAAAAAGTCATGCTTGATGGACACCTTTTGTTTTTAAACTCAATGGTAGGAGCTCTTTAGATTGATCATCAAGACAATATTTCCTTCGTCTCTGAATAAATCATTTCTTTTTCAAGTTGAACCAAACAGAAAGATATAGCATGACATCAAATGAACAAATCATGAAAAATATATTTCACATTTCATAGTGTACCTATTGATATTAATTTGATGGCATAAATCTTTGCGCCTTTTCACATAAATTAGATCAAACTTAATTTTTTTTTGACTTCGAACAACTCTCGAAGTTAATTTATTCAGAGCAGAGGAAGTACCTGCCATCCCTCAGAGTAGATCAGTCTTGACTAATGACTATCCATGATGTGCTAGCTGATCACATTTGGTCTGACCCCAGGCTGACACGTGCTATAAGAATGGAGAGGGCCACAACATCTAAGATTATCTTTTTTTTTCTCCAGCTGTAGTCACTTATTAATCCTAGGTCCCTAAGGCCAGTGTGAGTGGAGAGTTTCATTGCGCTATTTCCAAGACTTTCATATCATATAGAATGAATTGAAAACTGGATGAAACACCCACTCTCAATGCAAAAGTTTCATTCTATAGTTTCATAGGCATTTAATTCTAAGACTCATAGAGAGTCCGTAATCGTACGAAGAGAGTTTCATCCCCATGAAACTCATTTCTTCTCTCTCTTAATCAAAACATTATCATGTCATCAAAAGTACATATGTGGCAGATTATTAAATACAAATGAAACTCTTATGAAACTTCCACTGAGACTGACCTAACCGATCCGGTGGGAGCTTGGGCTCAGCTCTATAGACCTGAGCCAACTACCGATCATCACGGTGTGACGGCATATGAGTCTTCACCACCGACAACCACTAAAGGAGATCGGCGCCATGCCTCTTAGACAAGCCCCTTAGGGCATCGTCGTTGGACATGGTTTAGTGCTAATTACGTGTGATTAAATGCTAACTATGGATTTTTTTTTCGACAGTGGCTTCATTCATTGATCAATTTCTGAATTACAATCAGCAGCCATCAAGGCCGAGACACAGTCCGGTGCAAATTGCCACCACCCGACCTGTGTTTCGCCTGTGACCTGTTTTGCTAGAAGATGAGCTATTTTGTTACAAGATCTACTAACGAAAGAAAACTTAAACTCATGAAACAAAGAGCTCAACTCGCGGATTTCCTTCAGTATCGTCACCACACTGGAGCGTTGTTTTCACCCACTGACCACAGCTTCAAAAACTCCTGACAGTCAGATTCCAGCCATACCCGTTGGGCACCCGCCTGTTGCGCCAGCACCAGTCCGTCGCGATAGGCTAAAGCCTCCATGGTTAAGGCGTCAAGACAGTTTCCATACCACTTGGCGCTGCCTCTAACGAAGTCACCATTGTCATTCCGAAGCACAACACCTGATGCTCCTTTCCAATGCTCATAGAAAGCGCCGTCAGTATTACATTTAATCCACCCCGACAGTGGCATCTTCCAGCTTTGGTCCGACTTCAACGTCGTGGTCACTATCGGGGGTCGCGTGAGATGCCAAAGATCAAACGCCATATCCGCTGCCCACTGAACTGCCGCTCTGATCGGCAGACTGCTCCCCATGTCTCCTCTTATTTCTCTGCATCCACAGCGAATACATTCCAACGATGATCATCGTTTGATTTTGTTTAGAACCAGCCCTCCCACACAGTAAGTCCTGCGCCCACGTTACAGGATGGAATGCCGGGAGTTTGACACCAGTTAGGTCCTTAGCCTGATTCCAAAACGCCCGAGCCACCGTGCATTCAGACAATACATGTCTTATTGATTCCTCGTTAGCACCACAAACCTCACAGAAAGCAGTTGGCTCAACATGTCTATGGTGTAGAATTTGTCGAGTCGTCTCCAAATTTTCTTCCAAATCTCATTCTCAGAAACACTTGACACATTCACGTCATTGCGAGCTGCGCTGGGAGGGAACACTACTTGAGACTGCCTCTTTGCCGAGGGCCTGAGGCCCTCGGCAAAGGCCCATTAACCCTCGGCAAAGGCTTTGCCGAGGGCGGCCCTCGGTAAAGAGCTCTCGGGGAATTTTAAGTCGATGAAGAGGGTCTTTGCCGAGGGCCCTTTATCGGGCACTCGGCAAAGCCTTTGCCGAGGGCTGGAGCGGCACTCGGCAAAGAAAAGCAGCCGTCACGGCGCCGGCGCCTGGGACGGAGTCTTTGCCGAGGGCCGTCTCCGGAGGCCCTCGGCAAAAAATTATTCTTTTTTTTTAAATCTTTGCCGAGGGCCTCCAACCATGGCCCTCGGCAAAGAAATGTTGCAGAATTTTTCCAAAAAATCTTTGCCGAGGGCAATGGGACGGCCCTCGGCAAAGAATTATTCTTTTTAAAAAAAAAACCTTTGCCAAAGGCTTCCCCGCAGGCCCTCGGCAAAGAAATTTTAATTTTTTTTAAAAAAAATTCTTTGCTTCCCTGTCGCTCCAATTGCCAATCAAATTCCGAATTCTAGATGGCATGAATTCAAAGGCTTCGGAGGTAGACCTGCCAACTGCCGTCGGTAGACCTAGGTACTTCTCTGCTAACTATGGATTAGGTATTCATGTGATTAGGCTAATTAAGATCTTGATTAAGAATTGAGTCTATCATTTGGTATCAAAGCCGTTTAGCCTATCTGTGAACCCTAATTTTCAATTAAGTAATAATTAAGTTCAGATTATATCTCTATATGACTAATTCCATATTTAATTGCTTATGTTAAGCCCTAAATCCTTTGGATTAAGGGTAATTGTGCCTCTATTAGTCAAAATTTAAAAAGTTTACAAGCTAATTGTTGTTCTAGTTAGCCCAATTAGTATCTAGGGTTTCGCTTAGCACTGCGAATGGGTGGTCGCCATAATTGAAATCAAATTTGCAAACTAAGTCAATTCTTCTAAAATCTCGAAACCCTAGACATAAATCCCAAAGAGTAAAATGCACCGGAGGTCCATTAACTTTCGTGGGGGTGTCATTTAGTTTCATCAACTTTGAAACTGTATTTTTAGGTCCATAAACTTTTAAAATGGTTCACTGCAAGTTCATACCCATTTTTAACCTTAAATCCAAAGTATATTTGTAGAAAACCCCCTACCTTTCTTTATCTTCTACGCGCTCACCCTTCCTGCTCAACGCACCCGAAAAAACACAACCCACAAATTCGCCACCGCTGCCCTTGATCTGACGGCACGCGCCACGACGAGTCTTTGCCACTGCTGGCCGGAGCGAAACGCGACTAGGCTCGTGGTGTGGCTGGAGCTTCCTCGCCCTTGTGGCGAGGTCCCGAGCACGTGGTCGGGCGGACACTGGCGTGAACCTCTCGGTGCGGCACGGTGCCGTGCTAGTGGTGGCGAGACGCGCGATCGCTAAGCGAAAGTGCCACGTGGAGTGTCTTGGCGGGAACCGTCTTGGCGCGCGGTCGGACTTGGGAGCGCGGCGCGGCGCTTCACGCGTTGCCGATGCGCATCAGCTCGTCGGTCTCCTCTATGATGATCTCTCTCCCGTGTCTCCTCCACGTTAATGACCACCGCAGCGGCGGAAGCGGCGGCAATTCGCATGGTGTGGGCGGCGGCGGCAGCTCCTGCGCGGGAGCCGCCGACAGTAGTTGCAGCTTAGGCGCGTCGTCGTCGGCCGGCTAGGCGTTGTCGTCGGTGCCGGGGACGAGGTTGGCGTGGCAAATGGGGCAGGTGACGTGCGAGGTGAGCCACGTGTCGATGCAGTCCGGGTGGAAGACGTGGGGGCACTTGGGCAGCAGACGTAGCATCTCGTTGTCGTCAAACTCGTTGAGGCAGACCGCGCACTCGAGCGCGCCCTTGCCGGCCTTGTGCGCCTTCACGTCGGCGTACGCCATGGTCGGGCCGCCGTTCTACGACTGCAGGGCGAAGCACGGCGCTGATACGGGAAAGCTGGTGCCGCATGTCCAACACTGTGAAGACATGAGCTGGGGGCTCAAACTTGTTCACCCCGAGTGAAACAGCAATAATGAAAAAGGATATTTTTATGACTCGAATTCGTGTGCTATTTCTGTGGATTTGTTCATTTCCACTAATGTACAGATAGATAGTACCATTGCGCAGAAGCAAGCATCTATGCAGGAGCAAAATCAATCGAACAGTTTGAGGCTGCTGTCGGAGTCCACATCTTCGCCGAGGTGGTGGAACACGGACGCCTTCGCCAGGAACATCAGGTCCAGTTGGGCCCGGTACATGGGCATGAGGAACAGCGCCACGGCGATGTAGCTATCTGACCGGAGCACCATCCAGTTGAACCTGTTGAGCACGTGGTGGTCCTCGCAGAATGTGTGATTTTGGAGCCGGAGCTGTATCTGCTCCAGGTGGAAGTAGACGTAGGGCGGCAGCGCGCTGGCGTCGCCGACGCCGCCGCTATCGTTGTAGCGGAAGACATTGTTCTCAAGCAAGTGCAGGTAGCTGTCACTTGAGCCGACCTAGAAGCCGTCCTTGTAGGAGAAGTCCGGTGGCAGGATCCACAAGGTCCCCAGAAAATGGCTCGTAGAAGAGCCCCTCCATCTCAGGGGGTTCGTAGACGAGGAGGACGCGGCCGATGAGCAGCGCGTAGAGGAAGGTGGAGACGATGCTGAGCATCCGATTGCCCATGCCCTGGATGGGGAACCACACCACGTACCTACATTCGGTGAGGTCGCCGTTGCGGCCGGATGTGAGCTGCGCCATGGCCTCGTGGTAGTTCGCGGTGCCCAGTCCGCACCGCCGATGGTTCGACTCGTACTGCCTCAGCTTCTGGATGAGGGAAGGGGAGATCAGGAATGGCGACGGCGTCTTCCATCGCTTGGATGCCTCATACCGGCTGAGGCACGTCGCTGCGTCGAAGTCTGGCGAGAGAAGCCCGCCGAGGAGCAGGTCGTGGTGAGCGTTCACTGGGGACGAGGATGCATTCTTCACTTCCTGGGTGCGTTGAGCAAGAAGGGTGAGCGCGTACAAGATAAAGAAAGGTATGGGGTTTTCTGCAAATGTACTTTGGATTTAAGGTTAAATAAATGGGTATGGACCTGTGAACCAATTTAAAAGTTCATGGACCCAAAAATACAGTTTCAAAGTTGATGGGCCTAAATGACACCCCCACGAAAGTTAATGGACCTCCGATGCATTTTACTCAATCCCAAACTTCTTCCCCAAAATTAGAGAACCTTACAATCATGTCAGAAGTTTTCTTCTGGATGCATTGGATAGAGAATCTAATCTTATTTCATTGTGTTACTTCAAACTTCTGTCTCCATTTATTTATCTGAACAAGCGTACCTGAACAAACATTTTGGCCATAGGCATTTACATGATATATAAGTTTTAGATGTACTTGTCGGCTATCTCCATGAGAAGTTCTTGTTAGACTTATAGGATCACTAGGAGTAGATCTAGCCGGGGTGCTTGATGAATCAAAGACCTAGAACACGTTCTAATGCAATGAGAGAGAAATAGAGAGGGGTGGATGAGGGCTGACGAACCTGACACCGCGGAGGGGGATGATCCAGAGGCCGCCATTGGGTTCGTTGGTGAAGTCTGTGCACGGGTAGCCATGGTCGGAGAAGACGGGTCGGAGATGCGGTGCCGGCGGTGAAGATCGATGGCGGCGCAGTGCAGTGGTGGAGGTACTTCCCGTCACTGGCTGCGCCCCTCACTTAGATCAGGTTTAGGGTTTGTCGGTGGGGAACTCGGCTCAGGCGAACCTCGTGATAAGAGCCACTGGCCCCCACCTCTTTTTATAGCATAGGGTGACAGGGGCCCTCCAGCCATGGTGGGCTGGGCCCCCCCTCGAATCAAAGGCCCAACTGGGCCGTTGGGTCCAGTTAGGATTAGTGATCAATCTAACAATCCCCCCTTGATCTCTTTCCATCTTTCACTTTTATATCATTTACTTTTGTTCATTCCATTACAGATTAGCGCATAGAACATGTTTCATCATCACGGTCCATTGCCGATAGATTTAACAGTTACAACACACCACTCTATTTTGAAATAGATACTTATCTTTGGGCCTTCTTTTGTCCAGGAATTATAGACTTTCCCTTAAACCCATGCCGACTACATGTTCTCTAAACACGTTGGGTGGTAAGCCTTTTGTAAGCGGATCCGTTAGCATCTTTTCGGTACTTATATGCTCAAGACTTATGACTTCATCCCGGACTTTATCTTTCATAACATAATACTTTATGTCAATGTGTTTGGCAGCACCACTTGACTTATTGTTGTGAGCATACTGTACTGCCGGATTATTATCGCAGTATAACTTAAGTGGTTTATAGATGTCGTCAACCACCTTCAAACAGGGTATGAACTTCTTTAGCCAGTTCACCTGCCCCGTTGCCTCATAACACGCTACAAACTCGGCACACATTGTGGACGATGTAGTGACGGTTTGCTTTGAGCTTTTCTATAAAATAGCTCCCCCTGCGAGAGTGAATACATATCCAGACGTGGATTTTCTATCATCTCTCGCATAATCAGAATCTGAATATCCCACTATATGGAGTGAATTAGATCTTCTATACGTCATCATGAGGCCTTTCGTTCCTTGCAAACAACGCAAGACTTTCTTTACCAATTTCTAGTGTTCTATTCCAGGATTGCTCTGAAATCTGCCAAGTAACCTGGTAACAAATGCCAAGTCAGGGCGCGTGCATAATTGAGCATATTGCAAGCTTCCGACAGCTGAAGCATATGGAACCATTTTCATTTGATCGATCTCATATTGGTTCCTAGAGCGTTGAAAATCCCCATATTTGTCGCCCTTGACTACAGGAACAGGTGAGGGACTACATTTGTGCATACTGAATTTCTTTAAGATCTTTTCTATGTATGCCTTTTGTGACAGTCCTAATACCCCTTTACTTCTATCTCGGTGAATCTCGATTCCTAGAACGAACGAAGCTTCACCAAGATCTTTCATATCAAATTTTGAGGACAAAAACTTCTTTGTCTATAGTAGTAGACTGACATCACTACTAGCAAGTAAGATATCATCCACGTACGGGACAAGGAAGATAAACTTCCCATTCTTAAACTTTGTATAGACACAATTGTCCTCTACATTCTCTTTAAACCCAAAATTCCTTATTGTCTGATCAAACTTCAAGTACCACTGTCTTGAAGCTTGTTTTAATCCATAAATGGATTTCTTTAGGCAGCATCCCATTCGTTCTTTTACTTCCATGACAAAACCTTTCGGTTGTGCCATGTAAACATTTTCCTCCAAGTTCCCGTTGAGAAATGCCGTCTTTACATCCATCTGATGTAATTCTAAATCGTAATGTGCCACTAGTGCCATTATAATTCTGAAGGAATCCTTACATGAGACTGGAGAAAAGGTCTCATTGTAATCAATCCCTTCTCTTTGCGTAAAGCCTTTTGCCATAAGTCGTGCTTTATATCTCTCTATATTCCCTTGAGAGTCAAGTTTTGTTTTGTAGACCCATTTACAGCCTACTGTTTTGGCTCCTTTAGGAATTATCTCCAAATCCCAAACTTTATTGGCATTCATAGATTTCATTTCATCTTCCACAGCCTCAAGCCACCTTGATGAATGATCACTTCTCATGGCTTCTTCAAATGAGGTGGGATCATCCTCCATTTGAAATTCCTCACTGTTGTACACTTCATAATCAGCAGGAATAACTGATTTTCTAACTCTTTGAGACCTTCTAGGGGCCTCCACATTTGGCACATCTTCTATTTGAGGTTGTTGTTGCTCCCCCTCATTTGTGGCAATAGGTTCTACAGGATCCTGAAGAACAGGTTCCTCATCATCATTCATTGTTGCCACAGGCGGAATAACAACAGGTGCTGGCACCACAGTATCTTTCACTGTCGGTGCTGCGACAGCAGGTAGTGAGAAAAATGGCTCATGAATCATCCGAGTGGGCGCATACACCCGCTTCTCTTCAAGGTCAATTTCTTGAGCTACCATACTCTCCCTCATCATTTCATCCTCTAGAAAGACTGCGTGTCTCGTTTCCACAAACTTTGTATGTCTGTCTGGACAGTAGAAACAAAAACTTTTTGACTTTTCTGGGTAACCAATGAAATGGCAACTCACTGTTTTGGGATCTAGCTTCCCAATGTCTGGGTTAAATACTTTAGCCTCAGCAGGACTCCCCCCCACACATAAGTGGTTTAGTGAGGGTACTCTTCCTGTCCATAGGTCATACGGTGTTTTGGGCACCGACTTACTTGGTACTCTATTGAGAATATGAATGGCAGTTTTTAACGCCTCCATCCACAGGCTCATCGGTAAGGTGGAGTAACTTATCATACTACGCACCATATCCATCAGGGTACGATTGCGCCTTTCAGCTACTCCATTCTGCTGAGGTTCGCCCGGTGTAGAATACTGGGCTACTATGCCATTCTCCTGTAAGAACCTTGCAAAAGGTCTAGGAACTTGGCCATATGAGGTATGCCGACCATAGTACTCCCTCCCCATGGTCGGACCTGACTATCTTAATCTTTAAATTGTGTTAGTTTTCAACTTCTGCCTTAAATATCTTAAATTTATCCGATGCTTCTGTTCTTTCTTTGATTGGATAAATATAGCCATAACAGGAGTAATCATCTGTGAATGTTATGAACGAATCATAACCATCCACACTCTTTATAGGAAATGGACCACAGATGTCTGTGTGAATAATCTGTAGAATTCTTGCACTTCGTTTGGCATCTTTCTTAATTTTCTTTACATACTTTCCTTTAATGCATTTTCTGCATTGTTCTAAATCTGAGAGCTCTAATGGAGGAAGAATATCATTCTTAACTAGTCTTTCTATTCTTCCCCTCGAAATATGGCCTAAACCATCATCACGTAGTGATAACAAATAAAGCTCATTTTGTAAGATAGCAAGACCAACACATGCATTATTAAATGTTATCTTACATTTGTCATTTCCAAAATGGCAATCATATTGTCGGGTTCATAAACCCAGGGTCCCTCAAAAAGGCCTGGCCCAAAACACCGCTTCCTACTCCGACCCCGTGTCTCTGACCGGGGACCCCATAGGAAGCCTGCTTACCACTCTTCTCCAACTGGCGCGGCCAGGGCCGACTGGGGCCATCCGACCAGGGACACCCGCTTGGAAGGGACCAGGGGCAAACGGAGAAGGCAGTGCACAAAGTCAATCCACGATACGGGTACCATACCCTATACGCCTGTGGGAACATCGCTCCTCAACCGCCCTGACACAAACAGTATTGTGGGCGCCGACATTTGTGTCTATAGTATTGTAGGCGCCATTGGGCTCCCATACGGCAAAAAGCCTCCCACATACCTCTGGGCACCGATAGTGGGCGCCAGGGTTCACCATACCTAGTACACAGGGTAGGGCTCCTCACATACCAATAGTATTTTGCAGGTACTGACATCCACCCTTCCTGAAGAAGCCAACGCAACCTCCCATATGCACCTGACATTCTACAGTGACATCAAAAGTATTGTGGGTGCCTACCATCATCGCTACCCTCATCGGCGTGGGCAACAAGGCTTAGAAACATCCATACTCTCTCCCTCTCACATGTAAATCCATCCCCTTTATCTATAAAAAGGGGATGCGCTCCCTCCAACGAAGGAGGTCGACTTCCCCAAGTTTAGATTCACTAGATCGATAGCTCACAACCCCTCAAGCACACGCTTGAACACCTAGTTCGTAGCGGAGTTTCGATCGCCCTCGGACCTTCTGGTCGGACCCGACCGGGCCTCTCGTATACCCCACCTTTCTCCTTCTCGTTTGTAACCCCTCTACAGACTTTGAGCACCTGGGCTCAGGAATAAAGTCACCGACCGACCCACACTGGACGTAGGGCACGTTGCCTGAACCAGTATAAATCCTGTGTCATTGAGTGCTAGGCCACCTCCGATCACAATGTACAGCAAAACTACAAATATTCACTAGTTGGTCACTTTCTGTACCAACAGTTAGCGCTGTCCGTGGAGAAGACGCTGTACGTTCAACACTTTTTGGTCATCGGATGGCCTATTTTTCCGCCACCCCACCGTGGCGGGCTCGGGCGATACGATTCGCCTCGGCTCACTGGAGTATCCCGCACTCTCGCCTACGGGGATGCGGGTTCCATTTGTTTTTGAGCCATCCCAGGCCTTCCTCTTCGGAAGCCTAGACTTCATCGCCAACCGGCTCGGCGTACTCCACCTCCGCGAGGAGACTCGTGACCTGGCACCCGTCGGAGAGACGTTCTTCATATACTCCAGGACACGTGACCTCAATGGCACGGCATCTGCGCTTCATTCTGAGCAAACTCTCTGCTCAAACCCCACTGTAAGTAATACGCGTACCTTTATTCGCCCTTTATTTACTACCTCCCACCGATCATCCGGAGGGACTGCACCACCCATGCCATGAACACCGTACGTTCGGTTCCCTTATGGCCTCGCGTCCTCCGTAGACACTTACGCTTGGGGGCTCCGAAGAACGCTGGCACCATCCCCCCTCACGTCCAAATTCGTAGGAATGACAAGCTCCGCTCCCGTCGTTTCCCACGAACTCCTAGATAACGAGGGCGAGAGCGATGGTTCTAGCATCGGTGATGTTGCGTCCCGCCACCATCCGTCCTGAGAATGCGCTAGGTGGATGGTCCAGCACAACTGCCGGTGGTTGCCGAGTCCGCGCAAACTCACACCCCTCCGGACGCGCGTGCCGAGGCCGTCGCATCTGCGCAAGCACACGCCGAGGAACTACGACAACGACGGTAGAACATGCCACCTACGCTGGCACGATCGGTGTGGCACGTTGCGCCCCATGCTCATGGCCCGGCGGGCGGCGCCCAGGGTTGTGCTCGTTAGGTCTAGCACGACATTTTGAACGAGGGGAATGACGTCCCACAATTCGCCCGAGCCGGCCAGAACATCGATGCTGCAGCAATGCTTCTGCGCGGTGTTCCTGAGCCCATCGACCCTCAAGAATGGGCCGTCTACCGGAACCTCTGGGTTCTAGTAGAGGCCACCGCCGTCTAGCAGGCGGAAAGCTCCGCGTCGCGACTCCGACCCGTGCCCTCTCTCCCCACCTGGGGGATGGGGATGCGCCAACCGGATCGCTCCGTTCACTCACCGCCGTAGCCATCAGGCTTAGCTCGGGGTGCGGCAGCCACACCATGGTCCGACCGGGCGCCTGCTCCACACCGACCACCGGCACGTGAGCGGCCCGATCCGCACCAGGACGCCCGTAGCGTCATCAGCGACCGGCATCGGGCCCGACACGATAACAATGTCCGCCGTACAACGGTAGGCGACACGGATCCTGGCCAAACCATCGAGGGAAGCGGTGAAACGCGCCCCAGGTGCGGTCGCCGACCGAACGACTGGAGCCCCAGCCCTGAGGGCCCGGGGCCATGGGCCTTCAGCCGGGGCATCCGAAGAGCACCGTTCCCACAGCGTTTCTGGCCTCCCTCTAACATCACCAAATACACTAGGGAGAGGAACCCAGGCATTTGACTTGAAGACTTCTGGCTCGCCTGTCAAGCCGGAGGAGTGGATGACGACTACTTCATCATCGAATATCTTCCCATTTGCGTGGGGGAACATGTTCGGGCATGGCTCGAATTCCTTCCACACGACAGCATCCGCGACTGGGTGGACCTCAAGAGGGTCTTCGTCGGGAATTTCTAGGGGACGTACATCTGCCCGGGAAACTCCTAGGACCTCAAGAGCTGTCAGCAGGAGCCCAACGAATCCCTGCGGGATTATATCCGTAGGTTTTCTCAACGATGCAACTCCTTCCCTGATGTCGTCGACGCAGACATCATCAGCGCATTCCTCTCCGAGACAAACTGTGAGTCCCTGATCCACAAGCTTGGTTGCCTAAAACCTCGTACCACCCGCGATCTGCTTGATGTCACCACCAACCATGCCTCTAGCGAGGAGGCGGTCGGAGCGGTCTTCAGCGGGGGCTGGGACAAAAGCAAGCCCAAGCGCGCGGATCCGGACGAAGGCCCTCCACTCAGAGGGGCAAGAAGAACAAGAAGGATCAGCGCCGGTCAGACAGCACCACGTTGGTCGCCGCAGCTGATCGCACACCCAGGCAGCCCCAACAGGGACTGCCTGACCACTTCAACAAACTCATGGATGGTCTGTGCCCGAACCACGCCTACCCCGTCAAACACCTCTACAAGGAGTGCGAGCTCCTCAAACACTTCCTCCGATAGGCTAGTGGGTCAAAGGAGGGAGACGACAAGGACCCGGCAGCCAAGAGAGGAGGCGCGACAGGCAAGGACAGAGACGGTTTCCCCGAGCCCGAGGAGTGCATCATGATCTTCGGAGGGTTCGACGCCATCTAGACTAAACGCCAGCATAAGGTACGCTACAGGGAGGCGTGCGCCACCGAGACAGCCGTCCCCTCCTTTCTCAGCTGGTCGGAGTCCCCGATCACCTTTGATCAGAGGGACCATCCCTCCTATGTCGCGAGACCAGGACGCTACCCGCTCGTTGTCGACCCCATCGTCAGCAAGAAGCACCTCATGAAGGTGCTGATGGATGGAGGGAGAGGCCTCAACATCATGTACATCGACACCCTCGATGCCATGCGCATCCCCTGGTCGAAGCTCCGTTCGGCGGGCTCCCCCTTCCACGGGGTGATCCTAGGAGCGCAGGCATACCCGCTCGGACAGATCGATCTGCCCGTCACGTTCGGCAGCCGGGCCAACTTCTGCATGGAGGTCCTCACCTTTGAGGTGGTGGACTTTCCAGGGTCGTACCACGCCATCTTGGGGCGGCCATGCTATGCAAGGTTCATGGCCATCCCCAACTACACCTACCACAAGCTAAAGATGCCAGGGCCAAATGGCGTCATCACCGTAAGTAGCGCCTTCTCGCACGCCTTTGCATGTGACCACGAGCACTACGAGCTCGCCACCGCGGTCGTCAACTCATCCGAGCTCCTGCGGCTCAGGGAGTCATCAACTCCAGCATTCCCAGACAACAACAAACCGACCTCCTCGATGGCCTTCCGCCCGCTCGAGGAAACCAAGGCGGTGGGTGTCGACCCCGCTGATCCAGCCAAAACGACGCGAATCGAGACCCAGCTCCCGACCAAATAGGAATGCGAGCTTGTCGACATCCTGTGCGACAATCATGATGTCTTCGCATGGCAACCTTCTGACATGCCGGTGGGGGATACCACGGGAGGTCACCGAGCACGTACTATGCCTTATCCCAGGCTCGAAGCCCGCCAAGCAACGCCTACGTCGTTTCGACGACGAGAGGCGCATGACCATTGGCAAAGAGATCACCAAGCTCCTGACGGCCAGATTCATTAGGGAGGTTTTCCACTCCGACTGGCTCGCCAATCCTGTCCTTGTCAGAAAAAAGATCGGGAAATGGAGAATGTGCATCGATTATACTAGACTCAACAAGGCGTGTCCTAAGGATCACTTTCCTTTAGCATGCATAGACCAGATAATCGACTCCACCTCGGGTTGCGAGATCCTCTCCTTTCTGGATGCCTACTCAGGCTATCACCAGATCGCGATGAAAGAGTCCGATTAGCTCACGACCTCCTTCATCACCCCGTATAGTTCATACTGCTACGTGACCATGCCTTTCGGCTTAAAGAACACTGGCGCCACCTACCAAAGGTGCATGCAGCAGTGCTTCACCGACCAAATCGACCCGCTCGATCAGCCTGATCAGGCCAAACGGCCGAAACCAACAATCGCCGTCTATGTTGACGACATAGTGGTCAAAACAGCCTGAGCGTGCGACCTGATCGCAAACTTGGCCGCGATGTTCGCAAACCTCTGAAGGTTCAACATCAAACTGAATCCCGAAAAATGTGTTTTTGGGGTCCCGAAGGGGAAGCTGCTTGGATACATCGTATCCGAGCGCGGCATCGAGGCCAACCCCGAAAAGATCGCGACCATCTCCAACATGAGCCCTATACACAACATGAAGGGCGTACAAAGGCTCACCGGCTGCCTGGTGGCCCTAAGCCGCTTCATCTCCTGGCTCGACGAACGGGGGATGCCACTCTACAAGCTCCTCAAAAAGACGGACGCCTTCATCTAGACTAAGGAAGCCCAGCAGGCTCTCAAAAGCCTCAAAACATCCCTGATGTCAGCCCCGATCCTCGTTGCCCCCGAGCGGGGAGAACCCCTCCTCCTTTACGTCGCGGCAAGTGACCGTGTGGTGAGTGCTGCCCTGGTCGTCGAAAGGGAGGAACTAGGACACCAGCTCAAGGTACAGTGACCCGTATACTTCGTCGGGGAAGTACTTACCGACCCCAAGGTCCAGTACCCCTAGGTGCAGAAACTCCTATACGCTGTGCTAATGGCCGCTAGGAATCTCCTACACTACTTCACCGATCACGAAGTCACCGTCGTCACTTCATACCCACTCAAAGACATCATCCGCAACCGCGATGCTACGGGACGAATCTCTAAATGGGCCCTTGAGCTCATGGGCCATGACATTAGGTATACCCCCCGCATCACCATTAAGTCTCAAGCTCTCGCGTATTTTGTCGCCGAATGGACGGAGGTCCAGCTACCGGTCCCAGACATCTCCCACGAGTACTGGACAATGTACTTCGACAGATCCGAAATGGCGTCCGGCTCAGGGGCTAGAGTGGTTCTGATCTCCCTAGACGGGAGTAGGCTCCGGTACGCCATCCGCCTCCACTTTTTGGCTTCAAACAACACCGTGGAATACGAGGTCCTTATCAATGGACTACGCATCGCCATCGAGCTCTATGCTACGCGACTCTACGTCCGTGACAACTCAGAGCTAGTCGTTGATCAAGTCATGAAGGAGTCCTCCAACAAAAGCCCCCTCATGACAGCATATTTCCAAGAGGTGTGCAAGCTTGAGGACAAGTTCTAGGGAATCGAGCTGCATCAAGTCCCTCAAAGGGACAACGATGCCGCTGATTTCCTCGCAAAACTGGCCGCCAAGCGGGATCTATCCCCGAGCGGGGTCTTCATCAATGACGTCCACGAGCCGACCGCCCACATCTTGGAAGGTCCGACCCAGACACGCCCCGACGGCCAACCGACGATCGGGGGCTCCGACCCCGACGCCTAGCCAGCGCCCGGGGGCTCCGACCCCAGTAGCTCTCCGTCACCTACGGACGTCGCCGTACTGGCACTCGATGAAACCGATTGGCGGGTACCGCTACTCGCCTACCTCCTCGAGGAGGTCCTCCCACCCGAAAGGACTAAAGCCCGACGAATCGCTCAATGCGCCAAGACCTTCTTCATGCTCGATAATGAACTCTACAAACAGAGTCCGTCAGGGGTGCTCATGAAGTGCGTCCCCGCCAGCCGGGGGAAGCAGATCCTCCTCGAGGTCCATGCCGGGATCTGTGGGCATCACATGGCCCCAAGGTCTCTGGTCGGAAAAACCTTTCACCAAGGTTTTTACTAGCCCACCGCGCTACGAAATGCGGAGGATGTCGTCCGCAGGTGCGAAGGATGTCAGTTCTACGCTCGGCAAACCCATTTACCGGCTCAGGAGCTCCAAACCATCCCAATCACCTAGCTATTCACAGTCTGGGGCCTCGACATGGTAGGACCCCTCAAAAAAAGGCCCGGGCGGCTTCACTCACCTACTCATAGCAGTCGACAAGTTTACCAAGTGGATAGAGGCCAAGCCCATCACCAATCTCCGCTTGGAAGAGGCGGTCAAATTCTTCCTCGACATCATCTACCGATTCGGCGTTCCCTACTGTATTATCACTGACCACAGGACCAACTTCACCGAAAAGAAGTTCTGGGACTTCAGTGATGGATACAACATCAGAATCGACTGGGCTTCGGTCGAACATCCACGAACTAACGGTCAGGTCGAACGCGCCAATGGCATGGTCCTCCAAGGACTCATGTCGCGCATCTTCGACCGACTCAACAAACACGCGTGGGTGATGGGTTGCTGAGGTCCCAGCGATCCTTTGGAGCTTGAGAACGACCTCAAACCGATCCACAGGATTCACACCTTTATTCCTGGCCTATGGAGCAGAAGCCGTGTTGCCCTCCGACCTCGACCATGGCGCACCAAGAGTAAAAGCTTTCGACCGCAACCGAGCCGTGGAGGCTCAACAAGACACCGTGGACCTACTCGAAGAGGCCTGTGAGACAACCGTCATTCGCTCCGCTCGCTATCAACAAACCCTCCGCTGGTACCACGAAAGGAAGATCAGAGGAAGGATACTTGAAGTCAGCGATCTCATGCTCCGAAGGACCCAATCGACGAAGGAAAAACACAAGCTCTCTCCACCCTAAGAAGGACCCTATACAGTAACCGAAGTAATCCGAATAGGCACCTACCGACTGGAGGACAACCACGGCAATGTTCTCAACAACACTTGGAACATTGAGCAGCTATGTCGTTTTTTCCCTTACAACTTAGCCTAAGCACTTTCGGTTAGAACACATGCTCCCGTAAGAGTGCCCCCGCCCGAAACACTTTCAACCTGGGTCTTTCGGGGGCTCCATGAGTGTACAAATATTGAGTATTACCTCTCTTTATCTTTACTATCACATGGTATACAACTTTCTCCCCGAACGGAAACACAATCCATTCCTTTGATTACCCTACGTAATCCTGTTCTTACTCCCAAACCAAACGCACCCCGCCTTTCCCTATGGATGCAAGCAATCGAGCCTCGCGGGCCACGCCCCGGGCTCCCAAGATCGCACCCTATGGGACAAAATGGGCAGGTACGAAAAAGAAAGGATAAAAACAAAGGTGATGCTAGGACAGAAACAAGGAAGCAGATATGGTGGTTTCGTCATAGGGGCAGTACAGTTATATTCATTGATGCAAAGAAACTATTTACATGGGGACACCCACAAAACTTAACTATTACACTTTTCTACTGCTACAAATACTACTGTGGCCGCTCGAACGACATCGCCTGGAAGCTAAAGAAGAAACCGGATGCAACCACCAGGACCCGCTCGACTCCACTCCTTCGACTTTAGCAAAACGCAACAGATACCTCTAGGGTGTCGCACCTATAGATGCTCAGCAGAAGAACATGGAGCTCCTAACCTTCTCATGCAGTCGAGACAGCTCCTGGGTGGGGGCACCGCTACCGAGGTATGGCCGCCATGGCTGGAAGAAATCTCATCAAACTTTATGAACTGGCCGACTTGAGCAACTATAGGCACGAAACCCTCCACCGGCATAATCATGAGTAACCTCCCCTCCGACGAAGCTCGCCCAGAAAAGATCCACCAGAGAAAAACTACGCATGGCTCCATCCCAAAGAAGGCCTCGCAGATCAGACCCGGCATCACCTCCAGTCCGACATCACGCTCCGGGTTCACAAAAGGATTTGTAAGTCCTCCCCCTCGCTCACTCTCTCTCCCACTTAGGAACCGCCGTGGCATACAGGCACTCTTGGTGAGAAGGAAGAGAGACAATAGTTGGAGAACAAGCAAAAGGACTACGATGGAGAGCCCTCTCCCTCCCCCTATTTAAAGAAGAAAAGCAGATGATCAGAGTGCAAAACTCTGGCCCCATTCAATGCGGATGGGAAACGACGAGACACGCCCTAGCTGAAGGGACGCACATTGACTGACGGAGCAACGCCGGGATAGACAGAACATCACCAGGCAAAGCGAGACGTGGCCTGGGTATGGCCCACCACTATCGCATGACCGGGCGTGAAAACCAAAGCGTCACCACACGCAGACAGCTCCTCACTCCCCCAGGCCAGGGGAGACCTAAAACGAAATCTCGCTGGGAGACCAACCTGCCCACTGAGTCAATCGAGTCACTCAGTATCCACACCAGGACACAAGTAGGAAGCGAAGGGACGCCCCATGTGGGCCATGCCGACTCCGTCACGAACGATGAGCGCGGGTCCCGGTCGGACGTTTCCGACTGAAGCTCTCCGAGCCCCGTCACTCTAGTCGCCAAGGTAAACACTATCAAAACCCCCTCTATTTCATTATAAAATCATTTCATACATCCATACGCGCATTTCATCCCATACGCCTGTGCCTCTCGGACGATTCGGGCCCTGAACCGCCTAGGGGCTCGGGAACTAAGCATCGCACGTGCAGCGAAATGCATCAGAACGCTCCGTGTTGCGTCACGAAGCGGCGGTTGCCTCATTCGACATGAGCAACCAATAGATCCAGGGGAGAAAACTATAGATGAGCACCGTGCGGCCCTAGCTCGGTCCAGCAGACTGGGTCATCTCAACCTTCTCGTTCGATCCTGAACCTCTCGCTAGGCCCACAGAATCTCCATCGAAGGGGAGGCCGTTAGGCCACCTAGGTCGGTCTCCGGAATGACCTAGGCATCTGTCGGGTTGCAGGTAAAGGAGTAGTGAAATGTCCCAAGAGGGCTATGCCAACCCCATCACGAACGATGGACCCAGATTCCACTCGATCACACCCGTTAGCTAACTCACCGAGCTAGTCTTCGAGCCCGAGTGATCGGGACAGGCGACGAAACTCAGTCCCTCTGGTTGTGAGGAACCGAGGATGGGGTAACGCACAATACTCACATCGACCCCCACGAAGGCTCGATAGGGCTCGGGGGCTCAAGAAAAATGCCAAGGACAGTGACCTCGAACTCGCTAGATCCACGACTCTGACTCGCCCGATCTCGCGGCGCGCACCAACGTCAAGATCCACGAGCATCGCCTCGTCCGATCTTTAACCAACTAACTATGGTTCGGCTTCAAAACGGCTTCAGACAGCTTCACTTGCTCCAAATAAACCTGGGACCGCGACTCCTAAACTCACGTAACGGCTTCAGACGGCTTCACTGCGCTCCAAATAACCCTGGGACAGCGACTCCTAAACTCGCGTAACGGCTTTAGATGGCTTCACTGCGCTCCAAATAACCCTGGGACCGCGACTCCTAAACTTGCGTAACGGCTTCAGATGGCTTCATTGCACTCCAAATAACCCTAGGACCGCGACTCCTAAACTCACATAACGGCTTCACTTCCGACTACGCTCCCAGGATCCACGAGCTCTAGCTTGTCCAAATCCTGAACTAACTAAACTAACTCCCTCGGCCCACGGCACGCGCCGACGCCTGGGTCCGTTCGTGGCTCCACCTCGCTCGATCCCATGGTGCGCATCGATGCCAAAGATTAGTGAGTTCTGACACATCCGAACCGAGCTATCACCATCCGTGGCGCGCACCGACGCCAGCGTTTTCTTCGAACTAACCTTCTCACCCGATCCACGGTGCGCATCGACACTGGGATCAGTAAGTTCTGTCTCATCCACGCCTAAAAATCCCCTCGGCTGCACAACAATGCCGCGGTTAAACGAAAATCCGTCTCAAACTAAACACCCGCTGAAACAACACCCCCCAGACGGTTCTGCCCGAGCCGACCGATGGCTCGGGGGCTACACCCACGGGTGTTTTTAGTTTTGCTGTACGTTGTGATCGGAGGTGGCCTAGCACTCAATGACATAGGATTTATACTGGTTCAGGCAACGTGCCCTATGTCTAGTGTGGGTCGGTCGGTGACTTTATTCCTGAGCCCAAGTGCTCAAAGTCTGTAGTGGGGTTACAAAGGAGAAGGAGAAAGATGGGGTGTATGAGAGGCTCGGTCAGGTCCGACCAGAAGGGCTGAGGGTGACCAAAACTCTGCTACGAACTAGGTGTTCAAGCGTGTGCTTGAGGGGTTGTGAGCTATCGATCTAGTGAATCTGAACTTGGGGAAGTCGACCTCCTTCATTGGAGGGAGCGCATTCCCTTTTTATAGATAAAGGGGATGACTTTACATGTGAGAGGGAGAGAGTACGAATGTTTCTAAGCCTTGTTGCCCATGCCGATGAGGGTAGCGATGATGGTAGGCACCCACAGTACTGTTGATGTCACTTAGAATGTCAGGTGCACATGAGAGGTTGCGTTGGCTTCTTCAGGAAAGGTGGATGTCAGTACCTGCAAAATACTATTGGTATGTGAGGAGCCCTACCCTGTGTACCAGGTATGGTGAACCCTAGCGCCCACTATCGATGCCCAAAGGTATGTGGGAGGCTTTTTGCCGTATGGGAGCCCAATGGCGCCTACAATACTATAGACACAAATGTCGGCGCCCACAATACTGTTTGTGTTAGGGCAGTTGAGGAGCGATGTTACCGCAGGCGTACAGGGTATGGTACCGGTATCGTGGTTTGACTTTGTGCACTGCCTTCTCTGTTTGCCCCTGGTCCCTTCCGAGCGGGTGTCCCCGGTCGGATGGCCCCAGTCGGCCCTAGCCGTGTCAGTTGGAGAAGAGTGGTAAGCAGGCTTCCTACGGGGTCCTAGGTCGGAGACGCGGGGTCGGAGTAGGAAGCGGTGTTTTGGGTCAGGCCTTTCCGATCAGAGAGACCGCCTGGAGGCGGCTGGTGCCCAAAGCGAATGCTCCGGTCGGAGAGGTGGGCCGGAGAGGTTGACGAGCGAGCGCCTGTTTTTGGGTAGACCTTCCGATTGGCGACCGGACTGTCCCTCCGGCCCGTTGTGTCTTAGGCTTTTGGGCCGGCCCACGAACTACATGCTATTTTCCTAGGCCAAGACCTAGCGTAGAAGCCAGTCCTCGAGGGACCCCGGGTTTATGAACCCGACAATATGATTGCCATTTTGGAAATGGCAAATGTAAGATAACATTTAATAATGCATGTGTTGGTCTTGCTATCTTACAAAATGAGCTTTATTTGTTATCACTACGTGATTATGTGAATGTTGTATGCGATGATGGGAATGTTGCGTGCGACAAAGTGAATGTATCCTCGTCTGCGGATGTAAACAAAAAACGAAAGAGAGCTCACGATGCATTGTCGAAATTATGGCATTGTAGTTTAGGCCATATTTCGAGGGGAAGAATAGAAAGACTAGTTAAGAATGATATTCTTCCGTCATTAGAGCTCTCAGATTTAGAACAATGCACAAAATGCATTAAAGGAAAGTATGTAAAGAAAATTAAGAAAGATGCCAAATGAAGTGCAGGAATTCTACAGATTATTCACACAGACATCTGTGGTCCATTTCCTATAAAGAGTGTGGATCGTTATGATTCATTCATAACATTCATAGATGATTACTCCCATTATGGCTACATTTATCCAATCAAAGAAAGAACAGAAGCATCGGATAAATTTAAGATATTTAAGGCAGAAGTTGAAAACCAACACAATTTAAAGATTAAGATAGTCAGGTCTGACCGTGGGGGAGTACTACGGTCGGCATTCCCCATATGGCCAAGTTCCTGGACCTTTTGCAAGGTTCTTACAGGAGAATGACATAGTAGCCTAGTATTCTACACCGGGCGAACCTCAGCAGATTGGAGTAGCTGAAAGGCGCAATCGTATCCTGATGGATATGGTGCGCAGTATGATAAGTTACTCCACCTTACCGATGAGCCTGTGGATGGAGGCGTTAAAAACCGCCATTCATATTCTCAATAGAGTACCAAGTAAGTCGGTGCCCAAAACACCGTATGAGCTGTGGACAGGATGCCTGTCCACAGCTCATACGGTGTTTTGGGACCCTTTCCCTTTGACTTTGAGGAGAAGTTAGCATTATTTCTTGTTGTCTTTCAGATAATTGATAGTGTCACCATTGGCAGCTTTCATTCTCTCCTCCTCTTGCACACACATAGCCATGAGCCTTTATAAGTCCCACTTCTCGAGCTGAATGTTGTAGTTGACAACAAAAGTGTCAAACTCTTTTGGCAAGAAAGCAAAAATCAGATGGATAAGGAACTCATCTTTGAGAGCCAGATCCATTGGTTTTAGCTTGAATGCTAGATTGCTCATCCTTAGTATGTGCTCTCTTATGCCACCATTACCAGAGTACCTCTCTGTCACAAGCTGTTTTATCAGCTGGGTAGCATATGTCTTTGAAGAGCTAGTGAACTGACTCTTTATTCTATCAAGGTACTCGGTGACGGTGTCACACTCTGGGATTGAGCCCACAATTATAGGCTCAATCGTGTTCTTTATCACAGCCAAACATTTCTTGTTGGCAGTGACCCATTTTCTATGCTCAAGGTCATAGGACATCTTTAGGGATGCAAAATCCCTCTCTCTGGTTGCCCAAGCGGCATCAGCCTCGTTTGTCTCCCTCACCGGTGCCACAGGCACTACTAGAAATGTGCTAATCAATGACGATTCCCTCGTGACGATTACCAAATTCATCACAGAATGCTAGCATTCTATGACGAAATTTGCTGGTTCGTCATCAGTCACAAGTGACGGAGGTTTGGTAATAAGAATAATGACGAAAAGGAAAAGATCGTCATACAATAACAAAAACTAAATCGTCATTGATTGTTTGGCTCTTGTTGCACCTCGAGGACATGGCGTCGTGGTCCCACCGTCGGGTCCCACTTTGAGGACGTGGCTATGCGGACCCACCTTCGGGTCCCAACCTCGATGACATGGCGATGCGGTCCCACCGGTTGGCGGCTTGCGGTGAACACGTGGCGCCCGGGCCCATGGTTGAGGTCAACCAATTTGCTCGCCCCTCCCTTTATTTTTTTGCAAAAAATTGCTCCTCCCCGAGTTCGAACTCCGCGACCTCCCCGGTAAAAGCGGTAGGAGCCTTACCACCTGGAACACACGCGCTTTTATGATTGTAAGATACATTTTTTCCTTTTGTTTGAGTAAATGTCGATGACATGGCGTGCGGTCCCACCCAATGGGACATGGCGGCGAACACGTGGTGTCTCTTGGCCCATGGCCCGGCTCGACAAACATCATTCCCCTCCTTTTATTTGCATAAAAAAAGGAGGCGCATGAGAGGTTCGAACACGGAACCTCACGGTTAATGTGTAGGTGTCTTACCACCGAACGCACTGACCATTCATGTCTCAACATACATGTTTTCCTTTTATCTAGTCATTATGTGATACTTTGTTTTTTATGGATTGGTTTAATGGGCCCGTGACACATGCATCATGGCTGATCGCGAGGGACGTCGTACTGGCGGTCGATCGCGATATCGCCCCTCTGGCGGCCAATCGCGAGGGCGCGTCCGTGGTCCTATACCCGGTGTTGAGGCATCCCCGCGACTTATCGGCGTCGTCTTTGGTGGCAGGAAAGCGAGCGGCGAAGCGGCAGCGGCGGCGCTTAGGACACAACAAAGAGATCGGTGAGCAAATGGCTGCAGATCGGCGCCGGGCAGCGGAGGCGCGTGGGAAAGAGAGCAGCACCGTCGGCGAGTAGTCTTTGCTGGCGTGGGCGCGTGAGCAGAGGATCGCCAAGTACAAGGTTTGATTTGTATTCAATTTTTTTCTAAATATAAGCATGTCTTTGATATGTTTTAAATTTTGTTGAATTTATTACTGGAATTTAAGGATTGAGTACAAGGTTTATTGTAGTGTCAAAACAGATGGATAGAAGCTGGATTTTTGGGGCACCATTCACACCTGCATATGTGAAAGGAGTTGAAGAGTTCATGCAATTTGTTAGTGAAAGATACCCCAAAGACAGCCAGATACTTTGCCCGTGCAGCAGATGTCTAAATCAAAAAATGCAGTCTCAGCATGATGCAAGTGACCATATACACATTTATGGAATGTCAGCTACGTACACCAGGTGGATTCATCATGGGGAGTCGACGGATACTGAAGTGGTTGAGAATTTGGAGCAACAGGTCGAAGGAAGGGATCATGACTTTGGGATACATGTGGATATGGCCAATGATGACTATGACGAGGATCACGGAGTACCAGAGATGATAGGAGAGCTGTATGCTGCGGCAGAGGCAGAGGGACAACAACCAATGTTTGCAAGAGTCCTTGAGGATGCGAAGAAGTCACTTAGCTCGGGATCTAGGCACTCAAAATTCTCTTTTCTGGTGAGGATGTTGTATATCAAGTCTCGTTATCGAATTGGGAATACAACATTTTCCACGATGATCAAGTTGTTGTCAGAAGGATACCCTCAGAGTGAGTTGCCAAAATCATATGATGAGGCCAAGAAATATCTTAGAGAATTGGGTCTTGGCTGTGAAAACATCCATGTGTGCCCGAACAATTGTGTGTTGTTTCGGAAGAGGTATGCTAAAGACAATGTGTGTCCAGTATGCAAGGCATCTAGATGGCAAGATGAAACTGGGACCAAGAGGGTTCCACACAAGGTATTGAGGCATTTTCCACTTTTGCCAAGGTTGAAAAGAATTTTTGCTTCAAAGCAAACTTCTGAGGAAACACAATGGCACCAGAAAAAGAGGACGCCAGTCAACAATGTAATGAGCCATCCAGCTGATGGGGAAGCATGGAAGGATTTCGACAGGAGAGAAAAAACCTTTGCATCCGACTCGAGGAACCTGAGGCTTGCCTTAGCTACCGATGGATTCAATCCATTTGGCAACATGAGTACCCAGTACAGTATGTGGCTAGTGCTTCTGACACCCTTGAATCTCCCACCATGGGAATGCATGAATCTAGCAAAGTGCTTTATGGCATTACTCTTCCCAGGTCCAAAGTCTCCAGGAAAGGATTTTGATGTGTTCCTTGAGCCCCTAATTGAAGACCTGATCGATCTATGGAAGGGTGTCCGCACCTTTGATGCATGTACTGGTAAGAAGTTTGACCTTCGCGCTGCCGTGCTGTGGTGTATACATGATTATCCAGCGCTGAGCACGTTATCAGGGCGAACAACAAAAGGGTATTATGCATGTATTCATTGCGACAAGGATCCATTGTCTCGGGCAATAAGGAATAAGATATGTTACATTGGACACCATCGTTACCTTTTTCAGGGACATGCATGGCGGAGAAGCTTGGCTTTCGATGGTAAGCGTGAAAACAAAGATGAGCCAGGCAAGTTCACTTTGGAGGAGGTCCTAGAGGAGCTAGAGAAGGTGAAAGATGTCAGGCCAGGGAAGCATCCTGACATTACTGGGAATAAAAGGAAGCGCAATGAGGGTCCAAGGATTTATAGCCGCAAAGTTGGGTTGTGGAGATTGCCATACTGGCAACATCTAAAGCTTCCACATAATCTCGATGTGATGCACATAGAGAAAAACATATGTGAAAACATTCTTGGCACATTACTCAATGTACAGGGCAAGACTAAGGACACAACCAATGCTAGGCTAGATTTGTATGATATGGGCATAAGACCTGAATTTCACTTGCAGCAGCATGACAACTCAGTCATTGCTCCACCTGCTCCGTATGTCTTGGGGAAGGATCAGAAAATCGCGTTCTGCAAGTTTCTCAAAGGTATCAAATTTCCTGATGGATATGCAGCTAACCTAGCAAGATACATAATTGCAGATGGTTCGAAGATCTAGGGAAAGCTGAAAACACATTCTTGCCACATACTCCTGTAAAGAATCATACCTGCTGGCCTAAGAGGACTGGTGAGGAAGGATGTATATGAAGCAGTTGCAGAGATCGGGACCTTCTTCAGGGAACTATGTAGTAGAAATCTACGGATTGATGTTGTGAAACGGCTGAAACAAGAAATTCCATTGATCCTATGCAAGCTTGAGAAAATCTTTCCACCTGCCTTCTTTGATGTCATGGTGCACTTGGCCGTCCATCTTCCTGATGAGACACTGCTTAGAGGACCTATTCAGTATGGATGGATGTACCCAATAGAAAGGTGGCTAGGCACTTTGAAGAATTTTGTAAGCAACAGGGGTAGGCCGGAAGGATCAATTGCTAACGCATATATGGCAAGTGACACCTTGACTTTTTGTTTTAGGTATATGGAGGATATATGGCAACAGGGGTAGGCAGTACATTGATGATGTTGTCCTGAATAAGTTAGTCTGGTATGTGCTAAATAATTGTGCCGAAGTTGAGGAATATGTGGAGTAAGTATCATTTAGATGTTTCAGTTTAAGTTTTTTCTTTTAAATTTTAAAATATTCTTATGACTAAACTTTGCACTGCAGCTTGTACAGGGCTGATCTAGAGGAGCAAGGTGCACGTGATGTTGATAGAATGGTTGAAAAAGGATTTTTAAAGTGGTTTAAGTGCCATGTAAGTCACTACACATTGTGTTTGTAGGTTCAGTACATGAATTAGTATCCATATGTCTTTGCTGAACTGATTACTTTTGTTGCAACAGATTGCGAACAAACGCAAGGAGAATCCAGAATCGGTTAGCGAAGGACTGTGGGCACTGTCATGTGGCCCAGATCTGTGAGTTAAGACTTGTGCAGCTTGCAAGGTCAATGGAGTGCGGTATAGCACTGTGGATCATGAGAAGTTCCTTCTGACACAAAATAGTGGTGTACTGACTGAAGGTTCACATAATGGGAAAGACGTAGATTTTTATGGAGTCCTTAAAGAGGTAATTGAGTTGGAATATAACTCGAATCTGCAAGTCCGTCGGACGGTGGTTCTATTTCGATGTGATTGGTTCAATCTAGAAGGCAAGACGAGAGGCCTTCGAGATGACGGACATTTCAAATCCATCAATGTGCACTCATTATGGTACAAGACTGATCCTTTCATCTTAGCGACTCAATCGAAAAAGATATTTTACCTGCAAGACACATCTTTAGGTAAAGATTGGCGAGTTGTGCAGAAATTTGAACATAGGAATATTTATGATGTGTCTGAAAAAGATAAGGACAGTCATGATGTGCATCAGGATGAGTATGGTTCTGATACTGAACATGTAGTGCAAGCAGGTGCTGAAAATGAGGTCATGCAGAATATTCAAGGTGGAGAAGCCACTATAACTGAAGGAAATTTAGAACACCTTATAAAAAGCAAGAAGCAACCTATTATTCATGAAGATAGTGAGGATGAGGAGGAAGATGAGACAATAGAGCAGTACTGTAGTGATGGTGGCAATGAGAACAATGGTTACATGTCCCTAGACGATGAAGATGATGATCTCTAGTATGGACCTTGACGTACTGTTTTTATTTCTAGTATGGACCAGTGACATGTCCCACTATTGTTTTGGTTTTCCCAACATTTTTGTATTTATTTTGTTGGCAACAGAATGCTTTTTCAACCATTCAGGATCTGTTATTGCAACATGATTATCCTAAATTCTAGTATGGACCTATTCTTTTTTTGCCTTCTCTATTTTCATTTACATATGCACTGACTATTCAGAACATGCTTGCCAACATGCTTCAAGGATGGTACAGAGCTTAGTCTGTTCCTTGCAACCAAACATGTGCTGCGTTACAGCTTAGTCGAGCACATCTGTTGTTCCCTAGCCAACCCATCATAAAAGCCACAGAGATTGACATTGTAACACATTCAAATTCAGATTCAAACTCAAACACACATTCAGATTTGGGCTCACATTCAGATTCATGATCAAACTCAGATACATTCACATTTGGACTGGGAACTCAATTCCATTGATCAGTTACAATCTACATAATTTACAACAGCGGGAACTCTATTTACATATTTCACAGCTATAATTTACAATTCAGATTTGGCTTCATGCTTCAGGTTGGGCACCTCTATTCAGATTGGGCTTCTGTACTGGGGATACTAGTAAAATTCAGAAGCAATGACCAGTCCCATAAGCTGAGAGTGTGCCAAGGTGAGGACTCCTCCATTGCATTCTTTGCATTCAGTTCTTACACGGTCTTTGAATGTTGTTTCACCAATAAGTCAATCAGTAAGCTTTAGGTCACCAGCGCCATCGTTCGCCTCTCCACAGAATTCATGAAATGGGTAACAATAGAACACTATCAGCTATCGAATATGACAAAGCTATATAAGATAAAACTTTAGCCTACAAGTTTGCTCAATAAGCACACCACAACATTTGAATGAACTGATCCTATCTGGGTACCTTAAATGACATCCATCCAACCACAAAATCCAACAAGGTTGCTGGTCCAACTCTAAATGAACTAATTGGAACTGATAGCAAATTAACTAATTTTTCATGGTTGCTGGTCCAACTCTGAATCACATCGAAGAATCCTATCTGGGTACCTTAAATCACATCCATCCAACCACAAAATCCAACAAGGTTATATACCTGGAGGATTATATACCACACAATCCACATAATCCAACAAGGTTATATACCACAAAATCCACATAATCACATCCATCCAATTCACGGTGATGGCGCCGGCGCCGGCGCCCCCGTCGTCCTTGCCGGTCTCCTCGGTCTCCAACTCCCCGTCCTCGGGCACGCCATCGACCACCTCGGCGTGGATCCAGGCACGGGCGCGGGCGCCGAGCTCCTCCCGGACGGCGCGCGCCGCGGCGGCCTCGGGGGACTCGCGGGGCTGCATCTTGTCGGACAGCGGCCGTGGGGCGCGCTGCCGAACCGTGATGTCGGGAGCTCGTGGCGGATTGAGGGGATTGGACGGAGGTTGTGGCTGGGGAGCACGAGGCGGAATGAGGGGATTGAGGAAAGAACACGGGGATGGAGGGGGTATGGAAAAGAACGTTAACTGAATTTGGTTTAAGTAAAAGTGTGCTCGAGTACAACCTAACATACTTGAGTAGCGCAACGGTAAGGCTCTTTGAGATTCACCCCGAGCTCCCAGGTTCGAACCCTGTTGGAGCCAATTTTTTATTTGCCAACATTTTTTTGTTTTATTTGCCAACATATTTTGTTTTATTTTTTTCTCTATGGTCCATTTTTTCGTAGATGTTTAATTAGTCTAATATTGCTTCTACTAAAAACAAAGTTTGAAATGATTTAGAGAAAAATGGGCATGAACTAATATTGCTTCTCACATATATCATTGGCACCAGTGAGCCATGTTCATGCTTGTACAAGATGTATACTACCACCTTGTCAAAATCATTTGAAATTTTTATGGGATGTTTATGGAGCCAAACTATGATGTTGTGTGCATCTATGCAATTTTCTGACCAAGTTTGCCTATTTCTGTCATTATTTGTTGGATTAGTGAAGCATAATTGTTAAAATACCTTAAACTAGCTAAAAAATTCTACAATCTTGCATGGACACCTCAATTTGGTGTACAATAATGAAAAAAAAGTTTCAACTAGTTCTGAGAAAGTGGTCATGAACATCCTCACAAGGGGATACATGTCTCACATATGGCCTTGTCGCTAAGTGAGAGTTGTTCATGCTTGTACAAGATGTATACTACCACCTTGTCGAAATCATTTGAAATTTTTATGGGATGTTTATGGAGCCAAACTATGATGTTTTGTGCATCTGTGCAATTTTCTGACCAAGTTTTCCTATTATTGTAATTTTTTGTTGGATTAGTGAAGCATAATTGTTAAAATATGCTAAGATAGCTAAAAAATTCAAAAAACTTGCATAGACACCCCACTTTGGTGTATGATGTTGGCAAAAAAGTTTCAACTAATTTTGAGAAAGTGGTCATGCACATCCTCGCAAAGGCATACATGTCTAACATATAACCTAATAACTAAGTGAGAGTTGTTCATGCTTGTACATGATGTATAGTACCACTTTGCCAAAACACATTTGAAACTTTTATGTCATGATCATTAAGCAATAATATAATAACTGAAACTCTGGCAACAAAATGTACATAGAAAAATAAAATAATAATAAACACAAAAAAGTTGGAAAAACCAAAATAAAATTGCCTACCCTCGGATGCGCCAAAAGGGATTCCCCCGCGTCATACCCAAAAAAAAGCCGCCAAAAAGCCGCCATTTCCCCACTCCCTCATCACCCCTTCGCCATTCGTCCTCTTTCCCCCCCTCATCCCCCACCCCTCCCCCACCCACCCATTTCTCCAATCCCTAGCCGCACCGCCGGAACACAGCCGCCGCCGCCGCCGAGCTGCCTCGTCGCCCACGAGTTGCGTCATCACCGACATCCCCCTCTCCCTCGTCACCTCACCCCTCGGCCACTCGTCCTCTCTTCCTCCCTATTTCTCCAAACCCTAGCCGGACCGCCGGAACACAACCGCCGCCACCGAGCAGCTTGGTCCCCCACGAGTTCCGTCGTCCCCGACATCCCCCTCTCTCTCATCGCCCCATGGACCTATCTCGCCCCTTCCACCTCTTTCTCGGCCCAACCTAACCCTAACCACCGCCGAATTGTGTGTCATCGCCGCACTGGATCTGCTTCCCCGTCGACTTGGGTTCACCGCACCGGGTCTTGTTCCCCTTTGACGACCACCGCCGACGAGCACCTGGTGGCAATGGTAGCAACAAGGGGTCAAGGTAGGAAGAGACCTACAGAACAAGAACAAGGTAAGCGAGTCCTCTGTGCAATTACTAGTCTGCGTTCTTCAACTTTTTATGAATGATTGTTCGATGTCTGTTACTGCTTTATTATTGTAGAATGTTTGTTGAATGATGTGCTGCCTGCTAGGCTATATCGCAAGTAATTAAAGATGTGCTTACTGTCAAAATACCAATGTCAGCTACATGTTATTGGAAGTAATCCCATGTTAGATTCTAGACTTCATTGACATGCTTATAAAATTAGCCGACATGCTTGTGTAGTTGTGTGTTTGTGCTGCTAGAAGTTGAGCTCGAGGTAGGACATATTGTTGTTGTTCCATAAGAAATTTACACCAACCAGTTCAATGGAGACAAAAGCTAGGCTTACATAGCTCTAATTTGTGATGGACTACCTTCCTTCTCACCTGCATATCTTTATCCTTGCATAGCTCTAATTTATTAGAGAATGCAATAGTTTTAACCGATTCTGAGCAGTTAACTACTAATCGCCAACCGGTATGAAGTCTATAAAGAAACGTTTTCTCCAAGTATTTCTTTGAATAATAGGATCTAAGCTCGCTATTGATATTTGCTCATGAATCATTTGTCTATTAGCAAGTTCAGGTTGATAAATCAACACATTTGATTATCCTTCTTTATTTATGGACTGTTCTTTGCATTATACTACAACAATTGTGGGAACTCATTTAGTCATATGTAGCTGCATAGGGTGGCCTTAGCACTAGACTTATTAAGCTTATTTCAGATTTATCTTGGCATTTATGTTTTAGGAAATCAAATTCTTAGCTATCACTAAAAATATATAATTGCATCTTTGGTTGCCCAACTATACTTGTGTAGGCATACTTGTTGCAGAGTTCTCGATAGGTATACTTGTGCAGGCATACCCGAATGCAGAATGATAGAATCAGTAGTTAGAGAGGCAATGTGCAGGCATACTTGTTTAATATTTGAGAGAAAATAAAAGATATTATGATCTATGCCCATTTGAATCATTTAGTAGATTAGAACAAACTTATTTCTTGTTGGTTAGTGTCTTTGTCTCGTAAATATTAGCCATGAATTTGAATTAAGCACATCAACACATTGAGCCAATTTGTGTACATACTGAATGTTTCAGTTCACTTTGGTAGCTCTGAATTTTTTCTAGCCATATGCCTATACTGAATGTTTCATATTTCAGTTCCTGATCATTATCATTTATCAGCTCTTAGCTGTTACCTTTTACTTGTTGCCTAGAACCTACCACCTCTTATCCCTTAGCTCTTCCGCAAGCACTACTAGCTCCTACCTCTTCTCTATCTAGCATCTATTATTACTACTCCTTTTTATTCTCTAATAGACACAATCTGCTTGTTCTTTTAAGAACCTCAAAAAACTGAATATGAGAGAAGGCGGGATGAACAAGTGGTGGCGAATGAGAAGGTGTTTGAAGCGCTCGGAATCCTAACAATATCTAGTGAACTTAGTAATTCTTTACCTCAATCTGCTACAAAGAAGGGGAAAACCTCAGCAAACAAGAAAACAAGTAGTGAAGATTCGGATACATCGGAGTATCTCCTTGAAAATGATGATCAAGGAGATAGTGATGATGATGAAACTGAATCTGATGCGCAGCCACAACCCACTAAGGTGCTTCTTCTATCTTCAAATTACTAGATGGGGAATATTTGCATCGCATTTGAATGTTTTTAATCTGTTCTTTAATGTATGCCCTTGCTTTTTAGATACATATTCTTTCTTTCATACCTGTTCTTTAATATATGCTCTTGATTATTAATGCACATGACTTACTTTATTTTTTTCCACAGTCTCCTTCAGGGCCTAGACAGAAAGTCCTCGCTTCAAAGAAGAAGAAGACAGGTCCCAACATGGCGCCGGGAGTTAGGGTTAGTAAGAGAGTGAGGGCACCGGAAGGTTCACAGGTGCAACCCCCTAGGGCCCTATTAAGATCATCAAAAAGGCTTCAACTTTCAGCGAGAGATGGGCAGATTGAAGATGATCATACAGATGGTCATGATGAAATACCACAAAGGTCTTCTACTGAGGTGCACAGGAAGACAAAGTGGAGCTGGTGGTCGAGGACATTACACAGTTGCAGAGAGGAAGACGGTGGAGCTGGTTTTCAAGACATGACACTTGCTGAAGACAATGTAGCTGGAGAGGAAGGCACTGAAGGCAAGTTATTTTTTCTTTGTCATTGAAATAGGTCATCTTTTTTGCTGATTTCAATGAAACTAAAGCATTTAAATGCAAATTATATGTTGTAGCTCCTGCACAGAGAGCCCCAAGGAGACCCAGGCCACCCACCAAGGGAACACAGCTAGACAGGATGACAAAAGCTATGGGAAGGAGAATGCCCATAGCCGTTGCTGAAGGAAAAAAGAAGGCCTCATGAACCTGTTCAAGCAGCCAAGTTTGCATCTGAGGCTGGTGTCATCATTCGGGATAAGGTTCATGTCCTACCTCATTGGAAATTATATAAGAACGACGATGAACATTACAAAAATTTTGTGGGAAAGCTCTCTGTAAGTGCATTACTATTTTTATGGTAAACTTGTATATCTGCTTAACCTGAATTGACTAACTAAATATGGAATTGTCAAATGACTAGGGGCGCTTGGCCATTAACACTAACGACAAGCCAATAGAGGATGCTTGCACCGATATGCTGCGCTCTGGGGTGCGACAAAGGCGTTATCGGCTCAAGAAGAAATACTTCAATGGTGTAAGTGCAAATGAGATTAGGACAACTTCTCCAGTTGAATGCATGACTGATGAACAGTGGAGGGAACTAGTTGCAAAGTGGTCTGATCCAAAGAACATGGTATGGGTATATTCTTTCTCAGTCAGTTTCCAGTGGATCTTATCATTTTTAACCTATGATCTCATCTCACATGTCATTCTCCTTTAGGAAACAAGTGAAAAGAACAAGACTAATCGCGGTAAAGTCAAGTATCATCAGACTACCGGCTCTCGCAGCTATGTGGCACACTTGCATGCATATGTAAGTAACTGATTCTCAACATAGCACTGACTTTGTATCATAAGACTGACAAAACTTTGCTGTAATTGAATCTCTATGAAACAGAAGCATAGGAGGAACAATGCAGAGCCCAGCACAGCGCAAGATGAAGAACTTGATGTGGTGGAGGCCTTCGAGACATGCCATACCAGCTCCAAACATGGTCTAAGTGAACCAGCAAGAGAAGCATTGGTAAGTCCTGACATCTGTTTCGGTGCGCCATTTTGTCCATTAATTGGATAGCATGTCCATTATTAAAATGCATCTTGTTTGGCGTATGTGTTCTACACTTTTGCTATGCTGTCCTGAAAGTCTGACATGGATACATTAAAATGATTTGTGATTGATTCAGGATTCTTTCTCTCAATTATATAGACTGCTGTGAAATTTATCTGCCTTCTCTTATTTACTATGGTTGAGAAGATCAATAATAAATGAAAATCTGTTATTTGGGAGGTTGATATGTGAACCATTAAGTCCCCTGTAATTTTGCTCAAGTGCTGATGTTCACTAAATGAGAGAAAAAATACTAAGAACATGAAATTTCTGTCTCTTTGCCTCAACCATTGCTCATTAAAGTATAAATTGTTTCTTCTGTACATTGCTATATCTAATTAAGTTGTTCCTTCATTATATGTATCTATCTTTCTACTCTGCCATCTTGGTTCAGTCTTTCTACAATATGCAAGTATCACTGTGCATATTATGTTGTCATCCGTTTAATGCTGACCTGAAACATGAACTGAATATGCAATTATCACTGTTTAATGCTGACCTGAAACATGAACTAAATATGCAATTATCACTGTGCATATCTATCTTTCTACTCTGCCTGCCTGCTCACCTCAAATGCTGACCCCAAATATGAACTGAACATTTTAATTTACCTTACTTGACTGCAAATAAGATTCCATTTTGTTGATAACAAGCTGATAACAATCTGCAAATAAAATACATCTTGTGTGATATTTGCACCTCACTTTAATTCAATAAGTATGAACTAATGATGGCTCATTGTTGTTTCAGTCCAACATGGAAGCTTTGAGGGCAGCACTATTCTTTGAAGGAGAGACAGTAGTATCCGAGCAGTGCGAGGTTGTGTCACAGACGCTCTCCAAGAATAGCTCAAACAGTTTTTCAAGAATGTTGGCATCAAACCGGTGGCATCCTCCAACTCAAAGAACATCAAAAGAAGAGCTTCAGGAACAACTAGCGGTGAAGCTAAGGCTACTGTACAAGATGAAATCGATGAGCTCAAGAAGAGAACTCAAGAAGCCGAGGAAAAGATGGAGAGGACACAAAGGGAGATGGAGGATATGAAGAAGTCTGGCAGAGGCAAACCAAAAGGCAATGGAGGAGAACAATGCGTTGCTCAAGCATATCTTGTCCCTGAATTCTTCGACGTGAACCGCTGTTACATTGGTGCTGTGCTACCAAGGGCTCTGTGTGTTGTTCTTACCGGTGCTTGGCAAGGGGTCCGTGTTGTTGGCTGATTTTGTTTAGTCTAAAACCTATGTTGCTTTGGTGCTTGGCAACTTTATATTATTAGTTGTGATAATGTGAACCGAGATCAATCTAGAACACGGAATGTGATGTCAAGTTAGTTATATATGAACTGAGTTTATTAGTGTTGAGTCGGTTGTATGGTGATTTGGATTCTTTGGATCTATTAAGTTATGGAAGCATTTGGTCATTTTAATATTATTTGCATTTTGTAAAAAAAAGTAGCATGTGCATCTATGATGAAAATTCGGGTTTCGTGATGTTATTGCAATGTGATCGGTGACAAAAATTTTGTTTTCTCGTCACCTTATCGTAATTTTAATCTGTGACGAAGATTCGGGTTACGTGATGAAAATGTAAACCACTCACGAGGAAGCCACGTGGACTAATCATAGCGTGCCATGTGGCCCAAAAAGCACCATGTGGACCCACCACGTCCTTCGACACATCGTCACCTACCACGTCACGGCCACGCCACCGCCACGTGGACGTGCCACGCGCGCAAAGACACGTCATTTGCCCGTGGCAAGCGCCGTTTGGTAACCTGACGGAGCAGCATGTTATGATGAAAACCTAGGTACATCAGTGACGAAAACTCTTCGTCATTGAATGATATCCATTCAGTGACGAAACAAGGCATTTCGTCACAGTTGTTGATCAATGACGCTCATTCCATGACGAATCTGTTTTCGTCACAAGTTCGTCATAGAAGAACTTTGGCGACGATTTTGGAGTCTTCCGTGACGAAAGGGGAGCATCATTGATGAGCACTTCCCTAGTAGTGAGGCTCAGTGGGACACGGTGAGGTGACTACCCAGTCCACCTCGGTCAAAATGAAGGCCAGATCTATTTTTTTTTCTATTCTATTCCGTAGTTATCACCTTTGAGAGTGGGGATCTCTTTGATACAACCCATTAAGTTGTATCTGCCTGAAAACACAATTCATATAGAGTGAGAACATAAATAATAACAATAACAATTGCATGCCTTAGTTCTAACATTGGTCAAAATTAAAACATACAATTGTCCTCTACACTAATTCTACATCACCGTTAGGCAGAAATAGAATTAATGCATGACAAAATCATTATAATATTGCCATTAATCAACGTTGGTCAGAATAATAATAATATTATAATAAACTAAAACATATCCTTTTTTCAAAATTAAATTCTCCCGTTGATTTGAATTTAATAATGAAAATAACAACTTTAAATACACAGCGAAAAAATGATATCATTTTCTCGAATTTTACCCACAGGGAAAAAATACTTTTTCTATTTTCTTTTAAGCCAATTTCCATTTTTTCAATTTTTCTAGAAAAATAAAAAACAAAAATCGGCTCGCGGGCTCATTGTGACTTTCTTGGCCCAAAAACCGGCAAAAGCTGGCTTGGCCCACCTTTTCACGCGCGCGCAGGCCGCACCTAGGCCGCAACGTGGGCCTGGGCCGGCAAAGCTCCGCGCGCCCGCGCGCCCGCCTGGGCCGCGATGCGGCCGGTGCATCTGGCGCCGTTGGATCCATCGAATTGCTGTGCGGCGTCTTCGGGCGAACAAAACCGCCCATGGTCGCGTCGGCCGAAACCCTAACGGCCATTCGGCCTTCTCCTCTCCCTTCCCTCTCTTAGCCGAGCGAGCCCGAGCGACGAGCAACGACAACGAGAGCAAGCAGAGAGCCCCGGCGCCGTCGCCGGCCCCCTCGCCGACGTGCGCGCTCCCCAGCGGGTGAGCGCGCCGCCGTCGAGCGGCCTGGCCGCGGCGCCCCTGTGGCCTGAGTCCGGCGAGCAGCTCCCCCCGGGCTCGGCTTTCTTCTCCCCGCGGGCTGTTCTGCACGACGGCAAGGTAATCCCTCTGGGTCTCCCTTTTCCCCTTCTTTGGTTCTTGTTTGCTCTTCTCGGTTTTGACCGATTGGGATGGGAATTAGGGTTAACTGTGTTAGGGTTAGGGTTTCGGGATGGGAACTGTTTATCTTCCCTAGAGGGACTCTACGGTTTTAGGGTTCGGCATCGCGTGCTGAGCCCTCCTTGTCTTTCTTTTACCCAGTTAGGGTTTGGGTTAGGATAAACCCTCTTCTTTTCTCATTTCCTTAACCCAGTTAGGGTTAGGGTTCAACCGAACCCTCTGTTCCGCACTGGATCTAACCTTCTACTTCCTTTTCTAATTGGTTTACCCGTTCTAGATCTAAAACCCTAGAAACCGATGGCTCTGGTACCATTGTTAGACTTATAGGATCACTAGGAGTAGATCTAGCCGGGGTGCTTGATGAATCAAAGACCTAGAACACGTTCTAATGCAACGAGAGAGAAACAGAGAGAGGTGGATGAGGGCTGACGAACCTTACACCACGGACAGGGATGATCCAGAGGCCGCCATCAGGTTCGTTGGTGAAGTCTGCGCACGGGCAGTGACGGTCGGGGAAGACGGGTCGGAGATGCGGTGTCGGCGGTGAAGATCGACGGCGGCGCAGTGCAGTGGTGGAGGTACTTCCCGTCACTGGCTGCGGCCCTCATTTAGATCGGGTTTAGGGTTTGTCGGTGGGGAACTCGGCTCAGGCGAACCTCGTGATAAGAGCTGCCGGCCCCCACATCTTTTTATAGCGCATGGTGACAGGGGCCCTTCAACCATGGTGGGCTGGACGTCCCCGATCAGGGCGCGAATCAAAGGCCTAACTGGGCCGTTGGGTCCGGTTAGGATTAGAGATCAATCTAAGAGTTCTGACAGCTCCCTTGGCTTTGAGAGCATTGCCATATGATCAGCTTCCTGCAACCCCCTCACCTCCGTGCCGGGGTTCAGCGACGCCATCCGCCGCTGGAAGCCTGCCGGCAACGACGACGCGTCATCCTCGGCGACGACGCACACCCGTCTCACGGCGCCGTACCGCTCCGCCGTCAGGACGTCCCCGTTCATAGTCGCATCGTCTAGGAACCGCCGTGACGGCCTCAGTGTCGCCATTGCCAGGGTCAGGTCCTGCATTGCGCCACCAGAGGAAGCAGCACGATGGTGACCAGACCATCTGCAGGATGTGTCGTGTGTGTGGCTGAGGAACTAGTGGCCATTGTCTCCTACCTCTGGGGGGCTGAGCTGGTACAACCTGTGCTTCAGGTACTGTGGCCCGAACCGAAATGTCTCCACGGGATGCTGGGGGTCGCCTCTGGTTACGAATTCGCAGTCCATGCAGCGATCCGCTGGCTGCTCTTCTTGCGAAAGCTAGAGTTCGTCAGGAAAACATGATTGTTAGAGTGAAATTTGACGCCATGGCCTTTCTGACGAAACAATCGAACAACACACGGTCTCGGATTTCCGTTTCGTTACCTGCTCGAAGACGGACGTCATCGGCTTCCCAGCGGCGGGCATGCCAGCCGCGACGAAGACGGCGACGGCGACCCTGTCCCGGTACCACTCCATGGCGAGCGCGAGGCTCTTGCTGCCGAAGCTGTTGCCGACGAGGACCGCCTTCTCCTCGGTCGCCAGGCCGGCCGCCGCGGCCAGGAGCGGCCGGCTGTACTCCTCGAAGGACGGCACCTCCTCGGCGCGCCCGGGGCTGGCGCCGCACGCGGCCATGTCCAGCGCCGTCACGCGGTGACCCGCCGATGACAGGAGGGTGGCCACCTTGTACCAGCACCACGCGCCGTGGCAGACGCCATGCACCAGCACGAAGTGGTGCTGCTGCTTCTTGCCGCTCTCCATGGTCGTCTTTGCTCTGAAGTTGGTGTGGTCAGGACCACTTGCTCGCAAGAAACACTTCGATAGGAGAAGGAAGAGGTGAAACATCCTTGTCTTGTAACCAGGAGATATTATTGACAGAATTCTATATGTGCCACTGGAAAACGTCATGCTTGATGTACTCTAGTGACAAGCTATATCCAGCTGACTTTCCTCTAGTGAGCCGGTATACGTAGCATCAATGTCTCAATGATTGAACACCAGTTCACATATCAAGGGGAGATTAAGCTAGACATTTTTTTCTGATAAAGAAAGCAAAAATGGACTCCTTTTGAAATTTAATTCACAAGATTCACACATAAAAAATACTTAGATCCAAATCCCGAGTACGAGCGTCTATCTAGGACAAAATGATGGCAAATTTTTTTTTTTTTTTTTTTTGCTTTTGTAGCAGCATGAACAAGAGTTGATCGCTAATAATTCCCCAACTAGAGCAGTAATGGACGCTTCCTCTGTCAACAATACTTGTCAGCTACTTCCAAGATGAGTTGGGCGAGCTCCGCTGGCTTGGAGAACATGGGCATGTGATCAGCTCCGCCAATTGCCTTCACCTCAACGCCGGGGCCGACGGAGGCCGCCGCCTCCCGCTGTTCCTCCGCCGGCCAGGTCCTGTCTTCCTCGGCCATGACAAACACGCGGCTAACCGTGCCGTACCTGCTCTCCGTCAGAACGCTCTCCCCTGCCATGGCCTCGTCGATGAGGAACATCTGCGCCGGCCTGACCAGCGTCTTGGCAAGCGTCAGGTCCTGCATTGCGACTCGCCGGTCACACCAAGTGATTTGCCAAGATCTAGCTGTGTGAATTTGTGTTACCTCTGCAGGGCTGAGCTGGTACATCCTCTGTGACATCCATTCAGGGCCAAGCAGGAATGTACGCTGGATTCTCCGAGCCTCTCTCCACGACTCCAAATGTGCTGTCCAGCCAGGAAGGAATCCGGCGTAGAATCTGCTTTTCAGATGCTGAAATACATGGATTATCAAAGAACAAAGTACTTTCGATTATTTCTTGGTGATTCTATTTATATATTGTTCACAATATATAATTCGTTGCATCTATGAGGTTTGGGCACTTGTACGAACCTGTTCCGAGACCGTTGACATGGGCCGGGCGACCGAGACCGGCATGGCTCGGAGATGGGGTGTGTTTGTTTAAGAAATGACGTGATCGATCATCTTCTCACTCCTCACTTTTTGTATTTGGTCTGTGGAATGAAATGAGTTCATCATCTCATTCCCCACGAGCTAATAATTAGTATATGCACGAAAAATCTGTTTATTCCACCAAAATTTATGGAATGAACTCACGATGTATCACCTCCTGAAGCATGGGGTGATTCCATAAATCAAACACCGAAAGACGGCAACGGTGACCTTGCGCGGGAACCTCTCCATGGCGAGCGCGAGGTTGTGTGGCCGCCGAAGCTGTGGCCGACGAGGACCAGACTGTCACCGTCGGAGGCCGCGGGGACCTCGTGCCGGCGTGCCGGCTGGGCGCCCGACGCCACCAGGTCCAGCGCCGTCACGCGGTGGCCGGCGGATTCCAGCGCGGCGGCAACCTTGTACCAGCACCACGCGCCGTGACACAGGCCGTGCACCAGCACGAAGTGGTGGTGCCGCTCCTGCCTGCCACTGTCCATCTGTTCGGACATCGGAGAGGAGTTTCGGATAGACTACGTAGTACATACAGTAGCAAAGGAACAGGCTAATTACTTGTCTATTCACTAATTTTTTTTTTGAGATTACTAACAACGCAGACGCTCAACGCAATTACATAGTGAGGTCGTACCTCATCAGCAGGGCCGTCTTAGGGGGTGGGCAATAGGTGCGACCGCCGGGAGGCCATGTCATAAGGGGGCCATGAGTATATATGTATATAGTACTTATTTAGTACATGTATTTGGTCCATTGAAATGAAAATTTAAAGGCTCATACACTTAACAAGTTTGTAAGTTAACTCTTATTAATAGTAATATATATATATATATATATATATATATATATATATATATATATATATATATATATATATATATATATATATATATAGTTTACTCAACATAGGGTTTGTTCAGCCACAAACCGTAGCTCCTCCTCCAATCCGAAAACTGGCTCCGACTTTTTTACTATTCATCAGAAAATAGCTCCTCTTCCTAAAACGTTTGGTACGACTTTCAATTCATTCACAGAAGTTGCTGCTAAAGCCGGAGCCGTACCAAACAAGTCCTAAAAATTAGATTGCTAAGCCCTTATTGTTTTTTTTTTGCAAAAGGGCCCATGCAATTATTGAGACGGCCCCATTACAGTGTCCAACCACGCCGCCCATTTGGCCATGTATATGTATGCCTGGATCGCAAGAAACTTGGTATATTGTCTACTTACACAACACAAGGCTACACTAATTAGCAAATATTCACTAGATTAGAATCTAGTGAACGATCAAATAATCCCATTATTTTTCTTTCTTTCTGGAAAAAAAATATTTTCACAATTTTCTATGTTTAAAAAGTTACAAAGTTATACTCATAACTTTATGCATAATATTTTACGGGACACAACTTATTACTATAACTTATAATTTTAACTTATTTTTATAGGAAAACTATATAGAGATGTAAATGTTAATACTATTTTCTATGAACTTGGTGAAACTTAAAAAAAAATTAACTTGTTCCAACTTAGAATTGCATTAATTATGGATCCAACGGAGCACTAGTATATATCATAAAAACCTTAAATCAACCATTTTAGTTCAAGTTTGAACATTGATAGACCACCATATCGAAAGTCACGCCCTTATATTAAGCAAACGTGATATGACTGTTAAAAACTGTGGATCGACTAGGGTAGATCTAGACGGATGAATACTTAGACCAGTGAAGCACATGCACATTTAGACCTAGAACACTACACCGAGAGGGAGTTAGGGTAGAGAGGGGCTGGTGATGAACCTGAGCCTTCAGATGAAGTCGCAGTTGTGCTGGCCATCGCTGGTTCGGTGATGGAGGCAGCACACGGGCAGCGACGGGTGGAGTAGAGGTTGCGCGGACATCGATGCAGTGCGGTCGGGGCGTAGCAGTGACGACGGCGAGGATCAGCGGAGCTTCCCGTCGCTGGCTGCGCACCCTCTTAGATCGGTCTAGGGTTTTGTCGGTGGGGTTTGCGGCTCACGGCGAACCTCGTGCTTTGAGCCGCCGGCTCCCACCTCTTTATATAGCGCAGTGCGACGGGGGCCCACCAACCATGTAGGGTTGGGCGCCCCCGATCAGGGCACGTGACCAAGGCCCAATAAGCCGTTGGGCTTATTGGTTAGGAGATCAATCTAACATTCTCCCCCTTGATCTCACCATTACTTTTATCTTTAAACTTTAAACTTCAATCCTTTTATCCTTACTCATTTCTTCACAGATGATGCATAGAGCATGTCTCATCGTCACGGTCAATCGCCGATAGATTTAACAGCTACAATGCACGTCTCTGATCTGAAATAGTTACTTTAACTTTTGGGCCCTTTATAGTCCAGGAATCATAGGCTTTCCCTTAAACCCATGCCGGCTACATGTTCTCTGAACATGTTGGGTGGTAAGCCTTTTGTAAGCGGATCCGCGAGCATCTTTTCGGTACTTATATGCTCAAGACTTATCATTTGATCCCAGACTTTATCCTTCACAACATAATACTTTATGTCAATGTGTTTGGCAGCACCACTTGACCTATTGTTGTGAGCATACTGTACTGCTGGATTATTATCGCAGTATAACTTCAGTGGTCTATTGATGTCGTCAACCACCTTCAAACCGGGTATGAACTTCTTTAGCCAGTTCACCTGCCCCGTTGCCTCATAACACGCTACAAACTCGGCATACATTGTGGACGATGTAGTGACGGTTTGCTTTGAGCTTTTCCATGAAATAGTTCCCCCTGCGAGAGTGAACACATATCCAGACGTGGATTTTCTATTATCTCCCGCATAATCAGAATCTGAATATCCCACTATATGGAGTGAATCAGATCTTCTATATGTCATCATGAGGCCTTTCGTTCCTTGCAAATAACGCAAGACTTTCTTTACCAATTTTCAGTGTTCTATTCTAGGATTGCTCTGGAATCTGCCAAGTAACCCGGTAACAAATGCCAAATCAGGGCGTGTACACACTTGAGCATATTGCAAGCTTCCGACAGCTGAAGCATATGGAACCACTTTCATTTGATCGATCTCATATTGGTTCCTGGGGCATTGAAAATCCCCATATCTGTCGCCCTTGACTATAGGAGCAGGTGAGGGACTACATTTGTGCATACTGAATTTCTTTAAGACTTTTTCTATGTATGCCTTTTGTGACAGTCCTAATACCCCTTTACTTCTATCTCGGTGAATCTCGATCCCTAGAACGAACGAAGCTTCACCAAGATCTTTCATATCAAATTTTGAGGACAAAAACTTCTTTGTTTCAAGAGTAGACTGACATCACTACTTGCAAGTAAGATATCATCCACATATACAGGACAAGGAAGATAAACTTCCCATTCTTAAACTTTGCGTGAGACACAATTGTCCTCAACATTATCTTTAAACCCAAAATTCTTTATTATTCGATCAAACTTCAAGTACCATTGTCTTGAAGCTTGTTTTAATCCATAAATAGATTTCTTTAGGCGGCATCCCAAACGTTTTTTTCCCTCCATGACAAAACCTTTCGGTTGTGCCATGTAAACATTTTCCTCTAAGTCTCCGTTGAGAAATGCCGTCTTTACATCCATCCGATGTAATTCCAAATCGTAATGTGCCACTAATGCCATTATGATTCGAAGGAATCCTTACACGAGACCGGAGAAAAAGTCTCATTGTAATCAATCCCTTCTCTTTGTGTAAAGCCTTTTGCCACAAGTCGGGCTTTATATCTTTCTATATTCCCTTGAGAGTCAAGTTTTGTTTTGTAGACCCATTTACGATGAATTTCACTTGTTTTGGATCCTTTAGGAATTATCTCCAAATCCCAAACTTTATTTGCATTCATTGATCTCATCTCATCTTCCATGGCCTCAAGCCACTTTGATGAATGATCACTTTTCATGGCTTCTTCAAATGAGGTGGGATCATCCCCATTTGAAATTCTTGATGTTGTACACTTCATAATCAAAGCAGGAATAGCTGATTTTCTAACTCTTTGAGACCTTCTAGGGGCCTCCTCAATTGGCACATTTTCTGTTTGAGGTCTGTTGTTGCTCCCCCTCATGTGTGGCAATAGGTTCTATAGGATCCCGAGGCACGTGTTCCTCATCATCATTCATTGTTGCCACAAAGGGATAATAACAGTCTTTGGCACCACAGTTGTCTTGTCTTGTTGGTGCAAAGAACAACAGCAGTAGTGAGAAAAATGGCTCATGAATGATCGGAGTGGGTGCATACACCGCTTCTCTTCAAGGTCAATTTCTCAAGCTACCATGCTCCCCTAATCATTTCATCCTCTAGGAAGACAAAGTGTCTCGTTTCCACAAACTTTGTATGTCTCATAGGGACAAGAGAAACGAAAACCTTTTGACTTTTCTAGGTAGCCAATGAAATGGCAACTCACTGTTTTGGGATCTAGCTTCCCAATGTTTGGGTTAAAAACTTTAGCCTCAGAAGGGCTCCCCCACACACGCAAGTGGTTAAGTGAGGGTACTCTTCCTGTCCACAACTCATACGGTGTTTTGGGCACCGACTTACTTGGTACTCTATTGAGAATATGAATGGCGGTTTTTAACGCCTCCATCCATAGACTCATCGGTAAAGTGGAGTAACTTATCATACTACGCACCATATCCATCGTGGCACGCGGTTACGCCTTTCGCCTACTCCATTCTCACGAGGTTCGCTTGGGTGTTGAATATCGGGCGACTATACCATTCTCTGTAAGAACCTTGCAAAGGGTCCAGAACTTGTCCATATGGGGTATGCCAACCGTAGTACTCTCCTCCACGGTCGGACGACTATCTTAATCTTTAAATCATGCTGATTTTCAACTTCGCTTTAAATATTTTGAATTTATCCAACGCTTCGTTTCTTTCTTTAATTGGATAAATATAGCCAAATCGAGAGTAATCGTCTCGTGAATGTTATGAATAAATCATAACCATCCACACTTTTTACGGTGAAAAGGACCACATATGTCTGTGTGTGAAAATCATCAGAATTCTCGCGCTTCGTTTGGCATCTTTCTTAATTTTCTTTACATACTTTCCTTTTATGCAATCTCTACATTGTTCTAACTCGAGAGCTCTAATGAAGGAAGAATATTATTCTTAACTAGTCTTTCTATTCTCCCCTCGAAATATGGCCTAAACGACGATTGGTGCCATAATTTCGACAACGCATCGTGAGCTCTCTTTCGTTTTCTGTTTCCATTGTTCGATGAGGATACATTTTCATTCACATCACATACGGAATTCACATTTTCACGAAGCGATAACAAATAAAGCTCGTCTTGTCGGAAGGCAAGACCAACACATTTATTATTAAACAATATCTGACATTTGCCATTTCCAAAATGGCAATCATAACCATCATGGTCCAACTTTGATACACTAATCAGGTTTCTTTGCAAAGAAGGTACATAAAGAACATCTCTAAGAAAAAGTATAAAGCCATCTGGAAGCTCTAGAGGAAGATCTCCAACGGCCTCAACTTCTGCTTGTACTCCATTTGCGACTTTAATGAAACTTTCGCTTCTTTTGCAAAGTTCTCATCGAATCTAAATCCTCAGAATGAATTAGCAACATGAATAGTTGCACCTGAATCAATCCACCAAGTAGATTTTGAAAACTTTACATACAAGGATTCATTTACGAATGTAATAATGTTCTCACCTTTATTCTTCATTATCATCTTTAGGAAATCGGGACAGTTCTTTTTATAATGTCCCGTCTTCTTGCAGTGGAGACACTGGTCTTTAGCCACTGGGAATTGCTGATTCTGAGACTGTTGCATGGGACCTTTTCCGGATGACTTGGAGGAAGAGTCTGTTATAATAGTTCTTTTTCTTATCTTTTAGGTAGTTGATGTAACCACCTTGTGAAACTTTTATTCTTTCCTCCTCCCGCACACACATGGCTATGAGCTTTTCTAAATCCCATTTTTCAGGCTGTATGTTGTAATTAACAACAAAGGTGTCAAATTCTTTGGGCAAAGAAGCAAAAATCAAATGAATAAGAAACTCATCCTTGAGTGCCAAATCCATTGGTTTGAGCTTAGATGCCGATTGCTCATTCTCAAGATGTGCTCTCTAATGCCGCCGCCGCCACAGTAGTACCATTTTTTTCAGAATCAAATGCTTGATCATTTGGGTTTGCATATATCTTTGAAGAGCCAAAGTGAATCTGACTCTTTATTCTATCTAGGTACTGTGGATTGTGTCAGTCACAGCTGGAATTGAGCCCACAATAGCAGGCTCAATTGTGTTCTTTATCACTGCCAAACACTTCTTGTTGGCAGTGACTCATTTCCTATGCTCAAGGTCATAGGACATCTTTACGGGAGCAAAATCCCGCTCTCTATTCTGCCATGCAACATCAGTCTCATCAGTCTCCCTCACCGGTACCACAGTTTCTCGGGGCACGGTGTGGTGACAACCAGTCCACCTCAAATGAGGATGAAGGCCAGTCTATCTTTTTCTTTCACTCATTATAGTTATCACCTTTTAGAGTGGGGATCTCTTTGATACAACTCATTAAGTTGTATCCTCCTGAAAACACAATTCAAATAGTGTGAGAACAGAAATAACAACAATAATTGCATGCCTTAGTTTAACGTTGGTCAAAATTAAACATACAATTATTTTATACATTAAATCTACATCACCGTTAAGCGTAAATAGAAATAATGCATAATCATTAAAATTATAATATTGATATTAACAACGTTGGTCGAAAAATAACAATATCATAATCAACTTATATTTATCTCTTGGTTTAAAATCAAATTCTCCCGTTGGTTGAATTTAATTAAAAGTCCATAATTACTTTAAATACGCAATGAAACATTAACATTCAATGATCATTTTCCTATTTTCCAGAAGCAACTTTACTATTTACTGAACAAAATTATCGTTGGATGAATTTTGTACAGAAAATTATCACAAAATTCAATTCAAATTGATCAAACTGTTTTCTGGAAAATAAGAAAATCAAAAACTGTGACTTTACTATTTATTTGGCCATTTCGGCCCGATCCAAAGAATCGTTTATGCTGCCCAATAAACGGCCCATGGTTCGTTCACACAAGCGCTTGCCAACAAGACTTGCCCGGTACTACCTGCTGCCCAGGCCAAGGCCGCCGCTTCTCCCGGTTCAATCCCGCCTGCTGGCCACCATCGGCTGCTGCCATAGCCTCGCCAAAGCCGCAACTCGGGCTCGGGCGGATTTCGCATCGCGCCCTATCCCGCCTGGGCCGCGACTTCGTCCACTCGCTCGTGGCCGTCCGTCTCCATCCGACGGCTGCCCGCGCGCATCGCAGGATCAAAACCCGACGACCGCCGTGGCGCCCTTGAACCCTAGCGCCATTCGGCCTTCGCTCTCTCTCTCTCTCTCTTCGCCTCACTGCCCTCTCCTCTCCACTCAGTCCCGCCGCAGCAGTCACCGAGCGAGGAGCTTCGACGGCGAGAGCGAGCAGCGAGCCCCGGCGCCGTCTCCGGCCCCCTCGCCGGCGTGCGCGCTCCCTCTCAATGGTGAGCGCGCGCCGCGAGCCGAAGGCCGCACTGCCTGGCTGGCGCCTGTGGCCTGTTCCGCGAAAGTTCACCCCCGGCCGGCCCTTTCTTTTCCCCGCGTGGTGGCGTGCACGACGGCGAGGTAAGCCACTCCCTTCCCCTCTTCCCCTTTCGGTTTCTTTGATTCGTTTGTTCGGATTTTGCACGATTTCCCGATTAGGGTTAGGGTTAGGGTTAGGGACGGCACTGTTATTCTTTTTCCCCGAATCACCTTCGGGTTTAATTCGGTTTCCAGTTTTCATCTCTATCCCAAAAACCCGACCTAGGGTTTGGATGTTCGGTTCTTCACTTTTCCCGAACCATCATGTTTTCTCAGATCCGAAAGGACCGAGTTTAGGGTTCAACCGAACCCTTTGTCGGTCGAAGCCCTTTCTACTTTCTAGATCAAAACCCTAGCCATATCTATACCTAAACCGTGGCTCTGGTACCATTGTTAAAAATTGTGGATCGACTAGGGTAGATCTAGACGGATGAATACTTAGACCAGTGAAGCACATGCACATTTAGACCTAGAACACTACACCGAGAGGGAGTTAGGGTAGAGAGGGGCTGGTGATGAACCTGAGCCTTCAGATGAAGTCGCAGTTGTGCTGGCCATCGCTGGTTCGGTGATGGAGGCAGCACACGAGCAGCGACGGGTGGAGTAGAGGTTGCGCGGACGTCGATGCAGTGCGGTCGGGGCGTAGCAGTGATGACGGCAAGGATCAGCGGAGCTTCCCGTCGCTGGCTGCGCACCCTCTTAGATCGGTCTAGGGTTTTGTCGGTGGGGTTTGCGGCTCACGGCGAACCTCGTGTTTTGAGCCACCGGCCCCCACCTCTTTATATAGCGCAGTGCGACGGGGGCCCACCAACCATGTAGGGTTGGGCGCCCCCGATCAGGACGCGTGACCAAGGCCCAATAAGCCGGGTTAGGAGATCAATCTAGCAATGACAATGTTCAGATTTGTACATCTTATGCATGCAAGATTTGTACATCTCTCCGATCACCGATTCAGCAACAATAAGTCCCTGATACTATGATCAGGCAGGGTTCAAAGCAGAAGTGAATAATATGCCTCTCAACTCTACATGTTGGCTATCTCAACAAGTAGGTCCGAGAGGTCCGTTGGCTTGGAGAGCATGACCATATGATCAGCTCCCTGCAGGCCCCTCACCTCGGTGCCGGGGCTCCACGAGGCCACGCGACGCTGGAACTCCGCCGACCACGACGCGTCGTCCTCGGCGACGACGCACACCCGCCTCACGGCGCCGTACCTGTCTGCCGTCAGCACGTTGTTCCTCTGCAGCATCCCGTCGTCCTGGAACGATCGGGATGGCCTCACCATCGCCTTTGCCAAGGTCAGATCCTGATGCATTGCACTTGCACCGTCAGGCCAGGGAAGCAGGAAGGAGGAGACCAGTGTCGTGTCGCCATTGTTTGTCAGCGCCTACCTCAGGAGGGCTGAGCTGGTACAATCTCTTGGCTAAGTACTCTGGCCCTGGCAGAAGTGTCTCCACCGGATACTCAGGATTGCTGCTGGCGCTGTATGTGCAGTCCATGTAGAAATCTGGCCCCGTTTCTTTGGAAAACTGGTAGTACATACAGATACAGTAATATACGCAATTGCAATAATGGTTAATCGGCTAGAGCAATGTGTTATTCTTTCAATCAAAGAGTGAAAAGTAAAGAAAGAGCAAGATCAATGAAACCGTTCTCAATGCCGATTTTTAGCTTTTTGGAGCACGCCGCAATGTTATGTGACCATAGGCAGAGCCCGCGGATCGGAGGTGTACCTCTTCCAAGACGAGCGCCATAGGCTTGCCGGCGGCGGGCATGGCGGCGGAGACGAACACGGCGACGGCGACTCTGTCAGGGTACCTCTCCATGGCCAGCGCGAGGCTCTGGCCGCCGAAGCTGTGTCCGACGAGGACCGCTTGCTCCCCAGGCGGCAGCGCGGCCACCGTGTCCAGGAGCGGCCGGCTGTAGTCCTCGAAGGACGCCACATCATCGCCGCACACGGGGCTGGCGCCGCACCCCGCCATGTCCAGCGCCGTGACGCGGTGGCCCGCGGAGGTGAGGAGGGTGGTCACCCTGTACCAGCACCACGCGCCGTGGCAGACGCCGTGCACCAGCACGAAGTGGTGCTGCGGTGGCCCCCTGCCGCTCTCCTCCTCCATCGTCGTCGTCCCTGATGAACTCATGCAATGATGGCCGGGCGAGCGATCGAAGAAGTCAACGCAGCTCGGCGAGGAGAACACCAGCAAGAGGTGGTGGTGCCGTCTTCCCTTTTTTCCCCATCATTATTACAGGAATCTCTTGCCATACACATGGAGCCTTAATCCGTAGCAGTTTCATTTAACAAACAATAATGATAGGATGAGGACCGACACCGACCCGCCCGCGCCAGTACCTGTGCATGTACCGTCAGCAAGCGTTGTCGTTCACTAGTTCGTCCGCGCCTTGAAAAATATCAGCGACCACTTCTCTCGTGCTTTCGCTTTCTCTCTCGCGTGTCTCCGGCGCTACACTCTACCTTCTCTCTCGGTGCGCTGCGGGCGAGCGTTCCGATACGACGGTGTGGCCTTAGCAGGAGTGGGCCACGACACGGAGGCCCAAGCGGCCCTCGACACGGCGGCGCAACGGCCTCGGTCACGGGCGGACCAGCACGCAGGCTCGGCACGAGTGGCTCCTCGGCGGATCTGGCTCCCTATCCCAGTCGTGTTGGCGCTGCCTCCTTGCCCCGTCGTGCAGCCGCCTACAAGCACCACCACCGCCGCCGGGGACCACCTATAAGCGCGGCCAAGCCGCTGCCTCCGGTGAACTCCACATGCCGACGAGCCCCCATTCTCCCAAGCAGCAATAAGATGTTGCGTTGAAAGCACACGTTGCAAATGTATGTTCCAGTGTCTTAGATGTTTCAGAGGTATGTTGCAAGTGTTTAGATCGGGATGCTGCATATGTTGCAATTGTTGTACACGTATGTAGCAAGTGTATTTATTTGGATGTTGCGTATGTTTTACATATATGTTGCAAGTGTTTTATCTAGATATTGTATATATTTTGCAATGATTTTCAAGTGTTTCGGGTATTTTTACAAGTGTTTCATCCGTCTGTCTTTTTTTATGTTGCAAATATTGCATCTAGATATTTTAAAAATATATCGGGTGTTGCACATATGATACGCGTGGGAAGCGAGGGAGGGGGCACGAGCAGTCCCCGCGCGGAAAGCGTGGGCCTCCGCTTGGGCACGCTAAATGCAGGTGCGGATGGGCAATGTTCGGACAGCGCAGGCCCTCTCATGGATGCGAGAAACTGGGGCACAAAAACGGACTGCAGGCGCAGGTGTCCGGACACGGATGTCTGCCGGACATTCGGGCACTGCCGTTTAACAAATCCATATGCACCCTGTTCGCTTGAACTACTTTTCCGCCAACGAACAGTTTTTTTTTTCTCACAATAAATGAATATAAGCATCAGACTAAACTAAATTTCAGCGTAAACGAACAGGGTGACGATAATCAGGGTTAGGTACGCTGCACGTTTCGTCCTGTCCGTTCATTATACTCGTCGTGTCGTCGTCGTTGGGTTATTACCGAATAATTAGCATCACGTTAATTAACCTGAAAAACCTCTGACGGCGGGTAAACTGAGAAATTGGCTGTAACATGTAATTCGAAATAATCAAAGGCATTTTATTTATTCATAATCATATATAATATAAAATAAAGAGGGTATCAGAAAAAAGGTGTATCGAACAACTTGCCTCCTGCAAGCTCTCGTCTGGACTATTTCCCTTGCTTTGCTCTCCTTCCTCCATTCCAGTCCTCTGCTACTCGCCTAAGAACTCTGTTATCGCTACTCTGAATGTTAAGGTTCATCTGAGTCCGTAACAAATTGGTACTCAGAGCCCTCGATTCTCAGCCGATTTTTGTTTTCCTCCGCCTTGATCTGGGATCGTAACCCCCGACGGCTGGTTGATCGTCCTCGGTGCTGCGGCAACGAGTGATGAACCCGTAGGTCCGTGCCGAGGCTGATCTGATCGGTGTAGGAGTCAATCGTCGAGAATCGATTCACCCTGGAGCCCCACCAAATCGTCCATGACCATTTCACCCGATTCCGCAAGCAGCTAGGTGCCATGGATCTCAACACCAAACTCATTCTCGATGAGCTCAAGTCTGTCCAAACCAACCTCACAAATCGCATCGATGCGGTCGAGCACTCCATCGGTGCCCGCGTCGGTTCCCTAGAGGACGCCGCGAAGGTGCTCGACGCCTGGAAGCCGACGATGGACGCCTCTGTGGCGGAACTGCGCGCGGAGATTGGCGCCTTCAGGAAGACGGAGGAGAGGGTGGAGCTGCTGCGGGAGGAGATGACTGCACTGCGCAAGTCGGTGAGCCGCTCCGTCCTCGACGCCACGCAGGCCACGCCGACTGGCGTGCTGCAGCGTCCCAAGGAGTCTCCGACGTGGATTCCCGCTGGTTGGACTCACTTCCGCCCGTTAGGGCCCCGCGAGGAATCAAGCCACCGGGGAGTCGAGTCTTATGCTCAATCCCTGGTCAAGGGTACGTTCATACCGGCTGATCCTGATTCCAAACCCAAGCTGTATCGATCCTATTCGAGTTCGGCTCTCGTTGCTGGCACTCAAGGCGGTTCGGGAGGGGTCCATGGGTCTCTGGGTCATCATGGTCATGAGGATGGGGATAGGGGCAATTTTCATCTACCTAAAATCAATTTTCCTCCATTTGATGGTTCCAACCCAAAGTTGTGGCTCAGGCGTTGCTTAGATTATTTTGAGATGTACTTGGTTCCACGCCGCCGCTGGGTCAAGGTGGCCACCAAGCACCTGTCTGGCGCTGCGGCGTGTTGGTTGCAAGCGGTGGGGAGCAGGTTCGTTCGGGAGGCTAGGAGCAGTTTCAGGAGCTGGTCATGCACCGCTTTGGTAAAGATCAGCATGAACTGCTAGTTCGTCAGCTTTTTCACATCCACCAGTCAACCACAGTCCAAGACTATATTGACAAATTTACTGGGTTGGTAGATCAGTTACTTGCTTATGGCCGTAATATCGATCCAATTTACTATGCTATGCGTTTTGTTGATGGATTGCGTGCCGACATTCGTGCTGCTGTTCATATGCAACGTCCCTAGGATTTGGATACTGCCTGTGTCCTTGCTCTGTTGCAGGAGGAATTGGTGGATCCTATGCGTACGAAGGAGCTTCGGTGCCCTGAACCATTTACCTTTGCAAAGGCTCCGGTGCGTGGTCCACCTCTACCGCTGCTGAATCCGCCGCCGCGTCAGGACCGTCAAGATAAGGCCGGGCCACCACATCAGCCTCCAGAGCGTCGTGCTCGTGGTATGGATGACAAGCTCTCCACGTTGCGTGATTATCGGCGCGCTCGTGGTCTCTGTTTCCGGTGTGGTGAGAAATGGGCCCGTGATCATCGCTGCCCGGAAGCAATTCAATTGCATGCATTGCAAGAGTTGTGGGAGGTCTGTTTCTCTAGGGACTGTCGGGAGGATGGTTATGATGCCTGCTTGGAAGCTGAAGCTGTGGAAGCTCAAGTGTGTCTGGCGATATCGATGGCTGCATCGGGAGGTCCACCTTCTGTCACATCTATTCAGTTTATGGGGCACATTCAGGGTCATTCAGCTCGCATCCTCATTGATTCTGGCAGTACACACACTTTTGTCAGTGCTGCTCTAGCTGTTAAGTTGCAAGGTCAGTCGGTGTTGTCACCTCCACTCAAGGTCATGGTGGCTGATGGATCCCAGTTGCTTTGTTCCAATCAATTTGAGAATCTCATTTGGACTGTTTAGTCTCACGATTTTGTCTCTCAAGCTAAGGTGTTGCCGTTGTCTTCCTTTGACCTCATTGTGGGCATGGATTGGTTGGCTTCTTATAGTCCGATGCACATTGATTGGCAACACAAGTGGCTCCGTATTACACAAGGTCAACAGCAGTGCTTCTTGCAGGGTTCTCTTTCAGCTCTACCGCCAGGTTTGGTGGTGCAGGTGTCCGTAGTGTTATCAGATGATTCAGTTGCTGATCAGGGAGCAGTACCACCGGAGGTCTCGGCACTCTTAGCTGAATTTCAGTCAGTCTTTGCTCCTCCTTCAGGTTATCCTCTAGCCCATGATTGTGATCATACCATTCCTCTGCTACCGGGAGCCAGTCCATTCTCGGTCCGTCCGTATCGCTACCCTCCAGCTGTCAAGGATGAGATCGAGCGACAGATTTCAGAGATGCTACAGTCCGGAACCATTCAACACAGTAACAGTCCCTTTTCTTCCTCAGTATTGCTAGTCAAGAAAAAGGATGGTACCTTCCGCTTTTGCGTTGATTTTCGATAGTTGAATTCCCTGACTGTCAAAGCTAAGTACCCGGTCCCTGTTATTGAGGAGCTACTGGATGAGTTGACGAATGCTTCTTGGTTTTCTTGTCTGGATCTCACTGCTGGATACCACTAGATCCATTTGAAAACTGGTGAGGAATTTAAGATGGCCTTTCAAACTCATTCGGGCCATTACGAATTTTGAGTTATGGCCTTCGGTCTCACTGGAGCTCCAGCTACTTTCCTGAAAGCAATGAACACCACTCTTCGGTACCTCTTGCTCAAGTGCGTGTTGGTGTTCTTTGATGATATCCTCATTTTCAGCCGTACTTATGAAGAACATCTGCAGCACATTCATCAGGTGCTTGAATTATTACAACATGATCAGTGGCAGGTCAAGAGCTCCAAATGTCGCTTTGCTCAGCGCTAGTTACGTTATCTTGGTCATATCATTTCGGCTGATGGTGTTGCCACTGACCCAGAGAAGATTCAAGCAGTGCTCCAGTGGTCGTCTCCCCAGTCAGTGAAGGAGCTGCACAGTTTTTTGGGTCTTACGGGGTATTACTGGTGTTTTGTCCGTAATTTGGGCATTATGTCGCGTCCTTTGACTGAGCTGTTACACAAGGGAGCCATTTTTATCTGGAGCAAGTTGCAGCAGCAAGCCTTTTTGGCTCTCAAACAGGCACTTACCTCAGCTCCCGTGCTGGCCCTTCCGGACTTTAGTAAGCCATTTTCTGTGGAAACTGATGCAAGTGGTACTGGTATTGGAGTAGTCCTGATGCAGGGAGGTCATCCATTGGCCTATTTGAGCAGAGCTTTGGGGCCTCGTTCACGGGGGTTGTCCACTTATGAAAAGGAATATATGGCCATTCTGATGGCCTTGGAGCAGTGGCATAGTTACCTTCAACATGCGGAGTTCCAGATACTTACTGATCATCGCAGTCTTGTGCAACTCACCGAGCAGCGCTTGCATACTCCTTGGCAACAGAAGGTGTTTGCTAAATTGGTTGGCCTTCAGTACAAGATTGTATATCGCAAAGGTGTTGACAATGGAGTGGCCGACGCCTTGTCTCGTGTTTCCTTTGGTCAGTTGGCTGCAGTTTTAGTATGTCAACCGCAGTGGCTGGTGGACGTGCTTTCCTCATATGCACAGGATGCCCATGCTCAAGAACTCCTTACTAAGCTCTCCATTACACCTGATGGAGTGCTGGGTTTCACTTTGAGGGATGGGTTACTCCGTTATCACAATCGAGTTTGGGTGGGTCACCATAAGGATCTGCAAGCTAAGTTGATGGCAGCAGTGCATTCCACAGCGATTGGGGGTCATTCCGGTGTCACTGTTACTTATCATCGTCTCAAGCAACTCTTTTCTTGGCAAGGAATGAAATCAGCTATCCAGGCTTTTGTGGTGGCTTGCACTGTCTGTCAACAGGCCAAACCAGACCGAGCCAAACTTCCAGGTCTGTTACAACCTCTTCCGGTTCCTGAGGGGGCTTGGTCAGTCATCTCTATGGACTTTATCGAAGGACTTCCTTCTTCTAGCGGCTTCAACTGCATCTTAGTGGTGGTTGATTTGTTCTCCAAGTACTCTCATTTCCTAGCCCTCAAGCATCCATTTACTGCTGCATCTATTGCTCAGCTATTTCTCTCGCAAGTGTATAAACTACATGGTCTTCCACAAGCCATCATCTCAGATCGGGATAAGATCTTTACTAGCAACTTTTGGCGTGAGTTATTCAAGTTGGCTGGTGTTGAGTTGCGCATGAGTACAGCGTACCACCCCCAGTCCGATGGTCAGACTGAGCGGGTGAATCAGTGTCTGGAAACATTTCTTCGTTGTTTCACTCACGCCTATCCTCGCACTTGGCGGCAGTGGCTGGACCAAGCGGAGTTTTGGTATAATACAAATTGGCATTCTGCTCTCAGCCGCTCTCCATTCGAAGTGTTGTATGGTTATGTCCCTCGGCACTTTGGTCTTGCTGCAAGCTCGGAGGTTCCAGTGGCAGATTTGGCCACCTGGGTGGCTGACAGAGATCTTATGCTTGATGTCATTCGGCAGCATCTTAACCGTGCCAAGCAACGCATGAAGAAGTATGCCGATCAACATCGTTCTGAGCGCCACTTTGAGGTAAATGATTGGGTGTTTGTGAAGCTTCAACCGTATATTCAGTCTTCATTGGGTCAGCGTGCCAATCAGAAGTTGGCCTTCAAATACTTTGGGCCATACCGGGTGGTTGCAAGGGTGGGGACCATGGCATATCAGTTGGAGTTGTCGGCCTCCTCGTCTGTGCATCCAGTTTTTCATGTGTCACAGTTGAAGAAGTCTGTTGGTGCACAGCACACTGTCACAGCTCACCCACCTTCAACTGATGTGATTTGGAGTATTCCTGAACGGATCTTGCAAATCCGGTCGGTGCTCAAAGGTACGCATTCCATCTCTCAAGGACTGATCAAGTGGTCTCATTTGCCAGTTTCGCTAGCTACTTGGGAGAATTTGGACCATCTCCGGCAGCAGTTTCCTCACGCCGCCGTCTGGAGCTGGCTTGGCGCGCAAGGGGGGAGGATGTCATGGCCCATGATGCGGACCCATGCAAGTTAGCAGTAGCACATGGGCCTGGGCTAGCTTCGGAAGAGGAGGCAGCAGCACAGGGACCTAGGCCACACCTGAGGCGCTCCAGCAGAGCAAAGGCGCCGAGCACGCGCATCAGCGGGGACGAGTGGGCAACGGCGTGAAACGGTGATCTGGGAAATGGATCTGATATATATGTAATAGGAGAGGAGAGAGGGGTATCAGAAAAAAGGTGTATCGAACAACTTGCCTCCTGCAAGCTCTCGTCTGGACTATTTCCCTTGCTTTGCTCTCCTTCCTCCATTCCAGTCCTCTGCTACTCGCCTAAGAACTCTGTTATCGCTACTCTGAATGTTAAGGTTCATCTGAGTCCATAACAGAACCTTGGACCCATCACGATCGCTACCCCTTTCTTCCCGCCGGCAGCTTCACTGCCGGTGCCGATGCCGGTGCCGGTGCCGATGATGGGCACCACTTGGCAGTCCATGAGCAGCCCTTTAGAAGCAGTTCTTTCTCATGAACTGCAGTGCATCCATCACAAAAGAAGAAGAAAAAATCAAATTTGACATATATATAAATACTTGCGAGTTGTTGACTTGTTGTGACGTGCCAGTTTGGACAACGTTTGGTGCACATGCGTGTGTACTTACCTCCTCGGTGGTGATGCCCATGTGCTTGCCGATGCACGGCAGCGCGGCAGCCACGAACACGGCGTTGGCCATCTTGCGCGGGAACCTCTCCATGGCGAGCGTGAGGCTGAGGCCGCCGTGGCTGTGGCCGGTGAGGACCAGCCTGTCGCTGTCTGGGGCCACGGCGACCGCATCCAGCAGCGGGCACGAGTAGTCCTCGAAGGAGCGCACGTTCAAGTTGATCATCAGTCATCACCTTCTGCTGCAAGAAGCAAGTGTTGACTCAATTAGCTTAGATGGATAGGTCCTGCTAGAGGGGGCTCACAAGTATGATGGGGAACGGGAGCTGAGGAGGCAACCGTTACCCCTCCCCGCCCACCCTAGCACCCTGACGGCCTCTCCGCCGCCGCCGCCGCCCCCCACCACCTCCTCCTCCTCCTCCTCCCCCTCCCCTTCCCCTCCCCTGCACACCACCGAGGGCACCGTAGATGCGGGCGCTATGGCAGAACCGTCTGAAATAACTCATTTACGGATGCGCTTGTCTTCCACTAGACACTAAGCACCCCAAAGGTGAGATACATCAGGCAGTTCTATCGAGCACACCCCGAGGGAGAACCCGAAAATTCATATTTTTCAACAGGATCATAAATGGAGGGAATAAAGCTTACAACATTTTAGCCATTTCTTACATCACTTTCAATGCAACATTAGAGTATAATATTTATTGTTTATAACAGCGGAATATAACCATGTTATCAGAGTTTCAGCGAAGATAAAATCATTTAATGACAAGTTAAACATTAACATGATGATCCGTTATATACATCAAAACAGGTTATAAGCACTACTAGGGATGTGTACATCAATGATGCTCTTCTTTCGTCACTGAAGACTCCAAAATCGTCACATATATTATTTTATGACGATATGGTATTCGTCATTGAATGCGCGTCATATTTTACCTACCGTGACGAAACGTCTATTTTCGTCATAGATGTGCATTTGTTCTATGATGAAATGGCCATCGTCATAGAAGTGTATTCTTTCTATGACGATCTATTTTCGTCATTGATATAGCCCCTTTTTCGTCATGACTTGTCATTCGTTAGGCGGCAGACGACGTCGCCCGCTGTTGGCGGTGACGTGTCTTGTCCACATGGTGCGTCCACATTGCAGGTGGACGTGTCCGACCACGTGGCGGTACCGACGTGGCCAATGATGTGGATGGTCCATGTGTCCAATTTTTATTGGGCCATAAGGCTTCTTTGTGATAGGTTCTCATTTTCGCCATCAAGTAAATAGAAATTCGTCACAGAATCAATTACCAAATCGTCATAGAAAGGTCGATAATTCATCACAAGTGCACATGCTTGATTTCATTACAGAATGCAAATAATTTGGAATGACCAAAAGCTTCCATAAATTAACAGATCCAGATTCCAATGACCAACAACTTAATCAACAATTCTAAACTCGGTTCACATAACTCACTAGACATCACATTTGAACTACTAGTTTCATCTCAGTTCACATTAACATCACAGGAAATAATAAAAGGTTGCCAACCACCAAAGCAACATAAGTTACTACATAAACAAAATCACCAGCAGACCCCTTGCTTAATGAACGGCTGACTACGAGCGGCGCTCATGTCGAAGAAGCATTGTTGATGGCCAAGATACGCTTGAGCAGCGCATTGTTCTCCTCCATTGCCTTGTTGCTTATCTCTATCAGCTTCTTGTACTCCTCCATCTCCTTTTGTGTCCTCGCCAGTTTTTTCTCAGCTTCTTCACTTCTCTTCCTGAGTTCATCGATTTCACCTTGTACAGCAGCCGTAGCTTCAGCTGCTAGTTGCTCCCGAAGCTCGCTTTCATTTGATGATGATGATTTGGAGGATGGCACTGGTTTGATGCAAACACTCTTTAGGAAAAGGTTTGAGCTATTCTGGGAGAGCACCTGGGACACAACCTGCACACTGGACACTGCTGTCTCACCTTCAGCAACAGGTTTTATCCTCAAAGCTTCCACATTTGACTGAAACAGCAATGACCTATCATTAGTTGATACTTCTTGCATTAATTTGAGGAGGAAATATCACACAAGATGTATTTTAAAAAATAAAAACCTATGCTGCATTGACAGAAACTGATGCCAAATAGGTATATAATCACGAGTCATTTATTTGTTGTCAGGTAACAGAATACAAGTAGAAGTCAACAACATAGGATTATTATTTAGCAAGTATGTCTAGCTATATTGGATTATGACTAGTTTTGAGCAAAAGATATAATACAAAATGTTTGAAACAAGACATAGTATCCAATTAATGAATAGTTGTTGGCACTATAATAATTGAGTACTAATGCAAACCTACTCAATTAAGACATTTTTTGAACAAAGAAGGCCAGTTCAAGGCAAACCTGACTTGTGTAAAGTGAATAAAGAAGGGCAGTTCAAGGTTTATAATTGGCTAACAGTGTCTTATTCAGTACAACAGTTTGGAGAGGTTCACTAGATGCAATTAAAAGCTTTAAGGCTCATTGTTTGAGATGTCTTGATGATCGTGAAATTGTATTAGAGCACTCTAGTTTTTTAGTAAAGAACATGATTACCTAGTAATCAACAAGTTAAATGGTTTCTAGTCTTTGCCACATGTAAATTATTACATGCACATTTGTACAAACAGACGGTAAAGATTACGAATCGCAATCACTTGTCACGTATACTTGAAGAGTTGATTTATAAATTATTACAGGCACATTTGTAAATTATTTGAATCAAGACTGTAAGCAAAGAATGCTTATAGACTTATAGTTTACTAGTTGTGTAGTAGTAGCAGTTTATAATTACAGCACGCGGTCATACAATGATTCTAAATCGAATCAATAGTTAAGGTTTGAGCAAATATAATGAAGTATCTTGAAAAGGCGAAACAGAGGATTAAGTGTGCGGGTTCACATTGATCGAATAGAAAACAACAATCAAATAGAAAGGAACTGACCCATTCTCAATTTTTCAACAGGGGTCTCCATGTCCATCTTTGCTTTGCTCAAGCCATGCTTGCTTCCTCCACTCGCACATATGAGCATGAATAAGTAGAATTGTCAATTCTCTTGGCAATAGCAAGAAAATGGATTGTTATCCGACTAAACAAATTTCTTTAGATACTAGGTCCACGTTCTCTAAGTCTTATTATAATAGCACAAGAACACATATGGACATGTGCATAAGGAACAAACTAGTCGATGTCTTGAAAAACAAGTAAACATGCAGGATAGTGTGACATGCGAGAATCACATATATGTGTGCAATGCTTCGAGAACATCAAAGCTGTGCAATGCTTGTAACATCAAAACTGATCAAAACTACATAACTAGTGCTTGAGCTATGACTCAGTTAAATATTTAATACATTAGTAAAATATATAGGTACTACTAGAAGTAGATTTACTTTTTATTTATAAACTATTATAGACACATGCACATCGATTCTCAGATATCACAAATATTTAAATTTCCACAAGATTTGTGAGATGCAACAAAAATGAAATTTATCCAATATGAGAAATATTGGTCATGCGACCAAGAATTATTTCCATCATGTTTATCTAATGCAATGTAAATTATGCATAATTGGCCGATGAGCAATCTAACGTTTTGCACCCACTTTTTCCAACACAATATAATTCAAGTATTCAATAAATCGGATAGCAAATAGCAACTGAATGTAGGGACTACACATGTTTTCTATACCTTTTTACAACATATGTCCGGATGTGCATGTGCTTGCCGTCACCTAGTGTAGCGCCACTCTGCCAGTCTGGCTCTGCATCAGAACAAAGCATGTTTTTAATATTATCGAATCTAAAGCAAAGTGTAACACCCCGGCTCAGGGCTTAATAGGATTAATAGGATACTCGTACCAACAAGTTGCAACTTCTTTTCTGGAAGCCCATCTCTTAAGAACTCCAAGGTTAAGCATGCTTGTCCTGGAGCGATGGGTGACCGACCGGGAAGTTCTTCCCGGGGGCGCATGAGTGAGGACAAAGTGCGCAGAAAAGACTGGTGTTGGTCTGTGAGGGCAGTATATGTCCTAGAAAAGCTACCAGATGTAAGCGGGCCTAGCCTCGGAGAGGTGGGACGTTATACAAAGTAACCTGAAGCAGGGCGTCACCACAAGTAACCTAGGTGCAGAGATAGGCAACGTGTGTAAAATCCTCGAGCCCAAGCACATCAACGTATAGCCCTACAGAGGAACCAACAGAAAGGAGCAGCTAGCGTGAGATGGACCAGGGTAGGCGGGCAAAGGGCATCAGCCAGCTTTGGAATGAGCAGCGGCCTGCCTCACCGCTGAGAGACGCATCGACGTCAGGAGGAAGGTCGACGGCGCCACGACTCGAGTCGCATCGCATGGACGAGCATTAGCAGGGTTACGCCGCCGCCAGATCTGCCATGCCCCCGGCCAGAATAGATACTCCACTACCTGAATCTCTACAATTGTCGGTGAGAATCGCAGCGCTCTGGCCGGATCTGGCCCTAGCTGACTGGAAGACAGAGGGGGGCGACGGTGGGACGGCAAGCGCTTGGCTAGGGTGGGGTGCTACCGCCTGCCTCCTCCATGCGCCATGCCCCAGCCTCGACCTGCTTTAATGGGGTGGGAGTGGAGCGCACAGGCCGGGATTAGGTGTGGTGTGTTGCGCCAGGCAGCCACGACCGCGATGGTCAGGTGGGGTGAGGGAGGCGGCGGCTGATGGTTTGGTGTAGTCGAGCGGCGACGTGTCACCGGGGGCTGAAACCCTAGTCGCCCCTATTCGCCTCCGGGGCCGACGCAGTGGAAGGAGGGGAGGGGAATGACCCTCAACCTTTTATTTTCACTGTAGGGGCGGCTGAGGTTATAAGTCGCCCCTACAGTTGATTTTTTTTTAAATTCTAAATCAAAATGAATTATTCACATGTAAATAATAAATAATACAGTACAAAAATTTATAATTTTTTATAGATATATTTACATATACAATAACTAAAACAACTACAACAGTTTAAAATTACAAAATTGAACCTTTAAAAATGAGAAAAATAAATAAATTTTAAAAATTAAAATCAAAACTACTAAAATAATTTTGAGATACCAAATAATCTCAAATGAAAATTTGATAAACATCAAAGCTGTATAGGTCATTAAGATCTACAACTTTTATTTTGGTCATCTTGTCTGTTGACAAAATTTAAACTTTCAATTTTTAAATTTTAAAAAATGACAAGTTCGAAACAAAATTTGAGACCCAAAATGATTTCAACATATAAAGTGATGAATACCAAAGTTGTTCAACTCATTATTATCTACAACTTTTATTTTGGTCATCTTATCATTTGACAAAATTTGAACCTTTCAAATTTGAAATTTTGAAAAACAATAAATTCAAACCAAAATTTAAGACCCAAATTAATTTCAACATAAAGAGTGATGAATACCAAAGTTGTTCAACTCATGAATATCTACAACTTTTATTTTGGTCATTTCTTCATTTGACAAAATTTGAACCTTTCAAATTTGAAATTTTGAAAAATGACAAGTTGGAGCCAAAATTTGAAACTCAAATTGATTTGAACATAAAAAGTGATGAATACCAAAGTTGTTCAACTCATGAATATCTACAACTTTTATTTTGCTCATTTCTTCATTTGACAAATTTTTAGCATACATTGTTCACTAATCTTACACATGTCTCATATAGATTATAAAACCTTATGAGAGATGTGTCACATTTGTGAACAATATCATTACCACTTTGTCTTATTAAGAAATAACCAATACAAAAGTTGTAGATCTTGATGAGTTATTCAACTTTGGTATTTATCATTTTTTCAGCTGAAATAATTTAGGGTACCAAAATCTTGTCTGAAAGTTGTATTTTTTTGAAATTCAAAATTTAAATTGTTCAAACTTTTTATATGTATATATTGACAAAACAAACAAAATAAATTGATAGAGAATGATTTTAAAAAATTTGAGAAAAAAAATCATCAGATTTGGAGTTAGTACGAGGAAGAAAAACTAGTTACAAAGTTGACCCACAGATTAAAAAAAGAAATCATACTGTTCACTATGATCATGTAAGGATCATCTAGAACAGTGTGATTTCTCTTTTTAATCTGTGGGTAAATTTTGTAACTAGTTGTTCTCCCTCATACTAACTTCAAATGTGATGGTTTTTTTTCTAAAAATTTCTAAAATCATGCTTCAGCATTTAAGTTTGATCAAACTTAGATGTGACAATGTTTTACACATTTTAAAATTTGAAATTTGACAAGTTCAAACTAAAATTTCAAATCCTAAATGATTTCATATGCAAAAGTGATGAATACAGTTGTTCAGCTCATCAAGATCTATAACTTTTATTTTGGTCATCATGTCATTTGACAAAATTTGAACCTTTCAAATTTGAAATTTTAAAAAATGACAAGTTCGAACCAAAATTTGAGACCCAAAATGATTTCAACATAAAAAGTGATGAATACCAAAGTTGTTCAACTCATTAATATCTACAACTTTTATTTTAGTCATCTTGTCATTTGACAAAATTTGAACCTTTCAAATTGGAATTTTTGAAAAACAACATGTTCGAACCAAAATTTGAGACCCAAAATGATTTCAATATAAAAAGTGACGAATACCAAAGTTGTTCACCTAATTAATATCTACAAGTTTTATTTTAGTCATCTTGTCATTTGACAAAATTTGAACCTTTCAAATTTGAAATTTTGAAAAATGACAAGTTCGAATTAAAATTTGAGACCCAAATTGATTTCAACATAAAAAGCGAGGAATACCAAAGTTGTTCAACTCATGAATACATACAACTTTTATTTTGGTCATTACCTGGGCGTAGAGGCAATTGATCCATACATTACCATTCAAACGAATGGCATCCATACAATAGCACGTCGTATGGACGACGAAAGTAAAAATCCCCATGTTAGTACTTAGATAGCCACCTAATAGTTCTTAACTGGGCATAAAGGAGGATGTCGCTAGCATAGTTTTGCAAATTAGTTTTTGACAAATTTTTTCGTAGCTAAAGTTTTAGTTAAAATAGGCTTTTTAAAACCAAACTTTGTTTTTAAAACAATGTACATGACAAGATTATGCTTAATCTTGCTCGATGCTACCGTATGTGAGAATCGCCTAATTTATACAAGATCAAATACGGTTGTCCCGCTAACACGTTGACACGCGCATACTTTCACTCATATAAACCCGGTAGTCCGTCGAAAGTGTCTCGAAAGACCTCGGTAAATCAACATCACAACCAAGATCGCGTGATTAAGCAAATACACATCACATACATGTGGTTGCAATGGAAAATAATATTACAAATGAATTCACAAATAATAGTACAAGTTTGGGTTTCAAAATCGATTAGTGAAAACAACATAGCTTTCAAAAGATTACATTAATATATGTTCCAAATACATTGCTAGCATAAGTGACATCATCCGACAAAAGCATATAGATGAGAAGTAACTATAGAATCACCGAGCCCATCGGCGGTTAGCCACCATCTTCACAGGCCAAGAACTTCACCTGCAACATGGTGGGATAAACCCTGAGTACGAGAAGGTACTCAGCTAGACTTACCCGTCAAAACCAGAAATAAAGGACACCTAAGGGTCATGCAAGGCTTTTCAGGTGGGCTAGCTTGACACAGTTGCATAAAAGAGCTTATGAGTATAGTAACCAATTTAAACTTATTATCAAGCTTATTATTATTTACCTGTCCACTAGATTAGCACATGTACTAGAGCACTCACTTATTAGGAGCAAACAATATTAACCATAGCAGGTATAATAAGGCTGTCATCATCATATCATCATTTCCGAACCATTAAGTATTAAGTGTATCTACATTGGAGATAAGCCCGTCAAGTTCTCACTAACCGGGAGAGACGGCGACTCGAATCGAATTACAACTCAGCTGAGGGGGTATTCCTAACTCTCACCCTGGCATACTTAGCAAGGGTAGCCGTGCATCACCTTTGGGACATCTCAGGAACCAAATTCGTGGGTTCGATCAGCGCCAGCACTCTCAGGGATTACCCTTCTGCCAGGACGATCAGGACTTTTAAATCACCTGCCCTTGGACTCACGCCCACGGCTCCCTTCCGAGGCGCACTTTATACTTTATCGACTCCCGCCCGAGGTGAGCTACTCGGCCGCGGTCGGTCATCGGCCGCCAACTAAGAGAGAGGCATGCGTTCAACATGAACAGGAAAGGCTCCAAGATTGGTCCTTAATCGACATGCACGGAGTCATCGCAAACCGGCAAGCCTCCGTCCGGTCTTCATTTCAAATTAAGACTGGTTCTTTTCCACGATAGCAAATATAGCCAACCATGCCACATGTATCTTCCTATATCTCGCGGTGACAGAAATCACCCGACTTCTACCGCGTTTAAGCAGGACTAAGCACTACTCGAGCCTCGAGCTACATAGGATTCTGTGGTAACAATATCTGGACAAGGATTCGGTAACTAATGCAGCAATGGTTTGCATCCAACACCTAAACTTAATGCAACAATATATATATAGATATATAATAATAATAATGTAACTGCATTTCGGAAATTAGGAGGCTTAATATGCTCCGGGGCTTGCCTGGGATCCGACACAAGTCAGTGTTAGGTAGACGACACTCGCTAAGTGAGCATCTCCCGTTCTAGCACTTGTCCAGTCCTTCCACCTTCGGGATAGGTCCACCATACACCATCGTCTGTCTCCACATCATGCGCTCCACGTCCACGTGCTGTACCTAGCGCACCTAGGATGAGATGCATAGATGTAGATGCATGAACATAAAGAATACACATGAAGGAATGCAACAAGCATACTAAACAAGCATATGTTACACTATACACACATAAGCATGTCATACAACCAGCTAGCTATACATGATCAAGTACTTCACAATTTAGCAAAACATTTTTGGCATGCTACCTTAACTCTAGGTGTCCAAGATAACCATTTGCAATCATACAAACAAGAGCAAGTAGAAGCAAACAATTCTAGATACAAGCAGATTTGGACAGCAGCAAACAGTCACTTGTTTCAAACATAACTTAAGCTACAAACATCCCACAAGGATGATCTAAGACTTTATGAAAATCCATAGAATTTGTATACAAGATTGATGTTTACATAAAAAGCTAATTACAAAGTTAAACAGGTCAAACATGTAGATGTTTCAGACCTGTCCAGACATGGACATAAAACTGATTGCAACTTCAGAGAAGCATAACTGTAGTTACACAAATCCAAATGACTTGCAAGAAGACATTTTGGAAAGCTTATGAAATTATCTACATTTCATCTGTAACCATCATAGCATGATTCACAAGTTAAGTAGGTCGAAATTATACCTTTACAGAAACTGGTTCATACAAAACAGAGAGCAACAAATCCTGTACTCTAACTTTAAACAGTTGTAACTCTTAAACTACTTGGCCAAATGACACCAAATTTTAACAGTAGCTAGATACATGAATTATCTACAACTTTTATGTAAACAAGTTTCACAACAAAGCACATTATCATGAAGAACTTTGCTAAGTTCTCAGATCTGTCCATAAACCACATCGGCAAGAAAATAATTATTAACTTATGTTACAAACACATAATTTGGCAAAACCGACTTTACCAACATGTCACACATGACTAAAGAACACCAGAAAACCTAGGGTCCATGACCAAATAAATTCTTTTAATGCATTTCTTAATTTATTTTAGATAACAAGGTGACTTAATGAACATATACCAAAAGTATACAATAAATTCTACAAAAATTACAGTGGATCACATATCCTCTCAATAGTCTACTGTCCAAATTTCACTCCATTTGAATATGTATAGCAACCTCTATGAAAAAGACAAGTTGCTAAAGCAAGAAATCATGTGAGAGCAAGATAAACCAATAACTCACTCATACTTCATCCAATACTCATGAAATTTTTACCACACATCAACTATCACATGATTAGCATGCCACAAAAATTTCACTTCATTTGGAGCCCTAGATCTACAGTTATGAAAAAGACAAATACCACTAGCATTACAAACCTAGCTGCATAAATATATTTTTACAGCTAAAACTTTAAAGTAAAACATGTAATATTATAGATCTATTGCATAGAGAATTTCACAAGGATTCCAAAAGTCCTCATTTGCTATTTTATGAATTTCCTATGAATTACTATGAATTTCCAAAGATTCAGCAAATTTCTGACAAATAGGTCCTTATCGGCACTATTCATTTGAGTCACATACTTCGCAGTTAGACCCCTTACTTTTGTCAAATTTGAGTCCGAAGTCCCTGTCGCGAGTTGGGAACAGAGGAGGCCGGGGAATCGGCCGGTGGCGGCCGGAGAAGGCTCGCCGGCGGCGGCGAGTCGCGGGGAAGGGTCGAGGACCCGCAGACACACCAGAGGTGCTAACAGCTTGCCCCACAATGCCCGAGGCTCATTGCCCACGTGAGCAATGCACGGCGCTATGGTTGTCGCGTGTACACGCCTCTGGCTGGCGAAGGAAGGCCGAGGAGGGCGCGCGAGACCAGAGAGAGGACGTGAGCCCGGTGACGGAGGATCTGAGGGCTGCCAGCGCCGGAGGTCGCGGAACCACGCGGAGGCAGAGAGCTCGGCCAATGGGCAACAAATGGCCATGGTACCGGAGGCTGCGTCGTTCGACGCCAGAGAGCGGAGGAAGGAAGAGCGGAGAGGTGAGCGAGTGATGGAGCAGCCCGTGGCGCTCGGTTTGAAAGCGGGCGCTCGGCAAATACAAGGGTGGGCACAGTCAGCTTGAACGCGTCGGCCATGGGTGACTCTCTGCGGTGCATGGCTGCCACGACGACGTTTCGTCGAACACGTGGTGCGCGCGATGGAGCCCGACTGGGAGTCTGTTTTCGGCATATTCCGCGCACATTCGTACCTTGGCGCCAATAGCAAAGTTGCTCTACTCAGGATGCTCTACAAACTTGATTAAGGCTGCCTGGTCATTGGAGCAGTAGATTAGCGGCTAATTAACTCCTAAAATGCCACTGTCAACAACATAATAAGGATTAAGCCTTGCTCGGTTAGGACTCCAATTTGTTGGTCAAACATGATCAAACTTGTCCCAACTTTTTACATGCTCTTCTCTAATGAAATATCTCCAACTTCTATTTTTGGACCAACTCAAGTTGCTTAGCAAAATTTGGAGAACGCGGAATGTCATCGTCGATGCCCAAGATTTCAGACTTGGGTCTACAAACAGCAGCAGTTTTGATCTTGTAACCTCTGTTTGCATCATCTACAAACTGAACTAGGGCATACTCCAAAAACAAACTATGTTGTACTCAAAACAAAGAACAACTTTTATTAAAGGATCAAGGTCTGTATCAGCTCGGTTTGCAAGATATAAAGCTCCAAAATAGGGTACCCGCAGTTCAACCTCAGTTAGGACTTAGCCAAATTCACAGGCTCCAAAATAACACCTTTGTATTGAATCTTGAGAGTTCTATTTGACTAGGTTAGAGGCCAAACTAACTCTTGACCATTAAACAAAGTTTGTTCTACACAAGATGAACTACAACTTTTGTTAAAGGTGAAACCTCATAACTGGTACAGAACCTACTGTTCTACTTTGACCAAAATAGGATCACGATGAAGCTTAAATTATCCTTTTTGATCCATTGGAGCATTTTCTGGCCACCTGCTCAACATGAACCCTTCATAACATTTGTTCATGAGTGCAAGTAGAGTATGTTGAGCAAGGTACCAAGGTTTGGTTGACTTCATAGGTTTCCATCCACTTGATAAAGCAATTCATGCAAAGATATGACTTATCATTTCATGTGACTTTTTGATTCCAAACTTCATGAAACTTTTCCACGGGTCTAGATGGATGCATGTGGATGTAATGTACATGGAATAAGCATGTTTAACATTACTCTTGCATAATCTTAACAAGGGTCCATATGTAAGCAATTGTGCGTGGCCCAAGTTTAAGTTGGAGCTCCATCATGTAGATTTGATCTTGACACCTTGATTACCACTTGACAGGTCATGTTTGAGCTCAAACCCATTGCTTAACTGGTGACAAACACCTGGGGTGTTACAGCCCTCCCCCCTTAAAGGAATCGTGTCCCGAGATTCGGTGCGAAAGACTTTTAAGGGAAGAGAAACTTGTCATCCAGTTTCCAACATCAGTGATGGCATTAGGCCACTTAACTTCGAAGTATCATAGAGGCTAATTTGGTCACGACACTTTCTGATACTTGCTTTTCGTCGTAAGTTGTTGTTTGAAGAATTTCTTTCGTTGGCGTCCATAAAGCATTGTTACATTGGAAGGAATCCAAAATAGCATTGTCCTACGTACGTCGTCCTTGATGTACGAAGAGTGATACAAGCGTAGACTCAATACTTGTAACATCTACTTCCCCAGTGGATATAGCATAGACCTATGGACTTTGCACTAGCCCACAGTCTGTTGACAGATATTCCTTGCAACGATGCTATATTTGTTCATAAGGTTTGAAAAGCAGTTCTCTACTAAAATGGCTTGAGCACAACTTTTCGTAAAGGATGTGATCATAGACGTAAAACATCCTTTGAGATTATGAGAAACCGAGTACCCTTAACAATGTCGGTCTTTGGTCGTGATTGCACAATCACTCAGATTCCATCATTGGAAACTACACAATGTTCCATCTGTGCAGTTCGCTTTCTCTAATAACAATATTGTAGGGTCTGAGTCTGCTGAGTGAGTGGTAAACATAGTAGCTGACTCTGTCGGCTCAACATTCTCGATAATCATTCCTTAGGGAATTCTCGTATCCAAACGGCAACAGTTATCTGAGTTGTATCTGAGGCAACCCCTTGGGTAAAACACATGGAAGACACCTTAGGCATGTCAGCATTGGAGAACCATTGATGCAGAAGGATGTTAGCGAGGCTTGGAGGACAACACAAGTTGCAAGTAATCACAAAACTAGGGACTAGTTTACTACCAAGCAGGTTAAGTATAATTTGCCTTCGTGGTGCAGTTGCACAACAAGTTGGGTTGACTTGAATCGTAGCAAAACCAGCCTTCTTACTACATTTGTCGTCGAGGCTTCCATTCTAAGGCCAATCAATATCTCAAAACACCATATCCGAAAATCATGCGGTTTAACACCCTTCCAATCTATTTTTGACTTGTAACGGCACAAGTTGACTTGTAGAACATCTTGACTGCTCAACTATTATCGATACGAGAGGACAAAGGGCGGCACAAACATGGGTGCAAGGAGTCTCTCTAGGTATGGAGGGTTGTTTAACAGCAAGACATCTACAAGTTGTAATTTCTCGGTATGAATTACAAACACAACCGTCTAATGCAAAGGATAATCGTGATCACAATGAAATTGCAGATTCTGTACTCTTTTTGTTTTCTATTCAAATCTCACAAACTACTGCTCCAATATGTACAAATTTTGGTGGGCATGTAGATCCATGGGTCTTCTAACTACTCACCAAAATTCAACTCAACCGGACTCCGTTTGACCATCCAAACAATTCATCTACCAAAACTGCTCTGTTCTGAAATGGCAGCAAACCGAGCCGATAAGATATCTCTCAAATCCGATGTTTTACTCAACCAATACTCAAACCAACTTAAGACATTTAAGGGTCCTAAGCAAGGAATGAGATCACCAAGTTTGGAGTCAATCCAACTTCGTTTGAGTCACTAATCGCCGGCTTGAAGATAACCGGTTTCGTGCCACAAAATCTGGACAGATTTCGTGTTTCTCCCTTTTCTTTGTTTCACATGTTGAGGTGTGTGTTTTGCACTCTATAATCTTTCTCATAGCAGCAGCAGCCTTTCCTTAGCTGAGGATGGAGGCTAGAGTTTTCCTGACATGTTTCTTAGGTAACAATTTCCGCCGTTGATCTCGACTGTGCGATCAGCATGCACATAATAATCAAGACTTGGATAGCCAGGTCATAATCATAATGTGACGTTCGATTCTTAGCTGACTAACAACTTGTCCAATCATTAATTGTTGTGTGCCTTTCTAATCCAACAGTGATGACATAAGTTGTTCACAAGGTGACGGACGTCAATACTGGGACAACCAAGTAGAGTCACTTGTCTACCACCTCTTGTAGTCTGTTAATGTTTATGTCGATGACCAGTTCTTCAATGGTTATCCCTTTTGTGACTTCAACAGGAAGCTCTACTACTCTCGGTCTGATATAGCGATCTTCGATAAGATATGGAGAGATAACCAAGGAAGAGCTCACGTGAAAATAACACATCGATGCAGTTCTGCAATGGATCATGACTAGAAACCTCGATACCAGCGCGCACCCAGCAGCACAACCATGCGTCGGCCGCCCACAAGGAGGCCCTAGGTTCTGTCGCGGCACCGTAGATCGCTAATCGTGGCACCATTACTGATCATACAACCAAAGCAAAATTTCCAGTGGCACCAATTAGATTGTAAGAACAAGCATTGTGCAAAAGAGGGATAGCAAACAAGGATAGTCACAAGGTTAGGAATCAACAAGGAGGCGATCAGAAGATCAAAACACAGCGCAAAAGAACATAGCCTAATTGCCGAAGGCAACTAAGCAGGAGACTCTTGCTAATTTCCATATACGTCTTGTGTCCACCCAAGTGATTACCAGATAAAGGTTAACATGAGATTTAGTCTTGTCGAGCAGCAACATGAGATCAAGACTGATAAACATCCAGAGACTTGAAAGAGTTGAAGACAAAATACACAAGATTCGAGGGACAGAGCCATTACACTAACTAGGGATTGAGTTGATAAAGCAATGACATGATCTGCGCGGAAAAGGTTCCAAAGCTAAAATAGATAGCGATTAGCGTTTCACTAGCTCACCAGTAGGAGAGAGAGCAATAAGGTCCAACAAGGATTTTTGAGCAGGGTCCTCCCACACAGGAGCGGGACAACCACGAAACATGCAAGCATTCAAGGGAACTAAGCTTGGGCCTAAGGTCGAGCAAAAGCATGGATAAAGGTCTTCGTAGCGCAACGTTCAAGGCTAGCAACCACATGTACAGGCTTAGGTTCCTAAGAGAGAACTTAATTGGAGACGACAACTGTGCGATTACGTAACTTGAGCGTTGTTTTAGGATAAAGCTATTTGACACTCGTATGCTTACCGAGGACAAAAGGGTGACAACTACGGCACTACCTAGATAACAAGCATCCACGCCTACATCATGGTCTTAAGCGAGCATTTCGAAACACTCAATCCAATTAGCTTAAATGGCTATTACGAAGCACAAAGCTCATACATAACAAGCAGTCACCTACAACAACACCACTACACATCAGGCAAAACATGGTGGTAAGGCACTGTTATCTTTTGTTTCCCTTTTTACTGAGTAGGTGGATATCTCTACAAAACAAGTTTTTACTTACATTTAGCAATTTAGTTTTCAAAGGGGTGAACTTTTTGTTAACTATTAACTCGTCATCTATTTCCTTTGGAAGCCAACATACGAGGCAAAAGCTAATCACACACTAACTTCAAGCATAGCTATTCAAGCAGCATGGGACAAGGCATTTTGGCTAGCTTCACACAGGGAAAATAGTGACATCACATTGATCACAAGTTACTTAGCATTAGAACAAGGTGAGGGAAGCATATTTATGCACAAGCACAATCATGATGCATGCTCGTCCTATTCGTCCTCACGAAATTGCCAGCCTAAGGTGGCAATCACGTTCTATGTCGGTGGCAAAACACGTACTCTCTCGATATATAGCTAGTCGTCAGCTACATTCAATCTACGCATTCGTGGTTAGCGTACCTGCAGGCAAATTCATTGCAGCCCATCCCCACAAGAGATAAATAAGCATACAATGAAAGCAGTAAACTAAGATACTCTCCATATATACATCCCCAGATGTATATACTTCGATATCCATAGCTACCCGATAAATATACCCGCAATTAAGTACCTTCATATATACATGTGTGTAACATGTAAATATTCCAATAACCACAGCTAACTCTTCCCTAGACCGACAGTTGGACGGTCATGCTCTCACAACTCACACTTACCTGGGCGTAGAGGCAATTGATCCATACATTACCATTCAAACGAATGGCATCCATACAATAGCACGTCGTATGGACGACGAAAGTAAAAATCCCCATGTTAGTACTTAGATAGCCACCTAATAGTCCTTAACTGGGCATAAAGGAGGATGTCGCTAGCATAGTTTTGTAAATTAGTTTTTGACAAATTTGCCTGTAGCTAAAGTTTTAGTTAAAATAGGCTTTTTAAAACCAAACTTTGTTTTTAAAACAATGTACATGAGAAGATTATGCTTAATCTTGCTCGATGCCACGGTATAACAGAACCGCCTAATTTATACAAGATCAAATGCACGGTCGTGTCCCCGCTAACACGTTGACACGCGCATACTTTCACTCATATAAACCCGGTAGTCCGCCGAGTGTCCCGAAAGACCTCGGTAAATCAACATCACAACCAAGATCGCGTGATTAAGCAAATACACATCACATAATGCAGGGTTGCAAAGGAAAATAATATTACAAATGAATTCACAAATAATAGTACAAGTTTGGGTTTCAAAATCGATTAGTGAAAACAACATAGCTTTCAAAAGATTACATTAATATATGTTCCAAATACATTGCTAGCATAAGTGACATCATCCGACAAAAGCATATAGATGAGAAGTAACTATAGAATCACCGAGCCCATCGGCGGTTAGCCACCATCTTCACAAAGCCAAGAAACTTCACCGCAACATGGTGGGATAAACCACGAGTATGAGAAGGTACTCACTAGACTTACCCGTCAAAACCGTAAATAAAGGACACCTAAGGGTCATGCAAGGCTTTTCAGGTGGGCTAGCTTGACACAGTTGCATAAAAGAGCTTATGAGTATAGTAACCAATTTAAACTTATTATCAAGCTTATTATTATTTACCTGTCCACTAGATTAGCACATGTACTAGAGCACTCACTTATTAGGAGCAAACAATATTAACCATAGCAGGTATAATAAGGCTGTCATCATCATATCATCATTTCCTAACCATTAAGTATTAAGTGTATCTACATTGGAGATAAGCCCGTCAAGTTCTCACTAACCGGGAGAGACGGCGACTCGAATCGAATTACAACTCAGCTGAGGGGGTATTCCTAACTCTCACCCTGGCATACTTAGCAAGGGTAGCCGTGGGTCACCTTTGGGACATCTCAGAAACCAAATTTGCTGGTTCGATCAACACAAGACTCTCGGGGATTACCCTTCCGCCAGACGATCAGGACTTTTAAATCACCTGCCCTTGGACTCACGCCTACGGCTCCCTTCCGAGGCGCACTTTATACTTATCGACTCCCGGCCTGAGGTGAGCTACTCGGCTTCGCGGTCGATCATCAGGCCGACCAACTAAGAGAGAGGCATGCGTTCAACATGAACAGGAAAGGCTCCAAGATTCAGTCCTTAATCGACACAGACGGAGTCACTACAAACCGGCAAGCCTCCGTCCGGTCTTCATTTCAAATTAAGACTGGTTCTTTTCCACGATAGCAAATATAGCCAACCGTGCCACATGTATCTTCCTATATCTCGCAGGTGACAGGAAATCACCCGACTTCTACCGCGTTTAAGCAGGACTAAGCACTACTCGAGCCTGAGCTACATAGGATTCAGGGTAACAATATCTGGACAAGGATTGGGTAACTAATGCAGCAATGGTTTGCATCCAACACCTAAACTTAATGCAACAATATATATATAGATATATAATAATAATAATGTAATCGCATTTCGGAAATTAGGAGGCTTAATATGCTAAGGGCTTGCTGGGATCCGACACAAGTCAGTGTTAGGTAGACGACACTCGCTAAGTGAGCATCTCCTGTTCTAGCACTTGTCCAGTCCTTCCACCTTCGGGATAGGTCCACCATACACCATAAATCTGTCTCCACATCATGCGCTCCACATCCACGTGCTGTACCTAGCGCACCTAGGATGAGATGCATAGATGCAGATGCATGAACATAAAGAATACACATGAAGGAATGCAACAAGCATACTAAACAAGCATATGTTACACTATACACACATAAGCATGTCATACAACCAGCTAGCTATACATGATCAAGTACTTCACAATTTAGCAAAACATTTTTGGCATGCTACCTTAACTCTAGGTGTCCAAGATAACCATTTGCAATCATACAAACAAGAGCAAGTAGAAGCAAACAATTCTAGATACAAGCAGATTTGGACAGCAGCAAACAGTCACTTGTTTCAAACATAACTTAAGCTACAAACATCCCACAAGGATGATCTAAGACTTTATGAAAATCCATAGAATTTGTATACAAGATTGATGTTTACATAAAAAGCTAATTACAAAGTTAAACAGGTCAAACATGTAGATGTTTCAGACCTGTCCAGACATGGACATAAAACTGATTGCAACTTCAGAGAAGCATAACTGTAGTTACACAAATCCAAATGACTTGCAAGAAGACATTTTGGAAAGCTTATGAAATTATCTACATTTCATCTGTAACCATCATAGCATGATTCACAAGTTAAGTAGGTCGAAATTATACCTTTATAGAAACTGGTTCATACAAAACAGAGAGCAACAAATCCTGTACTCTAACTTTAAACAGTTGTAACTCTTAAACTACTTGGTCAAATGACACCAAATTTTAACAGTAGCTAGATACATGAATTATCTACAACTTTTGTATAAACAAGTTTCACAACAAAGCACATTATCATGAAGAACTTTGCTAAGTTCTCAGATCTGTCCATAAACCACATCGGCAAGAAAATAATTATTAACTTATGTTGCAAACACATAATTTGGCAAAACCGACTTTACCAACATGTCACAAATGACTAAAGAACACCAGAAAACCTAGGGTCCATGACCAAATAAATTCTTTTAATGCATTTCTTAATTTATTTTAGATAACAAGGTGACTTAATGAACATATACCAAAAGTATACAATAAATTCTACAAAAATTACAGTGGATCACATATCCTCTCAATAGTCTACTGTCCAAATTTCACTCCATTTGAATATGTATAGCAACCTCTATGAAAAAGACAAGTTGCTAAAGCAAGAAATCATGTGAGAGCAAGATAAACCAATAACTCACTCATACTTCATCCAATACTCATGAAATTTTTACCACACATCAACTATCACATGATTAGCATGCCACAAAAATTTCACTTCATTTGGAGCCCTAGATCTACAGTTATGAAAAAGACAAATACCACTAGCATTACAAACCTAGCTGCATAAATATATTTTTACAGCTAAAACTTTAAAGTAAAACATGTAATATTATAGATCTATTGCATAGAGAATTTCACAAGGATTCCAAAAAGTCCTCATTTGCTATTTTACGAATTTCCTATGAATTACTATGAATTTCCAAAGATTCAGCAAATTTACAGCAAATAGGTCCTTATCGGCACTATTCATTTGAGTCACATACTTCGCAGTTAGACCCCTTACTTTTGTCAAATTTGAGTCCGAAGTCCCTGTCGCGAGTTGGGAACAGAGGAGGCCGGGGAATCGGCCGGTGGCGGCCGGAGAAGGCTCGCCGGCGGCGGCGAGTCGCGGGGAAGGGTCGAGGGACCCGCACACACCCGTAGGTGCCAACGGCTTGCCCCACAGCGGCCCGAGGCTCGCTGTCCACGTGAGCAGGCGCACGGCGGCCATGGCTGTCGCGTGGCCACGCTCTACAGCGGCGAAGGAAGGCCGAGGAGGGGCGCGCGAGGACCAGGAGAGGACGGCGGAGCCGGTGACGGAGGATGCAGGGCTGCCAGGCGCTCGGAGGTGCGGAACCACGCGGAGGCAGAGAGCTCAGCCGGCGGCAACAATGGCGGCCGCGGCTGGAGTGCGCGTTCGACGCCAGAGAGCGAGGAAGGAAGAGCGGAGAGGTGAGCGAGTGATGGAGCAGCCCGTGCGCTCGGTTTGAGGGGCAGGGGCGCTCGGCAGCGCGTGGCACAGCGCTTGAACGCGCGTCGGCCATGGGTGACTCTCTGCGGTGCATGGCTGCCACGACGACGTTTCGTCGAACACGTGGTGCGCGCGATGGATCCCGACTGGGAGTCTGTTTTCGGCATATTCCGCGCACATTCGGACCTTGGCGCCAATAGCAAAGTTGCTCTACTCAGGATGCTCTACAAACTTGATTAAGGCTGCCTGGTCATTGGAGCAGTAGATTAGCGGCTAATTAACTCCTAAAATGCCACTGTCAACAACATAATAAGGATTAAGCCTTGCTCGGTTAGGACTCCAATTTGTTGGTCAAACATGATCAAACTTGTCCCAACTTTTTACATGCTCTTCTCTAATGAAATATCTCCAACTTCTATTTTTGGACCAACTCAAGTTGCTTAGCAAAATTTGGAGAACGCGGAATGTCATCGTCGATGCCCAAGATTTCAGACTTGGGTCTACAAACAGCAGCAGTTTTGATCTTGTAACCTCTGTTTGCATCATCTACAAACTGAACTAGGGCATACTCCAAAAACAAACTATGTTGTACTCAAAACAAAGAACAACTTTTATTAAAGGATCAAGGTCTGTATCAGCTCGGTTTGCAAGATATAAAGCTCCAAAATAGGGTACCCGCAGTTCAACCTCAGTTAGGACTTAGCCAAATTCCTGGGCTCCAAAATAACACTGTATTGAATCTTGTGAGTTCTATTTGACTAGGTTAGAGGCCAAACTAACTCTTGACCATTAAACAAAGTTTGTTCTACACAAGATGAACTACAACTTTTGTTAAAGGTGAAACCTCATAACTGGTACAGAACTCCTCTTTGTTCTACTTTGACCAAAATAGGATCACGATGAAGCTTAAATTATCCTTTTTGATCCATTGGAGCATTTTCTGGCCACCTGCTCAACATGAACCCTTCATAACATTTGTTCATGAGTGCAAGTAGAGTATGTTGAGCAAGGTACCAAGGTTTGGTTGACTTCGTAGGTTTCCATCCACTTGATAAAGCAATTCATGCAAAGATATGACTTATCATTTCATGTGACTTTTTGATTTTCAAACTTCATGAAACTTTTCCACGGGTCTAGATGGATGCATGTGGATGTAATGTACATGGAATAAGCATGTTTAACATTACTCTTGCATAATCTTAATAAGGGTCCATATGTAAGCAATTGTGCGTGGCCCAAGTTTAAGTTGGAGCTCCATCATGTAGATTTGATCTTGACACCTTGATTACCACTTGACAGGTCATGTTTGAGCTCAAACCCATTGCTTAACTGGTGACAAACACCTGGGGTGTTACAGTGCAGGTTCACATTGATCGAATAGAAAACAACAATCAAATAGAAAGGGAACTGACCCATTCTCAATTTTTCAACAGGGTCTCCATGTCCATGCTGCTGCTCAAGCCATGCTTGCTTCCTCCACTGCACATATGAGCATGAATAAGTAGAATTGTCAATTCTCTTGGCAATAGCAAGAAAATGGATTGTTATCCGACTAAACAAATTTCTTTAGATACTAGGTCCACGTTCTCTAAGTCTTATTATAATAGCACAAGAACACATATGGACATGTGCATAAGGAACAAACTAGCTGATGTACTGAAAAACAAGTAAACATGCAGGATAGTGTGACATGCAGAATCACATATATGTGTGCAATGCTTCAGAACATCAAAACTGATCAAAACTACATAACTAGTGCTTGAGCTATGGCTCAGTTAAATATTTAATACATTAGTAAAATATATAGGTACTACTAGAAGTAGATTTACTTTTTATTTATAAACTATTATAGACACATGCGTACATTGATTCTGTATCACAAATATTTAAATTTCCACAAGATTTGTGAGATGCAACAAAAATGAAATTTATCCAATATGAGAAATATTGGCTGCGACCAAGAATTATTTCCATCATGTTTATCTAATGCAGTCAGAAATTATGCGCAATTGGCCGATGAGCAATCTAACGTTTTGCACCCACTTTTTCCAACACAATATAATTCAAGTATTCAATAAATCGGATAGCAAATAGCAACTGAATGTAGGGACTACACATGTTTTCTGTACCTTTTTACAACATATGTCCGGATGTGCATGTGCTTGCCGTCACCTAGTGTAGCGCCACTCTGCCAGTCTGGCTCTGCATCAGAACAAAGCATGTTTTTAATATTATCGAATCTAAAGCAAAGTGTAACACTCCGGCTCAGGGCTTAATAGGATTAATAGGATACTCGTACCAACAAGTTGCAACTTCTTTTTTGGAAGCCCATCTCTTAAGAACTCCAAGGTTAAGCATGCTTGTCCTGGAGCGATGGGTGACCGACCGGGAAGTTCTTCCCGGGGGCGCATGAGTGAGGACAAAGTGCGCAGAAAAGACTGGTGTTGGTCTGTGAGGGCAGTCTATGTCCTAGAAAAGCTACCAGATGTAAGCAGGCCTAGCCTCGGAGAGGTGGGACGTTATACAAAGTAACCTGAAGCAGGGCGTCACCACAAGTAACCTAGGTGCAGAGATAGGCAACGCGTGTAAGAAATCCTCGAGCCCAAGCACATCAGCGTATAGCCCTGCAGAGGAACCAACAGAAAGGAGCAGCTAGCGTGAGATGGACCAGGGTAGGCGGGCAAAGGGCATCACCGACTTTTGAATGAGCAGTGACTGCCTCATCACCGAGACGATCGACGTCGGGAGGAAGGTCGACGGCGCCACGACTCGAGTCGCATCGCATGGACGAGCATTAGCAGGGTTACGCCGCCGCCAGATTCGCCATGCCCCGGCCGAATAGATACTCCACTACCCGAATCTCTACAATTGTCGGTGAGAATCGCAGCGGCTCTGGCCGGATCTCGCCCTAGCCGACCGGAAGATGAGAGGGCGACGGTGGGACAAAGACAAGCGCTTAGCTAGGTGAGGTGCTACACTGCCTCCTCCATGCACCATGCCCCACCTCGACCGCTCTAATGGGGTGGGAGTGGAGCGACTTGGCCGGGATTAGGTGTGGTGTGTTGCGCCAGGCACCCACGACCGCTGATGGTCGTGGGGTGAGGAGGCAATGGTGATGGTTTGGTAGTCGAGCGGCGACGTGTCACCGGGGCTGAAACCCTAGTCGCCCCTATTCGCCCCGGGCCGGCCTTGAGTGGAAGGAGGGAGGGAATGACCCTCAACCTTTTATTTTTATCTTTGTAGGGGTATTTGAGGTTATAAGCCGCCCTACAGCTTGATTTTTTTTAAATTCTAAATCAAAATGAATTATTCACATGTAAATAATAAATAATACAAAGTACAAAAATTTATAATTTTTATAGATATATTTACATATACAATAACTAAAACAACTACAACAGTTTAAAATTACAAAATTGAACCTTTAAAAATGAGAAAAATAAATAAATTTTAAAAATTAAAATCAAAACTACTAAAATAATTTTGAGATACCAAATAATCTCAAATGAAAATTTGATAAACATCAAAGCTGTATAGGTCATTAAGATCTACAACTTTTATTTTGGTCATCTTGTCTGTTGACAAAATTTAAACTTTCAATTTTTAAATTTTAAAAAATGACAAGTTCAAACCAAAATTTGAGACCCAAAATGATTTCAACATATAAAGTGATGAATACCAAAGTTGTTCAAATCATTATTATCTACAACTTTTATTTTGGTCATCTTATCATTTGACAAAATTTGAACCTTTCAAATTTGAAATTTTGAAAAACAACAAATTCAAACCAAAATTTAAGACCCAAATTAATTTCAACATAAAGAGTGATGAATACCAAAGTTGTTCAACTCATGAATATCTACAACTTTTATTTTGGTCATTTCTTCATTTGACAAAATTTGAACCTTTCAAATTTGAAATTTTGAAAAATGACAAGTTGGAACCAAAATTTGAAACTCAAATTGATTTGAACATAAAAAGTGATGAATACCAAAGTTGTTCAACTCATGAATATCTACAACTTTTATTTTGCTCATTTCTTCATTTGACAAATTCTTAGCATACATTGTTCACTAATCTTACACATGTCTCATATAGTTTATAAAACCTTATGAGAGATGTGTCACATTTGTGAACAATATCATTACCATTTTGTCTTATTAAGACATAACCAATACAAAAGTTGTAGATCTTGATGAGTTATTCAACTTTGGTATTTATCATTTTTTCAGCTGAAATAATTTAGGGTACCAAAATCTTGTCTGAAAGTTGTATTTTTTTGAAATTCAAAATTTAAATTGTTCAAACTTTTCATATGTATATATTGACAAAACAAACAAAATAAATTGATAGAAAATGATTTTAAAAAATTTGAGAAAAAAAATCATCAGATTTGGAGTTAGTACGAGGAAGAAAAACTAGTTACAAAGTTGATCCACAGATTAAAAAAAGAAATCACACTGTTCACTATGATCATGTAAGGATCATCTAGAACAGTGTGATTTCTCTTTTTAATCTGTGGGTAAATTTTGTAACTAGTTGTTCTCCCTCATACTAACTTCAAATGTGATGGTTTTTTTTCTAAAAATTTCTAAAATCATGCTTCAGCATTTAAGTTTGATCAAACTTAGATATGACAATGTTTTACACATTTTAAAATTTGAAATTTGACAAGTTCAAACCAAAATTTCAAATCCTAAATGATTTCATATGCAAAAGTGATGAATACAGTTGTTCAGCTCATCAAGATCTATAACTTTTATTTTGGTCATCGTGTCATTTGACAAAATTTGAACCTTTGAAATTTGAAATTTTAAAAAATGACAAGTTCGAACCAAAATTTGAGACCCAAAATGATTTCAACATAAAAAGTGATGAATACCAAAGTTGTTCAACTCATTAATATCTACAACTTTTATTTTAGGTATCTTGTCATTTGACAAAATTTGAACCTTTCAAATTGGAATTTTTGAAAAACAACATGTTCGAACCAAAATTTGAGACCCAAAATGATTTCAACATAAAAAGTGACGAATACCAAAGTTGTTCAACTAATTAATATCTATAAGTTTTATTTTAGTCATCTTGTCATTTGACAAAATTTGAACCTTTCAAATTTGAAATTTTGAAAAACGACAAGTTCGAATCAAAATTTGAGACCCAAATTGATTTCAACATAAAAAGCGAGGAATACCAAAGTTGTTCAACTCATGAATATATACAACTTTTATTTTGGTCATTTCTTCATTTGACAAATTATTAGCACACATTGTTCACTAATCTTACACATGTCTCATATAGTTTATAAAACCTTGTGAGAGATGTGTCACATTTGTGAACAATGTCGTTACCACTTTATCATATGAAGAAATGACCAATACAAAAGTTGTAGATCTTGATGAGTTATTCAACTTTGGTATTTATCACTTTTTCAGCTGAAATCATTTGGGGAACCAAAATCTTGTCTGAAGTTGCATTTTTTTTAAATTCAAAATTTAAATTGCTCAAACTTTTCATATGTATATATTGACAAAACCAACAAAATAAATTGATAGAGAATGATTTTAGAAAAATTTAGGAAAAAATCATCAATTATCATGTTATACGTTTACAAATAGAAAAACATGCATGCCTTTATCACAAAACGGCAAGTGCTCCAGTGGTAACGCACCAACATGTCTAGCAGCAGGTCACGGGTTCGAATCTCCCTGCGTGTGCTATTTTTTGGCAAAAAAAAGGAGGCAGAAGGATGCAGGTCCACCTGGACCGTGTGGGCCACGCTGCCCCACTTGTTCGCGCCACGTCCTCAGGCTGAGACCCGCTGGTGGGACCGCATCGCCACTTCTTCGAGGTTGGGACCCAATGGTGGGACCACATCGCCACGTCCTTGAGGTGGGACCTGCTGGTGGGACCACGGTGCCACGTCCTCGAGGTGGTACATGAGCCAAACGATCTATGACGATTTAGTTTTGTTGTTTTATGACAATTCTTTTGTTTTCGTCATTATTCTTCATGCCAAAGCTCCGTCACTTGTTACTTATGATGAAGCTAGAAATTTCATCATAGAAAGCGCTTGTTCTGTGATGAAATTTGTAAGCGTCATGACTGAATCGTCATTGATGAACACATTTCTAGTAGTGAAGTTTTTTCATTGTAAAACATTTTGGGTGGAAGTTTCAAATAAACTCTATGTCCGCAACGTTAAGAAAATCCTCGCTGAGCCCACCAGAAGGTTTCCACACACAAGTGTCAGCTCCACATGTTCCTATCACCTGCAACAGGGTAGAACAAACCCTGAGTACTCAATTGTACTCCGCAAGGCTTACCCGTCAGGAGGAAAGAAAAGACTCCAAGGATATGCAAGGCTATCTAGTTTATGGGTTTATTGCATCTATAGGAAACATTAATAAGCATGCATCCTTATATTCAATTTCATTAGCAGTCATCATTAGTTCATTAATTAACCATTCTATGTAAACACCTGTGCTACTTTCAAGCAGGTGGTAAGCAATCAGAACCATTTTACCATCTTTCATATTCTAGTTCTTACTACGGTGCTAGATCGTAGCTAAGTCGTACTGTATCACATGGCGATTCGCAAACCAATGTATCCCAGCTGGGTACCCCGAAACACACGCCCCACTTATACCCCCGACATAAGCAGGACCAACCCACCACTCTCCTGTCAAGGGGTCCAGGTCCTCGTTCAAACTTGGACTCTAAGACCCCACACCTGAGTCTCGGACTTAGTGTGGTGCTTAGACCTCCACCATCCCCGCCTCCAATCAGTCGGCCTAGAAAGAGCCAGAACCCACGACAATAGAGCAACGAGCCTTCTCGCCCCCATAAGCAAGTATGTGCTCAGGATAATAAGTCTGTGACCTGACTATAATCCAATACAACAGACGGTCATCAATCGACATAGGCGGGACAAACGCAACCAGAGCCTCGCTCGGTTACCTAACCAAGTCCAAATCCATATTCAAAGTATGGTCCCGTTCGGTCTCCAATTATTATCCACATATATTCCATATGATAGTAACATGATAATAGTAACAATAATATATTTCCTATCTCTCACGAGTGACAGGCAATCACTCGACTTCTACCGGATCCTATAGCATAGCATTCTACATGATCCTAACATACTAGTAGGACTCATAGGATAAGGATATATATATATATATGCAAGTGGTTTTCATTCAACTCCTTAAAACTTAAAGCACAAGCATAAGATAAAGTGCAGAATAATAGGGGTTATGCACCGGGGCTTGCCTGGGTTAGATATAACCAAGTTAGCTTTCATCTTGGTGGCATGATCATCAAGTCACCATCTTTTCCGCTACTTCGGTCATCTCCACGATCCATCGTTCCTATTATGATATACGCGGATGCAACGTAGAGACACAATTAACCAATGGTAACTGCAACTCTATAATACGATTACGCTCCGCGAGCTAACGAGCTAGCTTAATGACTAACGTACTAGTCTACGTATCCACATCGCCAAGTAAGGCTTGTTTCTGAAAAATGTTTTCGTTCTACAAACCCTCAATTATTTTTGACATTTGATTGATTAAATATATATTTTCGTACTAGGGCTCATTTAGTTACCTTAACAAACTAATTCCTATGAAGCTACAAAAATTACAGTGAGCACCTAAAAATATGAGGAATTTACTGTGAAAGTTTCAGAGCCAATACTATCACCAATTTATCACAACAATTCCTACAAGTTTATATTTTGACAATATTAAGTATCTCAATTTAATTATATAACTCCTAAGAATATTATAAAACTATGTGAACAAAATATATTAGCAGATAGGTCATGATTTTAGGAACCTAACCAAATTAGTTTCATAATTTTTGGACATCGACACAAATTTATCTTGATTTGACAAATTTACCTTTAGAAACTAAATTAGAAAATGCTTTAGAAAATAAAAAGGGCCGGTGGCCAACGATTCGGCCCAGCAGCCTAAGCGGCTCATGCGGGGGAGGCCACGCGCGTAGCAGGATGGCCCACCAAGCGGCCCGCAGCGAGGAGCCCACGCGCGCTTGCCCATTTTGTAAAAGAGGACTCGCACTCTTAGAAAATCAAATGATACAGTGCGGCACTGTTTCACCAGACTAGAGCTTTGCACAAAACACCCCGTGAAATGTTGTCTTTGCAACGGGGCCATCCCCGGCGCGCCTGCTCGCTACGACGCAGCTTATCGGCTGCAATGGTGGTTACGCTGGGCAACCAAGACCCACAACGGTAGGCCAAAAGGGCCGATCACTCATTACGGCTAAACCCATAGGGGTAGGCGGCGGTTAAGGACTTGGCGATGCACAGACATGAGTAGCAGTAGCATGTGGCTAACTACGGCGGTGATGCGCCTGTCCCAACGACCTATGGCACTAACGGGTGGTGGAGATAGCGGGTAAGCACCAGTAGCTCACTGGAATTCATGTTGCGGTGGTGGTTGAGGCGGAGGAGTGATGAGGTGGCCTGGCCACTTGCGACCGCTCTGCGATGCGGTGGCCCGAGTGGATCACCGGCACGTCACCGCACCGCTGAGGACCACCCTAGACAAAACAGCGCGAGCACCGGATGGAGGGGGTCAAGGCGAGTTCATGGTTATAAACAATTGAACTACTACCGCCCCAATCATACCTCTCCACAAAGTTCAAGTTCACGGCGATGTCTCGACCGACGACCATCAAGACGCCAAATTGGTTGACCACAATGCCCAGCTATGCCTTGGTGCGGGTCGGGCTACTAGATAACCTACTAGGCTACTTGCTGGTGTGAGGAATCGAACTACATAGCCTCGAGCAAGGTGAATTGGGAGAGCGGGAAGTGCGGTGCCCCTACTGCTGCCATGTCATGGAGAGACACATGGGCGGGCCAAGCGAGTTAAAACGGAGTGGTACAAGCACATGCTCCTAGCTGACGAGGTAGGGAAGAGCTTGGCGTGGTGCGCATGGCTTGAAGCGGCGAGACCCGAGTGGGCCCATAGGCGTCGTCGAGAGGGACAAGCAAGGCAGAGGAGTGTCACCTCGGTACTGCGACCGGGACCAGATGGCCATGATGCGGTGGCGGTGGCACTGGCTCACGTTAGAAGAACCGGAGGGTGGGTCGGTGAAATGTGCCGCTGTGGCATCGGCCCGGACCTGCGCGCGGCCTAGCGGTACGGCGTGGGTTGGCCAGCAAGAGGCAAGGAGAGGCGAGAGACACGCCACGGCGTTAGCTAACACGTGGCAGCTGCACATGTGCTGCCCTACAGGGAGAAAGCCGTGGCCGGCAACAGCCGAGCCCGGCGCCCGCCACGCGCGTGCACACGGTGACCGCGAACTCTGGCCAAACGACTGCTATCAATGACGTGCATGAATTTTAAAGCTCCGACCAAAACCAAACCAGCTCGGTTCAGACTAAACCAATTTGCCAAGGCTCAAGAGGGTCCTAAAGGCTATCCCAAGGAGCATCAAACGCAAACTTAGATGAATTACCGAGAGAAATAGAGACACACCAAAATAGGTTTGTCAAGCCAGGTGCTGATTCATGAACGGAGAGCGAAAACCTGACCGCAACGCGTTCTAGCGATGTTGGGGAAATTCTTGCGACGCCACGACAACTCCAACCCACTCGGGGACAACACTCTACCCAAGTATTTACTTTGATGCAACCAACTATGCGAAAACATGAAGTTAGTGTTTAAACATTTTTGTTAGAAATTAAATATCAAAATAGCATTGTCTTACTACTTTTCCATACTTAGAAAAGTTAAGGATTTCAATTGAGGTTAAGTAACCATTAACTCTTGTGTCGCAATTTTTTAATAGATCCAAACCTTGTTAACTTCAACCAACAATTACTTCATGCAATAGTCTATACCTTATACTAACCCATAGTAGCAAAATATTTAAGCACTATTTAACTATTTTGCTCAATATAATTCGCTAAAAATGGTACTTTAAACATAAATTCAAGTGTTTGCCGATTTAACGAAAAAGGCTTATCTAAATTCATATTTGATCTTTGAGCTCCCAATAACACTAGTTAACCACATTTGTTTTCACAAATTATAGCTACATCTTTAACTACACCACTTGCTCGTCATCTTTACTTAAGTATTACACACAAGTTATATTTTATTTTTGTTTATATAAATTGTTTTTCATGCCAAACAATTAAAACGACTTATCATTTCACGTGCGTCATAAATTTCTGAAACCCAAAAACTTGTTTAGCTAATCCCTCTCTTACCTCAATCTCAGTGCTAAGCAAGCTCCTAACACCAGGGGTGTTACAGACGCTTGTCCTAGGCCCCACGCACCTACGTGGGGGCCGAACCCAGCCACGCCTGCCGTTGCGGCCCTCGGCCTGTAGCCCATCGGATCTGGCTGCCCGCCGGTGGCAGGCATCGGATCTGGGGGCTCACCTACAGCAGGCGATGGGACGCAGCCGCACGTGTCCTCCATCGACGCTGGGGTGGCCCCCACCACCCAGCCTGCCGGCCGCTAGCCTGGCACCGACGGCCGCCCAAAGCCCCCGCCGGGCCTTGGCAGACAAAGGGCCCGTGCTCTCGTTGGATGCCCCGCCTTTCTACCCTGGTAGAACTATCGGACTGATCTGACTCAAACTATGAGTCCATCGCCTCTTCGGTTGCGCAGCCATCTTACCTCGACATCGTCCGCTGGGGCTCCCTGGCTCGAAGGGCCTTCGCAGATACGGTGGGGCCCAGCTCCCACCCTAGCACCCGAGCCATCGAAGAGCAGCCGGTGGAGGTAGTCCAGATCTCGGCTGCCGCTAGGCCACTGGACACAAAGCGCCACCAGAGGAGGGGGGAACTGCGCTATCGGTGACGGCCATGGGGCAAACACCGCACCACGCGCCAACCAGGAGCGTCTCCCTGTGCACTTGAGGTTGGGGAATCAGGTCGACAACGGCTCTTAGTCTGTCGATGAGCGTGTCCCCACCTACCTCAGGCTTGGCCATCGCGTGCCACCTCACGGCCATCGCTAGATTTTAGTACCCGACGCTAATGGATGGTGGGAGGTCCTATCTCATAATCCTGTTGGCTAGCGGAACGCCTCCGCCGTGAGAGTGCCTCGGCCACATCGACGTCACCGCATCCCAGAAGCGCTATGCGACATGTGCTTCAACTGCCTGTCATACACCCATAGGGTTGCCACATGCCTTCTGTCGCCGATGTGCCTGCACTGCCATGAGTTTCGGCACCTGGCCAAGGACTATAAGCGGCCTCGTTCACCGATGAACGACGACAACAAGTGGCCATGGCACATAGGCTCTAGGAGCTCGAGTGATGTCGGCACTGTGTGTCGTCGGCCGCGCCTGGTTCGTACTAGTAACTCCAATGCTCGGCCAACAGATGACGGCGACCATCGATGGTGGAAGCCTCCTACAGCTACCGATACAGGCGACATGACAACGACCTCTTGCCCACGATGGTCCGATGGAGGCGGGTGGAGCCGTGCCTGCGTCGACTGCTCCTACATCAGTCGGCCGAATGCGGCGGTGGTGGCAGCGAATGAGGCGATGGCAACAAGACGCTGGAGACAACCAGTGCTACACAACACTGACTTCCCCGACGACGCTGTAGCCGACCGCGGCGAGGCCACTGGCACCGCTGCGACGCTGGAAACCATTGCCGCAGCCAACTGTGCTATTAGGGAGGGTCATAGTGAGCCCACCAGCAACCTCGATGCTCGCCCGGCGGACCACGGTGCTTCGCGTGGCGCTTGTGAGACCGTGCCAGACACCGTCGTTCCTGCCAGCGGCGGCTAGCGACACCGACGATGAAGGCGTCTCAGGAGGTCGGCACGGGCCGCTTCGACGGTGTCGAGCGAAGCCTCTGCCGCCATTGCTTCCTACTTTACCCAGTTGGACCCGTTGGTCTTGGAGACCTATGCGGGTGCGGGGCCTCTCGCGTGGGTTGACCCGATGCTGGAGGAGCTCACCGCCTTGCTCGTCGTGAGCCAGCCAGCGGGGCCAACAATGCCTTGGTGCCCCACAACTCCGTTGGGCGCCTCCCTAACAACGGAGTCGCCCCCATTGTCGCCTGAGCTAGAGATGCCGCAATTCATGCCACCATGGGTGGGATAGGACGGTGTTGCGAATCAAGCGGCAACTTCTATGCCAACGCGGGTTGGCCATCCGAGCGTCGACAACACGACGCTGCCCGTTTCAATGGCCGAACTAGTGTACCAGCCGATGGCCTCTGCGGCGTACGCTGGTGAGATCTCACCATCATCGGCTGACTTGGCCCCGCATCGCTCCGCTCAGGGCCGGAAATAGCCATGGATGCCTCTGTTGGATTTGTAGGTTACGGAGCTTGAGCTATTGAGGCGTAGCCGTGGATCATCAACTGGCGATGAAGGCCACAACGCTCAACCTCCATCGGCTGAGGTGTCCCTATTGGCACAATTGGAGATGATGCTATGCATCCCGCTCGAGAACCCGTTGCTCAGCAAGCCGAGGCTGAGGAGGTCAAGGACACCTTCAATGGTGATGTCAGTGTGTCAGAGTGGGAGGCTGGTTGCTAAGACCAAGGCCTCTAACCCAACTATCCAAGCACAAAATGTGTTGAAGCAAAAGCTAGGTATCATAGATATGCCACAGGGTCTAGGCCCTATGGCTTTGGATAGTATCAAGGCCTTCTTCGCTGCACTGTGTCACCCTCCAAACAAGAGGCCCTTCGAGCGCTCTTCGCTCTAGACTTGATTCGATTGCCATGGAGCTGAACCTCACTAGCTTCCTTAGCCGCTGAGCTCAGGGCCTGTTGGGTTTTGTCCCTATGCTTGATCCTACTCTTGGTCGCTAAATATTTTCTTTTGTTAATCACAACTGTGTGATCTCTGTCAGTGTTTGGCTCGGTAATCATAAATTACCATCCCAACTTTATTTTGTAAAACTCTCCTTCTGCTTAATGAATACCGTGCCAATGGCACGTTCGAGAAAAAGTGTTGACTCAATTCCTAGAAGTTGGTTTGCCTTTATTGGATAATGGAACAATTCTAAAATGAGTTGGTAATGCGCGAGTTAATTAAGTGAGGAATCAAGATTCGCTTATCATTGTATTGTAATCCCTTAGTCCAGAAAAAGATAATATAATTTTAGAATGGCACGATGTCAAACTTTTTCGATCAGTCAAACTTTAGATACTTTAATTAAGGATAGAATCAGAAATTCATGTTTAACAAATAGAGGTAGTATAGATTTTCGTGATCATTAAGCTCTAGAACTAGGGCATAGAAACATGAACAAAGCTAGTGCTGCTCATACCTTCGTTGGATGAGTTAGTCATTAGGCTAGCTGATGAGCTGATGACCTGTGCCTGTTTGAAGCAGGCGAAATGCAGTAGAGGCTAGGTGTGGGAAAGATGTTCCTAGCGCAGCAGCAGCTGCATGGTCAGCGGCTTAGAGAAGTGTTTCTTTCACTAGATTTCACTCTCTCATTACTAGGAATTTGCACTTTCATGACGAATAGCTTTCATCGTTGAAGAAGCCAAATTCGTCATAATTTTAGTTTTATGATGAATTTATGACGAAAAATGGCTCATCATGGAAAGCATGTCATACTTGAACTTCCATGACAAATCTAGAAATTCATCATAGAAGTGGCTTGAACTGTGATGAAAAATTTACAGTCATAGAACTATTTTGGCATGCGTGGCGGGGGCAGCCACGCTAGCGGGTGCTTCTATTGGAGATGCTTTCCATGTGTACATGCTATAGCCGGTTCCATTGGAGATGGTTCGGGTCACGTGTCACCTTATTATTGGACAACGTGGCCATCTCTGGTTCTTGCACATTTTGTGTTCTTAATGGACCACGTGTCGGGTCCCTGTTGTTTCTCATATCAGTTTTCTATTGGCACACGTGTAGTGTTATGGATGGGTCACGTGTCACTTCTTCATTGGACCATGTATTTTATTTTTATTGGTCAACGTGGTCGTTTCTTATTCGATCATGTGTCATGGTGCTGTCCATCCACGTTTTGTTTTTTATTCACCCACGTGGCTTGACGACTTCCTTCCATGTGTTGGATTTTTACTAGCCCACGTGTCGTGCCATGACTATTTCACGTGTCATGCACTGTTTTGTCCATGTGTCACATTTTTATTTGATCACGTGGTCTGCCCAGGTTCTACCATGTGCTCAACAATCAATTCATCATAAAAGTAATTCAAGATCGTCCCTGCTGCACATATTGACATCGTTCATGAGGCTGGCCAGTGTGTTCTTCTTGTTGGGGACCTCCTCTATTTCGTCAGTGTGTAGTAGGATGAGAGCTTGCTCACTAATGAGACCACTAAATAGGAAAAATAATCCAACAAAGATCAATTAGTGAAGTCCACAACTCATACCAAAGTGCAACTTTAAGAACCATTAATAATTTTCATGGTACGACCTTGTGGGGGTACGACCCTCGGTATCCACAAGACAAGACATGGGCCGCACCATCAGAGGTGGCCCAGCCCACAAGATCAAGGTGTGCATGGCGTTGCTCGGCGTGCACCGCAAGATATTGTATAGTACCAAATAGGCTACTTTCCTTGTAACCCTACCCCTCCAGAGTATATAAGGAGAGGTAGGGGTCCCCTAGGGATATATGATCCATACATTTCATATTCAATACAATACACCAAAGACACATGACATAGGGTATTACGTCGATCAGACGGCCCGAACCTGTCTAAATCGCTGTCTCTGCGCCTTGTGTCACCATCCGGTTCCTGATTACGCGCACCCCCACCGACAAATCTACCATCGCGGGATACCCCTCGGTGGACTGTCGAGCATCTTTTGTCGACAGACCTCATCCAAATTTAGAGTAGAACCACATAGATATATATAACTCAAACTAAAGTAGCAGTTAATGGAGCTGTAACCATTACAATTTTAGCTAAATCAAGTCTAACCATCACACTTATAATCAGTACATGAGCTCAGAGCTTCTTTCATAGGAGACAGACAAAGATTAAGAGGACTACAATTACAACAGTTTTTAAGGAGAAAGAGAGTGGAGCAGCTGTTGGGTTTTGAAGACATAAGTCATCATCATGAGCTAAGGGTGGATTTGAATTGGTTCTCGACTTGAAGGCAGCAATTCCATCTTCATATGAGTTGTACTTTTTATAAGAAGTACCAGAAAACCTATGAACTTGTTCCTGACAGTCAGGCCAGTTGTAGTAAACTCCTGGCTGTCGGTCGTTGAACACAACATAGCAGGGACTCATCTCAAATCTACACAACCCAAACAGGCTGCGTCAGTTTTCACAAGTTCAAAATACCATAAGGACTCACTAGTGGCACTGGAGCATATGAAATAGAAATATAGAATCAAGCAAGCACTGGACAGAAAAACTAGTTTAAGGCAGAAGCAAAGGGCCTATTTCTTTGCCTAAACAGATAGATATAATCAAGCTAGCACTTGATAATTAACAGGCCTAGTTGCACATAGGCATTTACAATAAGAACATTGAACATATGTAGAAAACCAAGACATCAACAGAAAACAAACCAGTGCCACCTCCCAGTTCTTTTCATCATCATTGGTCTAACCAGATCTCTAACGCTAGAATATTTCTTGTATAGTTCATGTTCAAGCAAGGACCAAAACAGTGAAGTGAACAGGAAAAGGCGAGAAAGGAGACATGTGGATTGGATCTATCATCTCTGCTGTGGCACACAACGGACATGGACGCCAATGCTGTCGCGCTCCACCGGGAAGCACCGCCACCTAGCCTCAAAGGGACTCCTGAGCCACCACAACAGACCAGGATCCTCCACCTCCACGTCCGCCACCGCCATCGCAAGTCCAGCGGGCATAGATTTGTTTCCACTTGTAGGGGGTATCCAATTTAGGTCAACATGTAGGGCATCCACACAGATAATAGGTACTATAGGTACTCCAAATAGATATCAGCACATCTAGACGTCTAGCGTAATGGTAAAGATGTTCCATTCCTTGGTCCAGAACCTGGGTTCGACTCCTAGGTATCAGACCTTTTTTGAGAAATTAAACCATGGCGGCACACACGGTACAAGTGACACGCAAGCCGTCGGGTCCCACAGGTCGGATGGGGATGGAGAACGGTCCCATAGGTATACATGACGAAGATGGAGAACAGTCCCACAGGTACGCGTTACATGTAAGCCATCTAGTCCCACAGATCGGATGCAGAAGGGTCCTGTAGGTACACGTCGGATGGAGAAAGGACCGAGCGAAGACTTTTATGACGAATTACAAGCGCCATGGATGAGTAATTGTAGGTCCCATAGGTACACATCGAATGGAGAAAGGACTGAGCGAAGACTTTTATGATGAATTGCAAGTGTTATGGCTGAGTAACTGCAGGTCCCACAGGTACACGTCGGATGAAGAAAGTACCGAGCGGAGACTTTTATGACGAATTGCAAACATCACGAATGAGTAACTGCAGGTCCCACACATCAGATGGAGAAAGGACCATGTGGAGATTTATGACAAAGTGTCATTCATTATAGATCGAAAACTTTGTCATAGATGTGTAATTAGTTTAGTGACGAAGCCCTGGTCGTCACAGTCGGCACAATGGTACAAGTGACATGCAAGCCGTTGGGTCCCATTGGTCAGATAGAGATAGAAAATGGTCCCACAGATACACGTGACTGAGATGGAGAACGGTCCCACAGGTACATGTTACACGTAAGCCATCTGGTCCCATAGGTCAGATACAAAAGGGTCTCGCAGGTACATGTCGGATGGAGAAAGGACTAAGCGGAGACTTTTATGACGAATTACAAGCATCACGGATGAGTAACTGCAGGTCCCATAGGTACATGTTGGATGGAGAAAGGACTGAGTGGAGACTTTTATGATGAATTGCAGACATCACGGCTAAGTAACTGCAGGTCCCACAGGTACACGTTGAATGGAGAAAGTACCGAGCAGAGACTTTTATGATGAATTGCAAGCGTCACGAATGAGTAACTACAGGTCCCACATGTTGGATAGAGAAAGGACCATGTGGAGATTTATAACAAAATGTCGTTTGTTACAGATCGAAAACTTCATCACAGATGAGCAGGAACAGTCGTGCGAGATTTTTTTATGACGAAGCATATGTTGTTTTATGACGGTTTTGTGTGACGGTGCCTGATTTCAACATAGATAGGGAGGGATGGAGGATTGTCACCATTGATCTATGATGAAACATGAATATTCGTCAAAGATAGCGATCTTCTATGACAGTTTTGGATTCGTCATTAAGATTTTTGTCATAGAAGTGGATATTCCTAGTAGTGACTCGAGATGGCCTAGGGTGCCTCTCCATTTAACTTTGCCGCTGCACACTGGGGGGCTTTCCTTGTAAAAAATGGTGGTTGCTTGGTCAAGTCCTTGGCTCTGATAAAGGTAGAGGACAAACCAAGTAGTTGTTGGTCTTTGGAAGTTTTCCTGACTTCCTATCATGCATAGTGAGTACTAAAATAGCATGAAACCAATTTAGTGTTTTCACACTTGGTTCTTATGAACAATCCAATATTCTCCCCCTCGATCACAAGCCTTACTATCATAAATTCATTTCTCAACAAAATGATACACCAAGACATAGGATTACAATAGTCAATTAAGTACCTTTGAACTCTAATGACTATAGTACATCGTTCCATTTCAAAATGAACTTGTTTGGACATTATGGGAGAATGCTACAAATATGCCCCGCTTTATTCTAGAATCAGAGGCTCTCTACCAGACCCATGTCGGTACCATGTCCATTGAATACAATGGGTGGTAGGCCTTTAGTGAGCAAATCCACTAGCATCAACTTCATACTTATGCACTTGACATCAATTATCTCGTCCTAGATTCTATCTTTCACAATATGGTTGTAAGGATCAAGATGGCTAGAGAGGGTGAATAGCCTACAAAAATTTCTTCTACAAAGCACAATTCACTATAGCATAGTTGTGGGGGGTACGACTGAAAGGTCCTTGTGTGCTTTTGGTAATTGAGTGACAACCTAGGTGGACTAATTGTGTTTATGTGAGATACACAGGTGATTAGTCCATAGGTACATGTGTGTGAGCAACATATGCCATGAAGGTGAAAATGGCTTAGAGATGTTGCAAAGCTCACACATGTGATGATGAAGGAGCTCATTGCAAATGAGACATGACATTGAGTCATGTGATCAAAGTGGAGAAGATCAAGACATGACTTGGCTTGATGGACCGGTTGCAAGCGTGAAGGGCAAGTTGGAGGCTTTGGAGTGATGGACCACGTGGCGGTGAAGCTTAAGCAAGACTTGGCGCTAATGGACGAAGGCAACGGTGAAAAGCAAGTGAAGTCAAGATCGATGAACAAATATGATCGCGTGATGATACGAAGTGGATCATATCATTATTGATCATGTTGGTGCATGTTGCATCAACATTGGAGGAGATGGAATGGAATGCGCAAGGCAAAGGTATAACCTAGGGCATTTCATTTCACCGGTCATAGGTGTGTAGAGAAGTTGATGACTAGGTTTAGGATAGATGGCCGTACTATCAAGAGGGGCAAACTTGTTTGCATATCGATCATCTAGTGCCACTCGAGTGATCTAACTTTGCATCGTCGCTAGGATTGAGTGGCGTGGCAAGTTGAGTGGCTAGTCCTATGGAAAATGATTGCGAAAATGCTAACACATATACACATGGTGGTGTACACTTGGTGGTGTTGGCACATTTATAAAGGAGATGAAGTTGGAGTTGATGTGGATCAACTCGGCGGTGGAACGAAGGCGAGAAAGGTTCGAAACTCCACCGGTGGAGTGTCCTCCCGTAGAGTGCGGACAGTCCGATGGTGCCACTGGTGCCCTATACAGAAAAGACAAGGTTTCACAGAGTGCACCGGATGCTGGTCACGCAGTGACCGTACGCTGGGGTCCTGCGTCCGGTCAGTGGCAGCAGAGAACGCGCAGGTGTCGGTCTTCGACTGGACGCTGGCGTTGAAAGTGACTGGACACTGGCAGAGTGTGTTCGGTCGCACTGGTGATGCAGCACATAGAGGAGACAGTGAGTGACCGGACGCTGGGTGAGTCCAGTCGGGCGTGATTGGACGTGTCCGATCGTGAGTGGAGGCTTACTGGAAGTGACCAAACGCTGGGGTCCTGCGTCCGATCATACATTGTGCTGTGTCCGGTCGCAACTTAACCGTTGAGATTGGGCGCTCAGTATTTGAAGCCAGGGATGACGTGGCAGCCATCCGTTGATTGAACGCTGGCAGGGTGCGTTCGGTTGATCTGACGGGCGCGTCCGGTCAACTCGAAAAACGTCCAGTGAAGGGGTAACGGCTATTTTAGCCCGTGGGGCTATAAATAGAAGGGGGTCTCGGCCATGGCTTGAGCTGAACACCTCAGGGGACTTTGTGTCCATGCTTGAGAGTGCTTGGGAGCCCTCCATCTCACATATGCTTGATAGTGATCATCTGATTGTGTGAGAGAGCGATTCTAGTGCGATTGCATCGTGAGGTTGCATCGAGTGGCACTAGGTGATCGAGTTGCAAGCCGGTGGTGCTTGTTACTCTTGGAGGTTGCCACCTCCTAGACGGCTTGGTGGTGGTCTCCATCGAAGCCCGCAAGAAGCTTGTGTGGTGCTCCAGAGAAGAGCTTTGTGAGGGGCATTGTGCTCGCCCCGCGGTAGCCACGAAGAGCAACTCTAGTAAAGCGTGTCATTGAGCTACCCTCACTTTCGGGATAGGTTGTTGCGGTGCTCGACGTGCGGGCTTGGCGAGTGATGCCAATTAGCCGCCGAACCACCAAGTGAGCGGTCGACACAACGGGGACTAGCGTGTTGGCAAGCACGTGAACCTCGGGAGAAAAATCACCGTGTCAACTTTATTCTTCCCGTTGGTTTGCATCCTCATTACACAAGCCTGTAATTACTTTCATATACATTGTGCTTGTGTAGTTGCTCTTGTAATTAGTTTGCTTGTATAGCTCACTAGTTACCTTCTTGCTTGTGTAGCATAGAAGTAGCTCCCTTGAGTGACTAATTTGGTTTATGTAACCTTGTTAGTCACTTTGCTTAGTTTGTGTAGCTAAGTATTTGCGCTCTCTAATTTGGCATTGGTTGCCTTGTTATTGAGCATTGCTAGTGAGCTTAGTTGGCTTTGTGCTTTTGCTTACTAGCATGTGTAGGAGCTCCCTCATTGCTTGAAATACTAGTGGCATAGGTTTGTGTGACCTTGCTCCTAGAATTGGTTAGGTGAGCTCTAGCTATCCTGGCACCTTTGTTGCTTAATTAGGATCTTTGTAAGGTGCTAGAGAACATAGATAGAGGGGTGTAGTCTTGGCTAGACCAATAGTTTTAATTCCACACTTGTTTCGGTTAGCCGACGTGATTAAATTTAGAAACGACTATTCACCCCCCTCTAGTCGCCATCTCGACCCTACAACGACCCCGATACCCATGGCAGACCACATGGGTTGCGCCCCCAGGGGCGGCTTAGCCCACAAGACGAAGCCTTGTGGGGCACGGCGCTGCTCGACGCGTCCCGCAAGACATCGGGAAGATATCCTAAAGATACTACGAAATCACTTTCTAGTTATCCCCTAGATCTAACCAACTTGTAACCCTACCCTCCGGACTATATAAGGCAGGCAAGGACCCCCTCTAAACACACGCAGTATCATGCGATAGCCAATACAATCCAACAGACCACAGGTCGATGGTAGGGTAATGAGACTTGACATCAATTATCTCATCCTAGATTCTATCTTTCACAATATGGTTGTAAGGATCAAGATGGCTAGAGAGGGTGAATAGCCTACAAAAATTTCTTCTACAAAGCACAATTCACTATAGCATAGTGGTTAGTACAATAGATGACCCTAATAGCAAGTACTAGCACTAGCTCTAGTTCACTTTAAGCAAGCCCTCTACATAAGTCTAGTAGCAGTTGATTCTTTAACTAAAACGCTTCACCACACAAGGCTACTAGAAACTAAGCTACACTAGAGAGCTAAACAAAGAAGTAACTAACAACTAGTTACTACTAACAAGAACAACTACACTACTACAGAAAACTTAACTGAGGCGGGCAAAAACAATTAAACGAGGCGGGCATCCAATCCGCCTCCACGCAAAAGTCACGGTAAATCCGGCCTTAACGGAGGCGGTTGGTCGCCCACCTCGATAAATTAAAAAAAAATTAAAAAAAATCAAAACTCGTGGAAAAGCCCAGTGAGCCCACCCACGGGCCCACCGAGCCCATCCACAGGCCGCCGCTGTCGTTGCTTGCCGAAGGAGGAGCGATGCTCGCCTCGCCTGTCGGATCCACCTCCCCGCTGCTGGATCTGGCCTCGTCGATCGTGGATCCTCTGTCAGGAAGCGCGCCTGCCCTAGTTCCGCCGTTGGGGGGCAGGCCCGCCATAGATCTGGCCGCCCTCCACTGGATCCAGCCAGGGGCAGTGGTGGAGGTCCTCTAGGGTGAGGGAGGGGCCGCCTGCCACGCCTCCACCATTGAAGGAGGGGCCGCGCACCCCACGCCGCGTCGTCACCGAAGGAGGGGCCGTGCCCCCCTTGCCACGCCGCACCGCCACCGGAAGGGCCATGCCCTAGGCTCTAGAAAGGGAAAGGGAGAGGGAGGCCAGAGTGGAGAGGGAGAGGGAGGCCGAAGCGGAGAGAGGCGTGCTCGGTCTCGGTCTCGGGGAGGGAGAGGTGACTTAGTGGGAGAGGGAGGTGTGCGGTGAGACAGAGAGAGTGAGGAAGGAGCCAAGAAACCCTAAAGGTTCTGTATTTATACTTAAAGACGCTATCAGGCCTCACCTGGGCCTATTTGGGCCTTGGCCTATTAACCGAGGTGGGCCTTATAAGTGGCCCACCTCCAAAAAATGGGGGTATTTTCGGAGGCGGGCCACTTATAAGGCCCGCCTCCGTTAATAGATTTTAGAAGACGGTTATTTTTTAATTGCCCCTGTAAATCTATTTTATGAGGCGGTTGATTGTGACCGCCTCGGATAATCCCAGGCATTAACCGAGGCGGTTCAAATGCCCGCTTGCCTACGAGCCCCTTTGCCAAACGCCTCGGTTAGGTTTTATTGTAGTAGTTCTAGCTACTCTAGGCTACAACTAACAAGAGAGCAACCTCTAGTTAGCTACACAAACAACAAGCACTACACTAGCATGAATATATATATATATGGATAAAATACAAGTGTAGAGCTTATACCGATCCGGGCAAGAGAGATGACACAATCAATTTTTCGCCCGAGATTCAGTTGTTTGTCGGCAACTTAATCTCCGTTATGGCGAGTCTTATGGTGAGTGATTCACGCACTAACTAGCATCACACGCTAGACGCTCAACTTGGGTGTTGCAAGAATGACTCACACAAGTGCTCCTTCTAGCCACGTGTAATTTATTAGAGTATCCCCTTTGCACTCCGTGAGGCGGCATCTAGAACCTCGCCACAATCAACTTGATTGGGGGTAGAAACAATCACCAATTCCCCTCACCAATCACCGAAGCTCCAACCATCTAGGTGGCGGTAACCACCAAGAGTAACGAGAATGCCCAAGCTTCAACAATCACTAGTGCCACCAAGATACAATCCAACAATGCAATGCACTAGTGACGAATCAATCCTCTCTCAATGTGTTTTCAAGTGCACAAGTGAACAAGAGTGGGAGGTTTTCCTTAGCTCTAGAGTGAAGAAGGAGGTGTAACAATGTGCCAAGAGAGCTCCCCAAGCTAACGATCACTGGCTATTTAGAGCAACTTCAAAGAGACTCTTTATATTCGTCCTTTATATCTGTCCTAAATGTTAAGAATAGAAATTTTGAAAAAAAATATCATTCAACAGCTTCTTTCAATTGTTATACAAGCATAGCCATCGTATACTCCGGATCCCTCGCTAGCCATTTAAAATATATAAGCAGTGTTCATGATCAGGCATTTTATTTATTCATAATATATAAGTAGTGTTCATGACATATATAGGCACTAGTACTACTGCACGCGGCAACAATAGTCGTAGTCATATTCTCAGTCGCATCTGCTGGCTACCCTTCCAAGGACGTCGCAAAGTTCCCTGGCCTTGGAGTTCATGACGGCGTGGTCAGCGCCGGCGATCTCCTCGACCTCCGTGCCAGGGCTCATGGCCAAAATCCAGCGCTGCATCTCCTCGGTGCTGGCTTCGTCGGCCTTGGCCACCACGTACACCTTCTTGACGGACCCGTAGTTGGCGGCCGTCAGCAGCGCCTCGTCCTTCATCAGCGGGTCGTCCAGGAACTGGTTGCCGGGCCTCACCAGCAGCTTCGCCAGGGTCACATCCTCCGCCGGGCTCTCCTGATAATACTTCTCCTCCATGAACCTTGGACCCATCACGATCGCTGTCCTTTGCTGCCCGCCGGCACCTTCACTGCCAGTGCCGGTGATGGCACCAGTTGGCAGTCCATGAGCAGCCCTTCGGAAGCATCTCTTCTCATGAACTGCGTTCATCGCAAAAGAAGAAAAAAAAAATCAAAAGATATATATATTTGTGATTGTGACTTGAAACTTGAAACAATGGTTGGTGCATGTGCGTGTGTTTGTGTACCTCCTTGATGATAACGCCCATGTGTTGCCGACGCACGGCAGCGCGGCGGCCACGAACGCGGCGGCGGCGACCTTGCGCGGGAACCTCTCCATGACGAGCGCAAGGCTGAGGCCACCGTGGCTGTGGCCGACGAGGATCAGCCTGTCGCCGTCGAGGGCCGCGGCGACCACGTCCAGCAGTGGCCGCCAATAGTCCTCCAAGGAGCGCACCTCGTGCAGGTCCAGCGCTGTCACGCGGTGGCCACCTTGTACCAGCACCACGCGACGTGGCAGAGGCCGTGCACCAGCACGAAGTGCTTGCCGCCGCCGACCTCCATTGTTGCTGCTAGCTGTGCGTCGGTGTGGAGTGCTAGCTTGAGAGTTTGTGATGGACTGATCCTAATTGTCTGCTTCGATAGGTGTTGGTGTGCAGCCTGCAGGCTGGGGCGTGATGTTTATATAGAGGCACGGTGGTGATTGCCACTGCTTTTGTCATCACTTTCTGCCACTGCTTCGGTGTTGCCTCAATTCCTGGCAGCTGGTTTCGTTTATGGAACAGTTCTGAATTGAGTTGATAATGCACGAATTAATTAATTGAGGGATGCTTTATCAATACCTTTCGTTGGTGAAAAAAAATACTCCTCCTTTCCAAATTGTAAGTTGATCTAGCTTTTGTAGATATATAACTTTTGCTACACATATTGATATATATTTGTCTAGTTCATAAAAATTATGTATCTACAAAAGTCAAAACAGTTTATAATTTAGAGCGGAGGAAACACAAGTTTAGAACATCACAAAGTCAAACTATATCTTCACTTTGACTGAGTTTATAAACACAAAAATTTACATAGTATATCGATTTAGTGTCATAAATACTAGTACACTCTTCAACTTACTCAATTTTTAGATAGTTTAATTGGAGCTTTAACAAATAGAGGTAGTATATGATTCTCTGTTCATCCATCCACATACACAAAGCCGTTAGAAAGAAAGTGCTTGTATCGTTGCTATCCTTTTCGGATCAAGTAATTATGTTTCTGACGTCTTGAATATGACAATGTATTTAAAAACGAGAAAAAATAGATTTAGATGAAAGGAAATATAAAAAACTTGAGCCCTCGCGTCGTGAAGAAAAATTCTACTTAACCACCCAAGCTATTAATAGTTATCTACTCCACCGGCTCACCTATAAAACAAATAAGTTGCTATAATATAAGATGTATGCAACCGGATTTTGGTTGATATGGTCAGCATGACAGTTGCTTGATATGGGATATGGCGACAATGCCAGGAGGTTGGACGACATGCGACTGTTCGTTTCGCTAAAATTTAGCTTATGCTGATTTGTTGTGTGAGAAAAATATTGTTGTTAGTTATAAAGTACTGTTGAAGTAGTGCCGATGAACAGAGCCGCAAAAATCAGAGAAACTTATCTTTCAGTGTTGGTAGTGTATTGTGATGTTAGCAGTGAGGTAGATCCTGCGGAGTGCTAGATTAACGAGGTGTTTGGTTGCCCCTCTTAAATTTTAGTTGTTGTCCTATCAAATATTTAGATACATGCATGGAGTATTAAATATAGATTAATTACGAAACTAATTGCATAGTTTACGACTAATTTGCGAGACGAATCTTTTAAGCCTAATTAGTTTTTGATTTGACAATGTTTTGCTACAGTAAACATGTGCTAATGACGGATTAATTAGGCTTAAAAAATTCGTCTCATGGAGTACTGACAGATTATGTAATTTATTTTTTTATTAGTATCCGAATCCCCCATGCAACATCCTCCCGACATACCTCCTAAATTTTAATCACGGAACCCAAACACCCCTGTGTATGAAACGGTGACGTGGAAAGTTGTACGATGAAAGTTGTATTGTGATTTTATCTTTCATCCTCCATCTCTGATTCTGCGGTCTGTCACTGTTCACCAAACCAGCCTCTGGAATATCCTTCCATATAATCTGACTTTACTAAACAGGCCACTTGCTGTGATTTTGGAAGATGTCCGCCCACCCTATTGGACTAGATGTCTAAACTGATCATACTGTTACAAGAGAGATATGAGAAGAGACAGGTCCTTTTTCGGTCCTTTTTCCTTAACTCAACAATTAATTTCAACATATATGTTCAATGTTTTTGTTCCACCTTCACAAGAAACATCTAAAAATGTTTCTAAAATGTATAAAAATACATGTGATCCGCTTAAAAAATAAACACAAAAAATAATTGCTTCATCTGTAGAAAAATGTCATCTTCACAACAAATCGTTCCAGTCTCACATGAAAATATTCAACTTCACAAACAAATGTTCTAGCTTTACGATACAATACATCTAGCTTAGGTTTAATATTCTACTCACTTCATTCTAAATTATAAATTATTCTGACTTTTTTAGGTACATAATTTTTTATATACATTATGTTTAGATACACTGTAAAACCTATTTGTCTAGAAAAGTCAGAACAACTTACGATTTGAAACGAAGGGAGTATAAAATATAAACACTATAAATCAAGCGAGAGTTTATAATGCCCTATAAAATGTCACTGAACGGGACAATTCGCCACCTGGATGAATGCCGGGCAGCGAACTTTGAAATAGTCAGCCTTTGGATCCGGCCAAACAACCAAGAAACTTGAGAGCAACTCCAACGGAGCCCTCAAATTAGGGTCTCTACTTTTGATTTGAAGTCTGTCGATGCGGGACCCACGGGATACCCCGTATGGATGAGGGAAGATCTAGTATAACTAGGATTCTTTCTATGCAATCTTAGTAGTAGTATTATTCTGTAATCCTACTAGAAACTCTCATTGTAAACCGACTAGGACTCTGGCCTCCTGACTATATAAAGGAGGGCGGGGTTCCTAGGCAAAGGACTCCAGAGATAACACTGGACCATCAATCTAACGCAAAGGCTAACGCCGACTGGAGGTAGGACTATTACTCGATCACAATCGAGGGCCCAAACCAGGATAAATCGACCGTCTCTTGCGTTTACCGTCGAGTTCTGCATACGCTGAAGCCCAAACATACTGTCCCGGGTACCCCCGTGGTAGGCTATCGGTGGTGAAACATCGACAGCTGGCGCGCCAGGTAGGGGCTTTCGGCGAATTTGCATCCGAGAGCTCGACGGACCTCGACAACATGATCTTCTCGACAGGATCGACCTTCATCTTCGGCTCATGGATCTACGAGGCGGACGACAATGGCAAGCTCCAAAGCCGTCTCCTTGAAGATTTGGATCACCATGAAGACCTTTCTATTTCGACGACTACGATAGATCAACTCGCTGGAAGATTCGCGCAGCTCGTGATGTCCTATCCAACTCAGATTTTGCGGCTTTGCGCATCCGATTCAAACTCAGGCTCCGCATCCGAGATGGAGTTTTATCTAAGTTCTTTCGAGAAACCGAGTTCTTTTCTGATGGGACTCCAGAACGCGGCCTCGGCCTATCAAAAATACAACTCAGAGTACACTCAGAGTCTTTTCAAGAAGTCAGATCCTTTTCCGTTCGGATTCCACAACATGGCAAAATCTTATCAGGCACGGCTCGAAGGGTCCCTCGATCCGGTGCTCAGAATGACACTGAAAGGAGCTCAGGAAGGTCTTGTACTAACTATAACATCTCAAGACTGCATCGTCCACTGGCCGGGTTCTGTTCCTGAGGATAGCGGTACCCGACTAGTCGGCACGACGACAACAACAATTCTACCCTACCAAGAAGGAGACTCGATCTGCGACCTTGAAGCCTCTAATAAAATTATCAACAACTCCGACAGTGTGGAAACCAACGCTGATAATAGAACAATTCACGCACGAGAAGTATTCATGGTTCGCCGTCCTCGATCACCACTGGTCCCCCCAGAAGCTCCCGACATCAGGTCATCGGATGAATCTGAGTCCAACATATCACCCTTCATCTAGGGGCACGATGGTGAGGCCGAGAATCAGAAGCAAGCCAGAGAAAGACGAAACAAATTGAAACAAGGACGCCAATGCCATGCTAGGCAGCGCAAGGAAGCTTGGATCAGATATGAGTAAGATCTGGCCGAGTACAACAGAAGAAAATCAGAACAAGAAGTCGAAGAAAGACGCACGGCAAATACACCCTATAATAGGATCCGAGAAGCACTAGAAGAACTCGAAGCAACATCACATCCCAGTGAAAAATAGGAACAGCTCCGGGACCTTCTCTGGTCAGCAGCCCTAAGGATGCACGACGGAAGGACCCACTCAAGACTACCTGCCAAGTCAACATCTCATAGGAAGGAAGATCAAAATCAAAGGAAGTCCGCTTTCGAGAGACTTGGACCAAGTGGAAGTCACAACAGAGAAAGTAGAAGGGACCACAGTCAAAACTACCGAGTTGAACAACCAAAGATCAGAAGCAAAGCACCCATTTGGACAACCTCGCAGAACTACTCTCACCAAAACAATAGTTGGCTGGAAGGAGGTGCTGAATCAGAATACAAAGAAGCCGGAACGCACGATAGATTCCCCTATTTTGCAAACAGACTTGCTTCAAAACGACTACCTCACACGTTCAAGCCGTCCAACCACTCTAAATACGATGGCAAGACCGAACCAAGACAATAGCTCAGGATTTACTCACAATCGATTGAACTAGCCGGAGGAGACGACGATATCAAGACCTTGTTCTTCCCCATGGCCCTAGAAACCATGCCCCTCCAATGGTTCGACAAATTAAATCCAGGATCAATCAGAAATTGGGAGGACTTGCAAAGAGTTTTCTATGAAAATTTTGCGGGTATCATTACGCACCCCATCACCCACGCAGAATTAAAAGGACTCAAGCAGAAATGAGGCAAAAGTCTCAGAAATTACTATCGACGATTTGGCAAACTACGTGCTCAAGTACATGACATCACCAAACGAGAAGTAATCGAAGCTTTCTCTCACAGAATCATGGCTAGATGGCAATTTTAGGACTTCTGCAAAGAAAACCCGAGAAACAATGAAGAATTCAGACGCATAGTAGAAAAGATGATTACTGCAGAAGAGAAGACACGAGAAAGGTTTCCGAATAGAAACAACCGAGACAACCCGGGCAAGCAAAATCATCGAAACATCAGACATCAGGAAAGGAAACGTGGATCAGACAACACCGTAGCGGTGGCTGACAAATCAAGGAAGTTTTCCAAACCCAAAAGATATGATGACATCGAAAACATGCATTGCATCTGGCACCCTAAAGGAAATCACACCATCAGAAATTGCTTCACCTTCAATGATCGATACATAAGAAAAGATAGTAAGGGAAACACAAAAGAAGACAATCAGAAAAAAGATGAAGACAACCACGAAGACAAGTGATTCCAAAAATCCAGGGGGACAGTAGCAATGATCTTCGCCGAGGCCCCAGATTCCAGAAGCAAACATTAAGAAAAGCTAGCTCTACGAACCACCATGGCAGCAGAACCGGCTACCCCAAGACATTTCAATTGGTCACAGTATCCAATCCAGTTCTCAAGAGAAGACCAATGGACTAGCGTAGGAAACGTAGGCCATTACCCATTGGTTCTAGATCCAACTATCGCTGGTATGACTGTCATAAAAGTACTAATTGATGGAGGAGCCGGACTCAACATCATTTTTTCAGAAACACTAAGGAAGATGGGACTACAACTCGGCGGGATGATTACACCAACCAGCACTCCTTTTTATGGGATTGTACCCGGCAAGGCAGCCATGCCACTTGGACAAATCACTCTACCGGTTATTTTTGGAACTCACTCAAACTACCGTACAGAGTTTATCAAGTTTGAAGTTGCAGACTTCGATTCATCATATCACGCAATCCTCGGGCGACTAGCACTAGCAAAATTCATGGCGATACTGCACTACCCATACCTATTGCTTAAGATGCCAGGGCCTAACGGTGTCCTCTCCCTTCGAGGTGATTTGAAGCGTGCTTTTGACTGCGACGTTCAGGCAATCCAAATTGCAGCCAAAGCACAAGCCGCCAATGGTAGAAAAGAAATAGCCACTATCGCCGCAGAAATGAGCCCAGAAGAGCTAGAAATACCAGTTAAAAAGCCCAGCATCCTCGCACCACCAAAAGAAGCCGACGTAAAGCAAATCGACCTGGGCAGCGGTGATCCCTCCAAAACGACAACCATCAGCGCCCACCTCTCGGCAAAATAGGAACTCGCACTCACCAACTTTCTTTGGGATAACAAAGATATCTTCGCTTGGAATCTGGCCGACATGCCAGGTGTCCCAAGAGAGTTGGCTGAGCACATAATCGATATCAATAAAGGCTCCAAGCCTATGAAGCAACGGCTACGATGGTTCTCACCCGACAAGAAGGCAGCAATTAAAAAAGAAATCATAAAGCTAATGGCAACCGGATTCATCAGAGAAATCCTTCATCCAGATTGGCTAGCAAACCCAGTTCTAGTATAAAAAAAAGAATACGGACGAGTGGCGCATGTGTGTCAACTACATAGATCTCAACAAACACTGCCCGAAAGATCCATTCGATCTACCACGCATTGATCAGATAGTTGATTCAACAGCAGGATCTACCATATTATCGTTTCTTGATTGCTATTCAGGATATCACCAAATCGCATTAAAGGAACAAGACCAGAGCAAGACATCTTTCATCACTCCGTTCGGTGCCTACTACTACAAGACCATGTCATTTGGACTCAAGAATGTTGGTTCCACTTACCAAAGAGCTATCCAAACGTGCCTTGGTGATCAGATCGGCGAAAACGTAGAGACATACGTGGATGACGTAGTAGTAAAAACAAAGAACCCGGACACACTAATTGAAGACTTAAAGCAAACCTTTGAAAACCTGAAAAGGTGGAGATGGAAATTGAACCCAAACAAGTGTGTATTCGGAGTTCCTTCAGGACAATTACTCGAATTCTTGGTCAGTCATCGTGGAATCAAAGCCAGCGCCAAGCAAATTCGAGCCATAACAGAGATGGGCCCTCCTTGAAATATCAAAGATGTGTAGAAACTAACAGGCTGCATGGCGGCCCTTAATCGTTTCATATCAAGACTCGGCGAAAAAGGATTACCTTTCTTTAAACTACTAAAGAAGACTAACAAGTTCGAGTGGACAGAAGAAGCCAACGAAGCCTTCAAAAGACTTAAGGCATACCTCACCTCCTCGCCCGTTCTCACACCTCCAAAGAAATATGAAGACATAGTGTTGTACATTGCGGCAACTTCTACTGTGATCAGCACAGCGATAGTCGTGGAAAGAGAAGAAGAATGGTGCGTATATAAGGTACAACGCCCCGTATACTACATCAACGAAGTACTATCAGAATAAAAAAATCCGGTACCCGCATGTGCAAAAACTACTCTACGCTCTCCTGATCACTTCACGCAAGCTCCACTATTTTAAAAGCCACAAGATTACCGTGGTGACAGATTTCCCACTAGGAGACATCCTACACGATAGAGACACAACAGGGTGCATATCTAAGTGGGTAGTTGAACTTGGTGCTCTCAATATCGATTTCACCCCACGGAAGGCAATTAAATCTCAAGTCCTTGCCGATTTTATTGCCGAGTGGACAGAAATTCAACAACCTATGTCAAATGCCATCCTTGACCATTGGAAGATGTACTTTGATGGATCGCTCAAGCTAGGCGGAGTCGGTGCAGGCGTTCTCTTCATTTCTCCAGACGGAAAACAACTCAAGTATGTCCTTCAAATATTATGGCAAGCTACAAACAATGAAGCAGAATACGAAGCCCTCATCCACGGGCTCCGAGTGGCAATTACCCTCGGAATCAAGCGATTACTCGTATACGGCGATTCGGCAGTAGTCATCAACCAAGTCAACAAAGATTGGGACTGCACTAAAGAAAACATGGGCGCTTACTGTGCTGAAATACGAAAACTCGAAAAACACTTTCAAGGGTTGGAGATTCTACATGTCCTGCGCAATTCTAATATTGCAGCAGACGTCCTCGCCAAGCTCGGATCAGACAGGGCGAAGGTCCCACCCGGCGTATTCATAGAGGAGTTATCGGCTCCCTCTATCAAACAACCCGGTGAGATAACACCTGAACTCCCAGCCAAAGGCACCTAGATTTTGGTAATCAACACCTCATGGACCTAGGTTTTTATTGATTATATCAAAGAAAATAAGTTGCCAGCAGATAAAGAGGAGGCTACCCGAGTTGTTCGCAGAAGCAAGAACTACGTCCTAGTGGGGGACAAGCTCTACAGAAGAGCCGCATCATCAGGAGTACTCCTAAAATGTGTCTCATTTGAAAAAGGCAAAGAGATCTTAGACGAAATACACTCAGGTTGCTGTGGAAATCATGCCGCTTCAAGAACACTAGTTGGCAAAGCATTCCACCCCGGATTCTACTGGCCAACCGCTCTGAAAGACGTAGAAGAACTCGTCAGAAAATGCAAAGGTTGTCAAATGTTCGCAAGACAAGCTCATGTACCAGCTCACAATCTCATCTGCATCCCACCCGCTTGGCCTTTCTCCTGCTAGGGGCTGGATCAAGTAGGACCTCTCAAAAAAGCAAAGGGCGGTTTCGAGTACATCTTTGTAGCAATTGACAAGTTCACCAAGTGGATTGAATATAAACCACTCACAAAATACAGCGCAGCCAAAGCAGTCGAGTTCATCCAAGACATTATGCACCGTTTTGGCATGCCCAATCGAATCATCATAGATTTGAGTTCTCCCTTCCCGGCTACAGAATTCCAAAGTTGGGCACAGGATTGCGGCTTTGGCATAGATTACGCATCAATCGGACATCCAGAAGCCAACGGACAGGTAGAAAGGGCTAATGGACTCATACTAGCCGGATTAAAACCAAGACTGTATGAAGAACTAGTGGACTATGGATCCAAATGGATTGAAGAATTATCCAAAGTAGTATGGGGGCTACGAACTCAAATAAGCAGAGCCACTGGATACTCACCTTTCTTCCTGGTTTACGGATCAGAAGCCATACTACCTGCCGACTTGATCTGGACGTCACCAAGGATAGAACAATATGACGAAGAAGTAGAACAAATCCAAAGATTAGAACTCGACAGTACAGAAGAAGTCAGAGTAAACGTTACCTTCAATCAGCCAGATACCTACAAGGTTTAAGACGCCACTACAACAAGAATACCCAGCCTCGATCACTCCAAATCGGAGACCTAGTACTAAGAAGAATACAAAAAACTAACGGACGCCATAAACTACTCAATCCATGGGAAGGTCCTTTTATTGTCACAAAAGTCACCGGACCAGGCACGTACAAGTTGATAACTAAAGATGGAAAAGAAGTCAACAATACATGGCACATCAGCCAACTAAGAAGATTCTACGCATGAAAACAACTCAAGGAAGAATATATATACAAGCCACAAGAGATCAACGTTCATGATCAATATAGTGTTCCTCGACAACATATGTATTATTATGGCTTATCAACGTTCATGATCAATAAAGATGGTTTTTTCTCGACAACACATGTCTTATTATGGCTTTCCCCGAGTTGTTTTCACTTAGCTTACCGGCCGAGAGCAAAAGAGCTAAAAAGATGCTTGAGCCCGCCGATGAGTGTAGCTAATAAGCTAACACCCGAACCAAAAAGCAAAATAGCTGAAATTATGCCTGAGCATACCGGTCGAGAGCAAAAGAGCTGAAAAGATGCTTGAGCTCACGATGTGGTAGCTAATAAGCTAACACCAACCAAAAAGCAAAATGGCTGAAATTATGCACCGAGCATACCGGCCGAGAGCAAAAGAGCTTAAAATATGCTTGAGCCCGCTGATGAGGGTAGCTAATAAGCTAACACCCGAACAAAAAAGCAAAATGGCTGAAATTATGCCTGAGCATACCGGCCGAGAGCAAAAGAGCTGAAAAGATGCTTGAGCCCGCCGATGAGGGTAGCTAATAAGCTAACACCCGAACCAAAAAGCAAAATGACTGAAATTATGCCTGAGCATACCGACCGAGAGCAAAAGAGCTAAAAAGATGCTTGAGCTCGCCGATGAGGGTAGCTAATAAGCTAACACCCGAACCAAAAAGCAAAATGGCTGAAATTATGCCTGAGCATACCGGCCGAGAGCAAAAGAGCTAAAAAGATGCTTGAGCCTACCGATGAGGGTAGCTGATAAGCCAACACCCGAACCGATCCAAAGATGTTTTTTACAACCAGAAAAAAAGCCAGATGCTGGCCACATCCCGAGTTAAGCAAAAAAGCTAAAAAGAAGAAGCTGAAGATACTTGAGATCGCTGGTCCTAAGTCTTTTCAGTACTAACAAGAACAAAAAAGTTGTAAGGACAACGATCTACATACACCGAGTGGTTTACACTACGCAGATGAAAGCCAGAACAAACGACTACTCAGAGAAAATTCTGATCACTTGGACAACTCATTTAAAGAATAAGCAAGGCGAAGACATCCAGGCAAAGAAGACATCAACAAAAATAAAGAATCTTCATTCAAAAAGAAGTACAATATCCTATTATAGAAGTTGGAGTACAAAGGTCAATTACATCAAGCATCGTCACCAGGAGAAGAAATATCAATATCAAGATTATCCACAAAACTCCTGGCTAAATCTTCGACCTCAGGCTCCACCTTTTCAACGGCATCTAGATATTCTTGACTCTCGGTTTCCTCTGCAATCTTGGACAAAGGGAACTCCGGAGCAAGAACCCGGACCTGGGTAAGAACATTTCTGATACATAGTTGGGCGCACCTCTTCACGAACCCCTGGAAATAGGTCAGAACTTGGGGAATAAACTGAGCCCAAGATTGACCATCATCTGTTGGAGTCCGGAGAAGGTCGGCAACTGACCGAAAAGATTTCCACAAAGCATTCCAGTTCTCAGTAGCCGTCGCCAACTTACCAGTCAAGACTTCAATAGTTTTTTGGGCCTGCACAAGATCCCTGTCAGCTCCATGCCTAATCAATTTGGCAAGCGCGAGCTCTTCTTCAGCATGAGTAATTACCTCCTCAGCCCTGTTGTGATTATTGTGAACAAGTACCTTCATCTCCTCAATACCCTCTGTGAGCTTCTGCTTTTCAACTCGAAGAGCTAGACCGGGCACCAAAAAACAAGTCAGCAGAAAGGGAAATTTGAATACAAAAGGAAACAAAAAAGAACCCGCAATACCATCGCACTCTTTCTTCATGGCCTCCACATTCTTCAAGGCCTCCTGGACAACAGCATCCCTACGCTCTTCTGCCTCAACAACCCAGGCACAGAGAGCCTTTTCCTCCTTCTGGTGCGTCTGACACTCGGTCTCCATCTCGGCCCGACAGAGGTCAAGCTCTGTTTTTAGGGCACTAACCTCAGAAGACAACTTTTTCTCGGTTTCAGACGAGAAAAAGAAGCCAGTATGATCCCGAGAAAAAGACTGAACAAAAAGAGAGAGAAAAACAAGACATAAGAACAGAAGAAAGACGAACATCCAAAGAAAGAACTTCAGAAAAACTTACCTGGAGTTTTTTCCCAAAAGAAGTCGCAAAGGTCGTAAAGGATCCCCAGGCAGCGGTCAGCTCTGACAACCGATGAGTGGCATCGAATTGTTGCAACACATCATCATCCAAACGCGGATCACTAGTACCAAGAGGAGCAAAAGGAGAAGCCAGCTGATGCAAAGAAGGCAAGGCCAGGGCCGTATCCTAGGAAGTCCTAGCTACCTCCTTAGATGGATCCACCCCCACGGACACGGCCGCCCTCGAAGTCAGCAGATCCATAGCAGCGTGATCACTAGGGAACCCTGTCTCCCTCATAGCCGCCTCGCCGACCGTACATTTCGAGTCCTTTGACTCAGTACATGGGGGCGCACCAGAGGATTGACAAGAGGTCGGCTGAGGATTAAGAGAAGGCGAGGGTCTACAAGATGATAAGGAAACTCGACGATAAGAATATTAATTAGAAAAAAGGAAAATAGAAGCAAAGAAACATAACCAGGATTCACTCACTTAGCTATCTTCTTCTTCATAAAATCCCCAAGATGAACAGAAGATCTTAGAGGGGGAACTATAGCAGCAAAAATATCACCACCACTCTGCGACAAGAGTGGCGTGGTCGGTACCGGAGCCCCAGAAGAACTCAAGCTCGACGACCGCTTGCTACAAGAGAACAAGACCAAAAGTAAGAACAAAAAGAGGTGTTCAACAACAGAAAAACAAGAAAACAACTCACCGACGCGTGACAAGATCTGCATCATCATCCTCAACTTCCTCACTCTCCAACATGGCAACCACAACGCCATCTGAAAAAGGAGGAAAGTACTCGGTTAAAGGCACAAACAAACAACAAGAAGATAAAGCGTATTAATATGCTCACCTAGGAGCACGCTACCTATAACTTGAGTATCTAGATGAGCACTCGACTGGCGAGACTTCTTGGTGGCAGACAAACCAGAAGAAGAACAATCCGCTCGCTCGCTTTTTCCAACACTACGAGGAGCTCGAAGAACTGGACAAGGAACATACTCTACATATACGTCAAGAACTGTGGAAGAAACACCAAGAAACATCATGGTGGTTTGAAACTTACTGGTTAAAGATGCCCCAGCAAGACTCTCCCCAGTCTCTGCAATGGCAGGGCAGTCATCAAGGGGGATTGGATCAACGAAGTTACGCCCCAATTCCTATAAAAGAGTAAAACAACCAGACAAGAAAGATTAAGCAAAAAGTGGAGACAGCAAAGGAAATACAAAAAGTACCCGCATAAGAAAAAACAACTTACAGCAGGAGGCGGGTTGTTAGCACAATACTCAAGGACAGCATGCGGAACGACGCTTACTCCTTTCAACATCTTCTGAAGGCGCTCGAGCACCTCCTCATCAGTCAACTCAAGGGCAGGGACCATACGAGAAGGATCCTCCGCCCCAGAGTACTCAAAACCATAATTTTCTCGCTCCTTCAGAGGTTGAACATGGCGGCGAAGAAAACTGGAAACAATCCCGAAGCCGGTCAAGTCCTGCTGTTTCAGAGTACATATCCTCTCAAGAAACGGCTTGATTGCCTAGAGCTCATCCGTCGTCAGGGGTTTTTTTTCCCATCGGTCATTAACCACGGGACCAGAACCAGAATGAACAGCAAGAGGAGGAATCAAATTGGTGGCATAAAACCAGTCGGCATGCCAATCCCTCATAGAATCAACCAAGTCATAATCAAAAAATTTACTCTTAAGACCCTGACAAAACTGAATACCGCAGCCACCAAGAACATTGGTGTCATCGCGGCGGGGTTGTGGCTTCAGACGAAAGAAGTAACGAAAGAGAGAAAGAGAAGGAGGAATTCCAAGAAAAGTTTCACAAAGATGAACAAAAATAGAAAGATGAAGGACAGCATTGGGAGCAAGATGGTTCAAGCTAATCCCAAAATAACTGAGAAATCGATGAAGAAAAGCAGAAGCAGGAAGGCAGAGTCCAGCACGGATAAAAGAGACAAAAAGAATAATCTCATCAGAACCTGGAGTTGGGACCCGATGCTGGCCTGGGGCTTTCCAATCAGCAAACTCCTTGCCCTGGATCAAACCATCACTGACAAGCTCGCGCAACTGATCCTCAGTCGTAGTCGGAGCTGGCCAGATCTTCTGAGCAGCCCTCATGGCCATGAATTCTTGATTTTCAATCACAGAAAGCGAAGTCTCCTCGTCTACAAAGGTTGTCTGGGACTTGCTCGCTGATTTCTTCCTACCCATATACTAGCGAAAGCAACAAAGCACTAAAAAATAGTGAGGCTCAGACGGCGGCGCTCAGAGGACGACAACAATGGCAGCGGCGGAGTTTTGAAGACTAGGGTTTTCAAGGCAAAAGCAGGGCAGAAAAGAAAAAGAAAAAGAAGGGCCTTTAAATAGATTTTACAGCAATAAAAACGCGGTCCACCAGGCCCGTTTAAACATGGCATGAGAATGCAACGATTCATTTCTCACCACGACTGACACAACTGAAATGACGGATGGCATGCTTCTACACAACGGTTCAGTTCAACAGCCAGATTTCAGACTTATTCATCCAGCACCACGGCAGACTTATCATATTGCTACAAAAAGAACTCATCAACCATGAAGCAACGAAGGGTTACCTCACAAGAAACACAAGAACCCAGTTCTTATAGAAAGAACTCGGGAATCTCATAAACAACCAGGACATCAGCAGGAAAAAGAATGACAACTCAGAAGACAAGATTCTTTCCATTACAAATGGCTTAAAAAATACAAAATTACACATCTTACAAGACCCAACGAACTCGGTACTACGACAAGCAAGGTAGCAAAAAGGAACCCAGACACAACTAGGCTCTGGAACGACTACGTGTTCCAAATTGCTACTCGGTAGAACAAACCGCACTCGGCTACACTGTTTTCTTCAAAGGAAGAACGCAGCACATCCAAGGGGGAAATCAGCAGCATGGCGGGACAACATGGACCAGGAGAAGCCTGCAGGCATCTGTCTACCCAAGTCCGATGTGATGCTGGATATGGTGTTGATCTGCACCGGACAGTCTCAGGGCAGGCGACGAGGATCAACCCAGAACTGCTGGATGAAGGAACGTATCCCACATCACAAGACTTTCTCCAACTACCGCCACATACTTCCCGGTACAATGCCACTATGGGATTAGTCTACTTCTAATCCCTATCACAAGTCTTCCTCCAGCTACGACAAGATCTACAAATTATGCCCGGGGGCTGCTCTACTTCACAAACTATCATATTCATGACTACGGAGATTTCAGACCACGCAACAAAACTCTTGATGAATCAAAACAGCACACAAAGAGGATATTTATAGGCCAAAGAAGCGGTGCACATGGACCGGGATCACCAACGGAACAAACCTAACAAAGGACACAGTGAAAAGACAGAATTCAATGAAAGAGGACTCAGGCGTGAAGGAACAGTACTCAAGAACGAGCATATTCAGAAGAATATACCAACACTGTACAACTCGTGAACAAATGACATTTACACTCAACCACCACCATACAACTACATCTGACAACAGCAGACTACCAGAGAATATGTCAAGATCCTGTATCCGAGTTCTTTTTGAATAATGCTCGGGGGCTACTACAGAAGAGGTTTTCAGTTCTTTAAACAACTTAGATTCAAGACCCTCCAGATCTTTGTTCCAAATAGCAAGAGGCTCGGGGGCTACACTCAGTGAGTGCGCTTTTTTGAAGACTTCTTCAAGACAGGAATTATCAAACAACATAACATTCAAGACCCTCCAACTTTTTGTTTCAAATAGCAAGAGGCTCGGGGGCTACACTTAGTGAGTGCACTTTTTCCTTCAAAAAAGCGCACGTCACCAAGAAGACTTCTTCAAGACAGACCACTTCAAGGCCTCACGGCAAAAAGAACCCAGACCGAGCTACATCTGAGTTCTTTTTGATAAAGAACCCGGGAATATGCTCGGAAGCCCTTCAACGAAGAATCATAGCAAATTCAAGACAAGACCCTCCAGTTCCTTGTTTCAAATAGCAAGAGGCTCAGGGGCTACACCTAGATGGAAGCACTTTTTTCAAAAAAAAAGTACACACCACTCGAAGATCTCACGAAGCGCTACACGGTTTCGCTCAAGAAAGCACTCGGACAACACTTGTTCCTACACGGCAAGACCTGAAGGAACAAGACGAGGCTTCCAAAACTCAACCATGAAGTGCTCGGGGGCTTGTCGATGCGGGACCCACGGGATACCCCGCATGGAAGAGGAAAGATCTAGTCTAACTAGGATTCTTTCTATGCAATCTTAGTAGTAGTATTATTCTGTAATCCTACTATGAACTCTCATTATAAACCGACTACGACTCTGGCCTCCTGACTATATAAAGGAGGGCGGGGTTCCTAGGCAAAGGACTCTAGAGAGAACACTGGACCATCAATCCAACGCAAAGGCTAACGCCGACTGGACGTAGGACTTTACTCGATCACAATCGAGGGCCCGAACCAGGATAAATCGACCGTCTCTTGCGTTTACCGTCGAGTTCTGCATACGCTGAAGCCCGAACATACTGCCCCGGGTACCCCCGTGGCAGGCTATCGATGGTGAAACATCGACAAAGTCTTCCTTTACTTTTGAGGGTCTAATTTTTCATCTACTCTAGCAGAAGCTCTTAAATCAAGACCCTTAAGTCCATTCCAATAGATACTGATATATGGGACCTACTTGTCATTCCCTGTCCTCCTCTTTTTCTTTTTCTCGCCCTCCTTGACTGAGCTATGCTTGTTGGCGCTGGGGCAGAGGAGCCGCGCAGGGGGAGTAGTATCTTTAGTGGGGAGAGCCACGCTGGGGGAGGTGGCAGACATGGAAGGAGCCCCATCGTGTTGGGGAAGGAGTATGACGGGGCGAGCCATGCCGAGGGAGGCGGCAGACAAAGGAGGATGGCTCCAGTAGCCTTGGACCCTGATCTGGCGATGCCACTTCTTCCCTAGCTACGTTGATCCGAAGACGCCACTTCTTCCCCGTTTACCCTCAGCGATGCCGCTTCTTCCCCATTTAGATGGATATGGAGATGGAGGGTTTGTAGGTGGCGATGGCGTGGGAGAGTCGGATGGAAACAAAAAGACACGCAGCAGGGAGTTGATGAGAGAAATTTTTTCCCTACAGAAAAAACATAGAGAAGGGACTGATTTGAGGACCTTCATAAAATACGGACCTGGTTTGAAAGCCTTTAGGTCAAGTTTTTTTTCTCTAGCCTAAAAAATAGAGTAGCGACTCTATTTATAGAGTCCCTTCTGGAGATGGGAGAAAAATCGAGCGAGAATTTGCAAGTGAGAAGACAATGGCCATGGAAACGCAAGTATTTTATTTACTCATAATATAGCAGTGTTTACTGACAATTTGACATACATAGGTTGTCTACTACACGTAATTTTCGGAAGAAAAAAAAACACCAGTCAACTACTACACGCGCAAGAATAGTCGTCGTCATCATATTCTTAGTCGTATCTGCTGGCTATGCCGACAAGGACGTCGCAAAGTTCCCTTGGCTTGGAGTTCATGACGTCGTGGTCGGCGCCGGCGATCTCCTGCACCTCCGTGCCGGGGTTCGTGGCCTCTATCCAGCGCTGCACCTCCTCGGTGCTGGTGCTGGAGCCATGGGCGGCCTTGGCGACCACGAACACCTTCTTGACCGACCCGTAGTTGGCGGCCGTGAGCAGCGCCTCGTCCTTCATCACCGGGTCGTCCATGAACTGGTTGCCGGGCCTAACCAGCAGCTTCGCCAGGGTCACATCCTCCGCCGGGCTCTCCTTGTAGCACTTCTCCAAGAACTTTGGACCCATCACGATCGCCGTCCCTTGCTGCCCACTGGCATCTTCACTGCCGGTGCCGGTGATGGCCACCATTTGGCAGTCCATGAGCAGCCCTTTGGAAGCAGCTTTTTTCATGAACTGCAAGCATTCACCACAACAAAAATTTCAACTTTGACATGAGCTGATCATGCTAGAGGCATATACTTGTGAAACAATGGCTGGTGCGTGAGTGTGTGTACCGCCTCGGTGCCGACGCCGATGTGTTTGCCGACCCACGGCAGCGAGGGAACCTCTCCATGGCGAGCGCGAGGCTGGCGCCGCCGTGGCTGTGGCCGACGAGGACCAGCCTGTCGCCGTCGGGGGCCGCGGCGACCGCGTCCAGCAGCGGGCGCGAGTAGTCCTCGAAGGAGCGGACCTCGTGGAGGCGCGCCGGGTGCGCTCCCGACGCCGCAAGGTCCAGCGCCGTCACGTGGTGGCCGGCGGATTCGAGCGCGGTGGCCACCTTGTACCAGCTCCACGCGCCGAGGCAGAGGACGTGCACCCGCACGAAGTGCTTGCCGCCGCCGCCGGCCTCCATGGCTTCGCGTTGGCGTGGAGTACTGCAGAGTTTGCGATCGATTGATCTTGTCTGCTTCGGATATATTCACCGTGCTGGTGTGCCGCCTGCAGGGCCTTTTGTTTATACAGAGGCACGGTGCTGGTTGCCACTGTGTTTTTTTATCGTCGGTCATCACCTTCTGCAAGAAAACAAGTGTTGATCAATTCGTGGCAGATGGTTTGCGTTTACTGGATAAGAGAACAATTCTGTCATGAGTGGGCCTCTATGGAGCTCGAACGGTGGTTCCTTCTTGGCCATCGGCGGGTCAACGACTTGGTTGTGTTCTGCTGATCACGGCCACCTGGACTTGGCTGGCGTCTTTGGTGGCCACGATAGCCTGCGGTGCTGCCTGACTGGGCCTCTATAGTTGATCCGGTCCCCTCTCACTCAACAGAGCTACACACCAGGGATGCGGCGATGCAATGCAACCGCTCTGTGTTGCTCTCCCTGTCTAGTTTTAGCCTCCGGCGGTCCTTCTCACGACTTAAATCCACGACCTACTACTCGGCAATAATATCTATTTAACATTACACCACACACTCACTTGTAATTATATACAAGATTCTCTTTTTTGCAGATATTTTATAATCTTGTATTAAATATTTGAGAAACTTAAAAACTTTAAATTAAAAACTTATCAAAAACAAACATGTAGATCAGGTCGGCCACTACAACTTTAGTGTTAGCTATGTGAACATTCAATGTTGTGGTATTAGGTGATCAAATCCCGTTTCTCCTTGATGTTTGCACAAGTTTCTAATCGGTGAGTATTCGCTATTATTTTCTTTGCTCTACCATCATCTATGATCTTTGATTGCATTGTCTCCCCTCTCTTGAATCTCCTTGCCGTCCTTCAGTCGGCTCTCCCTCCTTTGAGGTTTTTTCTCCTCTAAATGAGTGTTGGCGGGCGTCGATTGGATCTCGGATACGCTTGTAAAATGAAGGTCAGAGTACAGGCAATTGATGGACGGTGGTGTTAGCCGTGAACAACGATATGTCCTTGTCATGGGAGATTTTTTTTTCCTCCTATGTGTGGTGTGGTTGTCCTCCACTAGTCCAGTCTCTCGTGTGCTTTCTACGTTGTATCCTTTTGAATAGCAATTCATACTTGTGTGGTCAAAAGAAGCAAGGCAGGACACCAACTTGCCAGTTAAAGTTTTTTTTTTTTGTCTAGAACACGACTTCACGTGTGAATTTTATTAAGAAGGAGTAGAGTTGACAACTAGCCGAATGCGAGACGCCTCGAGGGAAACAAACAACAAGACCACCGTGGTGGCGTTACAGACCCGCACTACATGGTGAACAACTGTGCGACTAATAGGCAAGGAGCCCTAAGGTACTGGCGCGGCTGCTAGCAACAACGAAATGGCCGAGAACCCCGCAGCGGTCCACTCCTCAGCCTCCTCAAAGACCCGTCGTGCTGCTTGCGCCGGCGAGCCAGCCGCATTGTCGAACCCCCGGGAGTTGCGTTCCTTCCACAGGCGCCAAGAGACGAGGAGCACCGCTGAGTCGAAGCCCTTGCGCAGCTCTTTGGGCACCTGCCGCCTAAACCTCGAACCACCAAGCGGAGAGCCTTGCCCCCGGCGCCGGCGCGAACCGATCCTAGCCAAAGCTAAGCAGGGGACGCCGGGACGGTGCCACAATTCCCTCGCGAAGACGCAGGAGACCAGCAAGTGGTCGACCGTCTCGTCGTCCTAGCCGCAGAGCGCGCACTCCACCGAGTCCTGGAGTCCATGCCTCTTCCTTCGGTCTGCCGTCCAGCTGCGACCATGCAGGGCTAACCAGAAGAAGAGTTTCACCTTCGGCGACGCGGAAGCTTTCCAGAGCTCCTTGGCTCCCAACAGGGAGGACATGCCCGGGAAGAACGAGCGGTACGTCGAGGACGCGGAGTACGTGCCATCCGGCGTCCATCGCCAAACAAAGCGGTCACTCACAAGCGGCTGCAACTGAACGCCCTCCAGCTTCTCCCAGAGATCGACGTACTCATACAGTACTGGCGCCCAGCGGTGACCGGAGAGCGCCTCCTGGACGGAGACCAGTAGAAAGCGACGACCAATGGCGCGAAACAAGTGCGGGGCGAAGGCCGCAATTGGACCGGCCGGCAGCCAAGAATCAGTCCAGAAGCGAGCCGAAGCACCGTTGCCAAGCTCGACCACGACGGAGCAGCTGAACATGGCGCTCACAATTTTCTCTGGCTTAGACGGCAGCTTGGTCCATGGTGGCGCATCCACAGCCCTCTTCTGCCATTCCCAACGGAGGCGAAGGGCGAAGCCGAGAACTCTGATGTCCGTTAGTCCCAAGCCGCCGTAGCATTTCGGACTGCAACGATAGGCCACGCGATCTTGCACTTATTTCCTTCAACCACCGAATCCATCCCGCACCACAGGAAAGCCCGACGGCGCTTATCGATCTGCGGATAGCCCACGCCGATAGCGAGCACGTGATAGAGATGTGCACGGGTATGGCTGAAAGCGTCGCCCGGGTGAGCGTCAACCTGCCAGCCGTGTTAAGTAGGCCGGCCTTCCAGGCCGGGATGCGCTTCGCAGCGGCGTCTACAAGCTGCTGCTCCACGGCGCGCTGCAGCCTGACCACCGATAGCGGTGCCCCCAAATAGCGACAAGGGAACGGCGACGCCTGGCACGGGAATACCTGCTGGATCAGCGCGATCTCATCCTCGGTGCAATCAACGTATAGGAGAGATGAGACACTTCTCCACATTGGTGAGCAGACCAGAGGTTTGGTTTTTGCTTGGGGCTCTCGGTCGCGAACACGCGTGGTTTGACTGCGCTCCAAATTGTACACGTGCGAATAATCTCAACAGGAGATGAGCTACTATTGTGGCTTGATTACATATATATTGGTCCGCTGTTGAGCATTCTTGTGTGTCAAACGACAGCTACTATCATTGTGGCTCGTTCAGTCTTTTTTCTTTTCTTTTGTGACTAAGTGGCTCGTTCAGTCGGATGTGGCCAGCGTAACACATCTTAAGGGAATGCGGATTTGGAAAAGAGGAGCCAACAGTGCGTGACAAGTTTGACATGATAAGAAAGGGCTTTCAACTATTGTCTTGTTGTTTGTTTCGTGTATATTAGCCATGACCATGAGCATGGCAAATTGAGATATAAGCTTATCACAATATTAAATGTATATATAGGGTAGACGACATTGCAAATTGAGACATATAAACTTATTACAATATTGAATGTACAATTAAAAAGATACCCCGCTCGTCCCCCGCGTCGTCCCTCTCGGGGCGACACGGGCGGAACCACTGCCCGGCGCCGCCAACACCTCCCCCCGGCCTCGTCTTCCTCGCCGCTGCCAGAGCGCGCCGCCGGAAGCTCGGGCGGGCGCAAGGAAGGCAGCGGCGGGGTTTCTTCCCAAGCTGTGGTCTACTATGGCTGCTCGAGCGTCACTAGGCTCGTCGACGGCGGCAGCCCCGGCACGGATTCGGCGTCCCGGCGGCCGGATCCGGCACTCCCGAGGGCGGATCTGTGCAGAGCTCCGGCGGGAGTCGTGCTGCAACAGTTGGTGGCGCGGAGATCGAGGTGAGCAGCGGGTCTGTGAGGTGGCCGCCTGGCTAGGGCGGATCTGGTGGGCGCACGCTACCCGGCCGTCTAGAGAAGGCTCCGGCTCCCCTTCCTCCGGATCCGGCCATCCCGCGGCTGCAGCTGCTGCCGCCCATACGGATCCGGCCGGAGCTCGCCGGTGCTGGCGGCGATGCGGTCGATGCGGCGTGGGGCGGTGGTGGAGGGCAGGGGCGGCATGACTTCAAGGCTCCCTGTTTCGTTTGTGCTGGACGTGGGCAACACCGGCGAAAGCCATGTCGGATCTGCCGGCAAGCTGACGGCGACGCTTTCGGGTGCCGTTTTCCTCGTTGGAGGCGTTGTCATGGTGTTTTCCCAGTCCGGCCAGGCGGAGGGCTGGGGAGCGGGCGTGACGGCGGCAGTTCGGCACGGAGGCTGCTGGAGGTGTTGTGCGGCGTGGTTGTTGCGGGGCCGGCGCGGCAGGGGGTGGGGACGTTGGTGAGTTGGGCGACTGGGGCTTTTTCTGATCCTGGCCCTCTTCTCCCTGCCATCTGCCTTTCCCCTTCCCCGGGCTGGTTTTCATGGGGGAGTTGGCCGGTTCTGCCTGCTGCTGGCCGGCATTGCCGGTTGCCGTGGGGGGTGGACTCTCCGGCGGGTTCCCCCGACGCTTCTCCTGGTCGGCGTCCCTAGGGGCAGCGTCTAGGCGCCGCACCCTGCCTCCTGGTAGGGTTGGGCCTCTGGCGGTGACGGTGTGGAGGTGGTTTGAGGTGGGGGCGAAAGCGTGGACGACGACGTCTGTAGACGTCGTTCCCTTCTTGAAGGCGTCCTTTCCTACCTCTTCTCCTACCGTACTGGATGTTGCAGGTGAAAACCTTCCTTGGCGGGCTACCATGTCGGCGCTTTTAGCGTCGTTTCCTCTTTTGGGGCATGGATAGGCATTCCAGTTTCGTGATTGATCCTTACTGTTTGGTGTCGCTCGGCAGGACGTCGTCTTCTTCGATCCTTGTTAGTTGATAGTCGAGTTGTTTAGTTGGGTCGTTCTGACCAAGTTGGATGAAGTAGTGGTGTCAGTTGTGATAGTTGCCCAGTTGTTGTACAAAAGTTGCCAGGACAAGTGGTGCACTCTCCTGAGTTGTATGGTTTTTCGACCCAGTTTCCGCTCAAAAAACTGGATGGGCATTTGCCTTTTTTTCTTTTATCGTCTAATAGAAATCACGGCAAAGCTTTTGCCGTCCTTTCGAAAAAATATTGAATGTACATAGGTGTAGATAGTGTGTACGTGTGTTCATGAGTGGACGCGTCAGTATGAATATCTGCGTCGTGCTAAGATTCGCAAAACAAAAAAAGATGAGAGACTTGCATATTATACCAGTAGGATACAACCAAAATCCGGTTCTTAGTAGTCTGGCATCCCACTGGAGCCAGAGCAAAACCACGATGCCACGGACGACCAGAAATCGGCTCTGGATTCCATCTTCTGGCGTCCCCCGAGCGACGAGCTATCAGCTACACAACGGGCCGCCGAGTGGACCAACTTGGGTTTGATTTGTTTTTCGCCAAGTCCGTGTGCTGACGATGGATGTACTAGCTATGGCCGCGGAAGGGTTTATGTATATACATATATAGTTGTGGACAAGCGCAAGCAGAGAACAGTCGAACGCGACCAAGAAAACATTCGGATTAAAGAAAACGTGCATGTCCCGTCGCCCATCGGCGAAAACAACTCCACATGGCACATGCATCAGCGACGGGAGAAGAAAACAAATCACAGTATAATTGTCGACGGGCGGGCGATCACTCGGATTACAGATAAATTCGCTTAGTACCTCTAACACTTGAACTGAAAGGTACGTAGCAGCCTGAAGTGTCCACTGTCCGTCTTCTTCTCAGTCGTACCTGCCGGCAATCCTGAGCAGAACTTCACAGACCTCCGTCGGTTTGGAGAGCATGGCCATGTGATCGGCTCCGGCGATCTCCTCGACGTCCGCGCCGGGGCTCAGGTCCACCGTCCGCCGCTGCATCTCCTCTGTGCAGCTTCTGTCAGCTTTGGCGATCACAAACACCCTCTTCACTGACCCGTAGTTGGCATCCGTGAGCAGCGCCTCGTCCTTCATCGTTGGGTCGTCCATGAACTGGAAGCCGGGCCTTAGCAACAGCTTCGCTAGTTCAAGGTCCTGCCCAAATCAATTCAAAATCAGTACTATGGTTCCATGTTTGCCATTTTTTTTGTTTATTTAGATAGACTCTGTAAACTTTTTTTTTTGTGAAGATTTGATTCATTTAGTACATACAAAGTATTCTCTCTTTTATATGTTCGTTGTTCGTTCTCAATGGTAAAGGAAGTGATATTAGTGTGTTTGTAAAATAAATAAATAAATATATATATATATACTTTTCAATAGTAATTACATGTATACAATTGAGAATAGTAATTACATGTATGTAGCTTATTTTGGGAGAAAACAGGTTTGTTACCTCGGCAGGGCATTGATCATACAATTTGGATGCCAATAAGTTGGGGCCAAATAGAAGTGCAGTTTGAGGCCCCTGCTTTGTGTTCAGAACCATCGTTGTGCTGTCCATGAAAAAATCTGGTGTGATCGTCCTCTTGAACTAGCACCAACGAAAGCAAAAGATATTAGGGGGTGTTTCACTAAAATTTAGGAGGTGTCATGTGAGGGTGTCGCATGGGGTATTCGGATACTAATAAAAAATAAATTACAGAATTCGTCGGTACTCCACTAAACGAATTTATTAAGCCTAATTAATCCGTCATTAGCACATATTTCCGGTAGCACTATATTGTCAAATCATAGACTACTTAGGTTTAAAAATTCATCTCGCAAATTAGTCGTAAGTTATGCAATTAGTTTCGTAATTAGTCTATATTTAATACTCTATGCATGTATATAAACATCTGATGGCACCGCGACTAAAATTTAGACGGAGAAACCAGACAACCACTTAATCTAGCATGGATGCACAACCAAACAGGTGATGAACAAATTGGCTTGGCTGATGAAGAAGTGCCCCCCCAAAAATGATACTACTGCCGGTTCTATCTTCTGATCATCGTCAGAAAGCATGGCAAACTGACCATCGAGTAACTCAATCACGGCAGCGGTGAAGTTAATTTTCTGACGGAAAAGGAATTGCAGCTGACCTCTTCGATAGTGACGCCCATGTGGCTGCCGACGCGGGGCATGGACGCGGCCAGGAACACGGCGGCGGCAACCTTGCCCGGGAACCTCTCCATGGCGAGGGCGACGCTGAGCCCGCCGAGGCTGTGCCCCACCAGGACGAGCCTGTCGCCGTCGGGGGCCGCGGCTACCGCGTCCAGCAGCGGCCGCGAGTAGTCCTCGAACGACGCCACCTCGTGGAGGCGCGCCGGGTTCACCCCCGACGCGGCCATGTCGAGCGCCGTCGCTCGGTGCCCCGCGGCGCGCAGACGCGCCACCACCTTGTACCAGCACCACGCGCCGTGCGCCAGGCCGTGCACCAGGATGAAGTGCTTGCCGGTTGCCGCCTTGCTCTCCATCGGCCGGTCGGCCATGCCGCTCGCTGGCGCAGGTCTACTGCAGTTTGGGCCTGCATTATTCATCAGACCATCACCCAGGAAGCTTCGTGTATTCGTGTGTGCGGAGAGAAATGCATTTCTTTTTATTTTTTATTATATACTATGAGACGGCCGATGGGGAGTAGCTGTCAGTGTGTGCCCCACTATGATACAGTCATGTAGGTTTATCGGTCCCGTTCGCTTCGCTAAAAAAAACAAATCGAAATATTATTCTAGCTAATTTGCTGTGAGAGAAAAATATTATTCCGGCTAAAAAAACAAGCTAAAAAAAATGGATTATAAGAGAAGCGAACAGAGCCATTATGGTTTTTGTTGTCCAAAGATAAATGTTTACCAAACCATATTAAAAAAATATATAGACGTACAGACCTTTCGCATGATCAAGAAAAAAAATACCGACCGTGTTCGACCGCTGTGGTGGCTACATTCAAACACAGCCATAGTTCATATATGTATGGCCGGCATTGTTGCTCTGTTCACTAAATTGGCAGTGATACAGTAAACGACTAAACGGCATAGTAAACAGTGTTGTTGTTCCATTGTTGATTTTATTGATCTTCACGACACAGTAATAATGGTCTAATAACAAAGGGTTTCCGCAGCAGTAATCACACAACAATAACAACAACCATGTAACAATGTCGTGGTAGCCCCTAACAGTAGTAGCACCACGGCAACTATAGATGGCCAACGGGCTGACCTAGGGCACGACCCGAAGGGGGTCGGGCCGGCACGCCACGCCGTGCCACCCGGACCGTGCCGAGGCGGGTGTCGTGCCTGACCAACGGCCCAGGCACGGTCTACTAGGTTGTTTTCAGGCCGGACCGGCCCGAAAAGCACGGCCCATCCAGCGTGCTGGGCTGGCCCGAGGCCCACAGAGAGAGGCAAGGGGAGAGCAGGAGACAGGGCAGCCACGGGAGGTGGCCGCCGCCGCTGGAGTGCTCGTCCCCAAGGCAGATCCGGCTGCCGGCGCGCTCGCCCTGGAGGTGGGGCCGCGCGGGGAGGCATGGAGGAGGCAGACGCCACGCGCGGGAGGTAGACCGGAGACGGCGGTAGTGCGCTTGAATCTGGCAGCGAACGCCGCGTAGGAGGGAGACGGCGGCCGCGCACGAGGGAGACGCCGTTGCGCGCGGGGAAGAGGCGAGAGGGAAGCACGATCTGCGACTCTGCGAGGTGAGAAGGGAAGGAGCGGAGGAGGCAAGCGGGGCGACTGAGACTCCGAGAGTGCGGCGCTGCGGGGAGCCTAGGAGGGTGCTACACGGGAGGGGGTGAGAGAGTGAGATGGGGGGAGTTAGGGTTAGCACGATGAGACCTTAGCAGGCCGGGCCGCCACCGGGCTGACCCTTGTGGACCGAGCCGTGCCGTGCCGCCCACCGTGCTTGAGCAGCGGCCCAAGCACGACCCTGTGTAACGGGCTGGCCCGGCCCGAGCCCGCTGCTCACCAAGCCGTGCCGTGCTTCGGGCTGGGCCGTCGTGCCCCGGGCTGCATGGACATTTATAGCGGTAACATGCGGGAGGCCTGCTAGTTATTATAAATGTCATGGTTTAAAGATCTAGATTTATATAACCAGCTAGAGGTGCTGGTGCATAAGTTTTTTTCTTTGTTTTGACTGCTCTTTGAGAGCTTGCTTTTTTTTGAGCCGGAGGCTAGACTTATAATAACTAATATTGGATGGTTAGGTGCTTAACTTATGCAGAGGCTGGAATAAAAATTCCTTTTTCTAAAAAACACCATAATCAAGGAGAGGAAAGTTATGCTCAAAAAGACACCATGGTTCCGGCAAAGCTGTGGGGCAGTGCTATCTGGAACGGATGAGAGTTATGTTTAAAAAGACACCATGGTTCCGACGAAGTGGTGGGGCAGTGCTATCATGGAACGAATGGGTGATGACAATTAGCCTGTTCGCTGGTTGGTTTCTGAGCTGATAAACTCGGTCAATGCTAATTTATTGTGAGAGAAAAACATTGTACAATGATTGATAAGTCCTGGCTGAAACCAACAAGTGAACAGGGCAAATGCTAGAGGAGGCCGACGCGGAATACATGGTCCGATTAGCCTTTGAAGACGGTGCCTTGTACAGTTATACCTATTCAGATAATGGGTCTGTTCGCTGGTTGGTGCTGATGCTGGTTTAGGCTGACTGGTGCTGGGTTTTTATGAGAGAAAAACACTGTTGGCTGGCTGGTTTGGGCTGGTTGAAACCAACAAGCGAACAGGCTAAATGTGCAACTTGCAAGTATGTTTATATCAAATAAACATGTTGAAAACAATGATGATTATGGCTAGATTATTGTTATATAAACAGCTTTGTGCAAATATGTAAAGAAGGCGTGAACTTTTATGGAAGAAAAATAGATGGCATGTGCTTGGGTGTAAATTGTTGTATCAACTGTATTAAATTTGGTCTCACTTTCGTGTAGGTGTCGGATTTGTTTTTTTTTAACTAAGGATAAAATATGAGGTGGACAGAAATCAATAGGATGTAGGAGTAAATCAGATATATGTAAAAAATCTTAATCCCAACAGTTTTCCTCAAACCTCATCGTCGAAGACCAAAGCAACAGACTTCGGAAACCACTAACTCCATGGAACAAAGAATTCACCTCACATGCCCATCGATGATGTTGGAGTCCACACTAAAGGCTCCAGTTCCACAACTATAGAACTATTGTAGAGCTATTCAGCCTGTTCATTTGTTGGTTTCAGCGATGGCTTATCAGTCAGTTAACAGTGTTTTTCTCTTACAACGAACCAGCACTAGTCGGGCTTTTCAATTTAGAAATCAACCAGCGAACAGACCGATTGTTGCATAGCCACACAAAACATTCACGATTGTAGCACTATTGTAGCTGAGCACGAAGCCTCAATCTACTGCTCCTTCGACTTTTATTATTTTCTAGTTGAGTTTGGCCAAAGCTAGAACCGATTTACCCAACTATACCGGGGAGCCAAAGCCCTAGGAGGGGCACCGATCAACAGCATGTTCGGTTGGCTGGTTCGTTTCGTTGTTGGTTCGTAAAGAAGTACTGCTGACTGATTTGTGTGAGAGAAAAATATTGTTTCGGCTAAAAATTTACGATCGTTTACGACAAGCCACAACCAAACGAACAGGCTGCAAGCCTTAGTGATCACTGATCAGATTATCATTGGTCAATCACCTCGAGGTTTCAGGTGGCTCTGGATTCGCAAATGTAGCTGCAGAGCTAAACCGGAGCCCTAGGAGGGGCACCAAACACGTCTTAGTGTCACTGATAACTTCATCAGTGGTCAAGCATAGCCAGGCGAAGAATTCAACCGGTCTGTTCGCTTGTTGATTTGAACCAGAGCTTATCAGTTAGCTAACAGTGTTTTTCTCTCACAACAAACCAGCACCAGCCAGACTTATCAGCCCAGAAACCAACCAGAGGACAGGCCGAACAATTATAGCACTATTGTGGCAGAGCACAAAATTAGGAGGGGCACCAAACAAGCCTTAGTGTCACTGATCACTTCATCAGTGGTCAATCACGTCCTGGAACATAGCTAGGCAAAGCATTCACACTTGTAACACTTTTGCGGCAGAGCACAAACCTCTAACTTCTCTATTTTCAAGTTGAGTATTTGAGTTTTGGCTATCCCGAAGTGGGCACCAAACAAGGCCATAGTGATCCCTCGCTTGGTAAATTCTGGTAGTAGTGTTCACTCCTTTTTTAGATAATGAGATAATAGTGTAAGGTCCTAACACATAGGAAGAATTAGACAGTAAATTATTGTAGTAGTGTTCGCTCTATTACCTAGATATTTTTATGAAATCGAAAGGGGGGAAGCACTCCCCCACATACTAATTGCATTGGAGCAACAAAATACCTGTTGCTTAGTTATTACAAATGACAGAATGCATGAGGGTGCAAAGCACAATGCGAGTCCCACGTAACTAAATTTCTCGGGAGGTAGGCAGCATGAATAATTATGACCCAGATATATATAACGTGTGAGATATAGAACGTGTGATCTTCAAAACGTATCCCGCATGCACAACAGTATTTGACTGAGCAAGAATCTTACGGTCACCATACCGATCTGTTATTCAGGACAAACCATAATTTTCTTTAGCTGTTAAAATTCTTTACTGCGGTTAACATGTTAAACCTTCGTCTCGTGTAAATGAGCAATTCTTTTATTTTTATTTAAACTTAAATAGCAAAAAATGTGTTTAGTTGAATAGCACAAGAATGAGCAATTCATTTATTAAAATTTACTAAACAGCAAAAACGTGCTTAGGTTAACATGTTAAACCTTCGTCTCTGTAAGTAATTCTTTTATCTAAATTTAAATAGCAAAAAATGTGTTTAGTTGAATAGCAAAAGAATGAGCAATTCATTCATTCAAATCTATTAAATAGCGAAAACGTGCTTAATTGAGAACACTTTCAGAGACAAGGAAACAGATGTTCTTAAGACTTACTAGACCAGCCTCAACGAGGGAGGCGAGCTCCCCCTCAGCCGATCTGAAGACCAAAAGATTTCTTCTCCGAGCAACGCAACACCTCCATTGCCATAGAAATCGGACAAAGGGGCTGCCTGAATCGTTGCTCGTTCAAATGCATCCATAAACTCAAAGATTTTAAAAATCTCAACTATTTGAGCAATCTACAGGACCAAGCGTGTAGGTCGAATCCAGGACCGCGAGATCAAAGCCCGAGGGCATCAAAGCGAGCAGACATGCAGACCTTGTTCATCTCCGTGCACACTACCATGCTTCCTTCCTGTGTTCATAATCCAGAGCATCGGCTTATTGTGAACGGATCGCAAACAGCGTATCATTCAACTTCCTCAAGGTGAAAACAAACAGCAAAATAAATGATAATAAATATAAATCACTTCAAAAGGCAAGATTTTGGAGTTGATCAGATAATTGTAGTCTGATTTTTTTGGTCAACATTGAAGTTTCTGTCAAAGGCTTTTCATCGTATCAACATGGAAAAGATCCTGCCTTTTTTGGGGGGTAAAATCCGCCGACAGCAGATCCAAAGCAAAGCAAAACCAAAATCAAACAGAGAAGAGAGATCGCATATATATCCTAGAAAGGCTCAGAAGGATCCATTGGTTTCTATCGTCAGGATTCAGAAAATAGGTAGGTATTTTTGGTCATCACAGCCTTCAGTAAGATCCAGCGACAAAAGCAAGGAAGAAAAAAAGAGAGAATCAAAATCCAAATCCAAAGAGAAAACAGAGAAGAAAATGAAGGGACAAGACGACCATCGTGCTCCCATGCCAGCCGATCGATGAACAAACCTGACGATTCCGGCGGCTGCAGCAGCCGTGAGTGGGGATTGCGGCACAGAGGAGGATTGGAGGAAGACGCCTTTTATATAGGGGGAGATTTGTGGGTTAGGGTTTTCGGTTCCGGGGACTCGGGTGATGCTAGATTGACAAGAATACCCTCACCCTCTTACTGGGCCGGCCCAGTTAAACCTCCAACAACCTCTCCGGAGACAAACCACGGCCCAAGGGTAGTAAGTTTGCATTTGCACGAGGAAGGAAACAAGCAGGTTCCTTACATAGATACTAGGCCCAAGGCCCAAAGGGGCTGACAGCACTGAAGGAACTCCTCTGGTCCTCGACGCCGAGGTAATCCACGACGCGGCTGTCGTCCGGCCGCCGGTGCTCCAGCTGCTGGCCACCACCACCGCCGTGCATCAGCGATCCGATGGCCATGGTCATGGAGCCGACCCCATGGCCATGGCTGCTGCTGCCGTAGAACTGCTGTCCGGGCAAGAGCCTACCCACGTCGAGGCCTACCAGCTGCGTCTGGCCCAACGGCAGCCCATCGTACGGCTCAAGAACCGCAGGAGTCTTCAGAGGCCGAAAGGGGCCCATGACGGGGAGACGGTGGTCGGGCCCAGCCAGCATGGGCCCGAATCCGACGGTAGAGAAGCCCGCGCCCGCGCCCACGGCGTACCCGCCCGCGGCGGCGCCCATCTCCGCGGCCTTCTGCAGCAGCGCCGTGGCCGACATGCTCGCCGAGGCGGCCGCCGGGGAGAACGCGCCGCCCATGCTGGGCTCGTCGAGGCCAGCTGCCTTGCCGCCCCCGCTGAAGAAAGTTGCCGGTGACGGCGGTGGAGGCGGCGCGGGCCTCGCGGCGCCCTGCTGCAGGCTGGAGAGCATGCACCCGGCCATGCTGAGCGGCGGCAGGAGCAGCTGGTTGGGGGCGCCGGCGTCGTCGGACATGGCGGGGAGCATCCTCAGACGCGGGCTCTTGGTGTCGAGGGCGAAGTCGTCGTCGTCCTCGCAGGCGGCGGCGTCGAGGTCTTCGTCGGGCTGGGACGACGATGGCGGCGCCAGGTGGTGGGGTGCGGCTTGGCCCTGGAGGGCGGAGGCCACCGTCGCCATGTTCATGGGCTGCGATAGCTTGTTGTTCTCCTGGGCTAGGGCGTCGCAGAAGGCCCTGTGCGTCACGAAGCTGTCTCGCCTACTCATGGTGTCCAAGATGAGCAGCAGTGAGAAATTAACGACCCATTTAGGCCAGAAGATACTCAGATCATATGGATCGGTAAAACAATGCTGATGTTACATTATTACTACACCTAAAGAACAAATTACTTCTGTCACAGATTCTATCTATATGTATGCACGGCATGTCGGCATGTACATGAGAAGATACTCAGGCCGCGTTTAGTTCATCAGCCGATTCGGCGCCGCCCGTACTGTAGCTACAGTGCTATTTTGTTTTTATTCGATAATAATTGTCTAATCGTTAACTAGTTAGGTTCAAAACGTTCGTCTCGCAGAGTATCACCAAACTGTGTAATTAATTTTTGATTTCGTCAACATTTAGTACTCCATGCATGTACCGCAAGTTTGATGTGACGGGAATTTTCTTTTTGCATAGTATCAAATTCTGGGAAATAAGGGTAACTAAACGTGGCCTCAGATAGATGCATGCAGGACTGAGGGACCTACGCCTGGTCACACGATCCAACGTACGTCTGTGCCCTACGCAAAACGCAGATGCTGTGTGATTCTTTTTTTTTAACGTTACGAGAAAGACAAAGCGTAGTTAGAAAGTGTAGTTAGTTCATCAGATCCCATACATTATTGTCTGAAAGATTTATTTCCTCAGCTATATATACTAGTGCGGGCGTGTTGTGTGTAGTCGCCATGCATATGCATCATGGCAATGCAAACTCTAGCTTTCACTGCGTGTGGCGTGTGAATGTGATGAAGATGGAGTATAGTTTGGTCGTCAGGGTGAAGAACAAGTCCAATCCGAGCAGGCACGGACTCTGAGGTTGGTGTGCCACAAAAACAAATCCTCCTTGGTCTTCCCCAGGAATCTTAGTTGCTACAGTAGGATAAGACAAAATAGACATGCTGATCGATATGGATGAACAATGCAAATGCAATGCTGAAGAAGTTAGCACCAATGGCGTTGAGGCCACCCGTGCCGACGCCGACGCCGACGCGATCGCGCGACGACTGACTGACCTGGAGAAGACGGTGCCGCAGTCGCACTTGTACTCGCGGGTGCCGCAGACCTTGGCGTGCGCCTTCCAGTCGGAGTGCACGGCGTAGCGCTTGGCGCAGCGCTCGCACTTCCACTTCTTCTCCCCGTGCTTCCGGCAGTAGTGCTTCTTGATCCCCGTCAGGTCCCCCAGCGCGCGCGCCGGGTTGTGGTGCACGCACGACGCCTCCGGGCACACGTACACCCGCTTCCTCGGCGGCCCGCCACCGCCTCCAGGGCCGTCCGCACCTCCGCCGCGCTGCCGCAGCTTCCACGGCAGGTTGTGCCCGCGCCGGTGCAGCTGCAGGTTCTGGTCCCGCTGGAAACCCTTGTGGCAGATCTCGCACACGAACCGGTTCGTCGCCATCAGCGTCCGCGGCGACAGCGCGATCACCTCCGCGCTCGGGTCTTCATCACCGTCAATAATTCGTCGTCGGTCGTCGTTGCATGCAAAGACATATAAACGCCTCATCATCAGTATTCAGCGCAACAAATTGGAGCATATAGTATATACAGTACATGCAGTAGTTGTCAGCTACAACTGATATTTTTTTTTAAAGAAATCTTCCAGGACAATGTTGCACTATTTATCAAAGTGTATGTATGGTTGAAATTTGAGCTCAAAATGTATTGATGGTTTCAGTCTGAAGAATAATACAAGAATCAATTAGCTGTTGCTGACCTCATTCTTCATGGGATCGATCGTTTTCTACCAAGAAGCTAATTAATGCCATTATTACAGTTTAATTGCATTAAAGAATGTATTGAGGATCTATCTAGCTATCTACCAAGTTAACTCAAGCTGCCACAAACAATGTTCAAAATATTCCCTTACAGTATGTATGTCGTCATCTTATCACCGCTAGTCTTCGGTGAAAGGGAGGTATGCCTGTTCACTTCTCTCGTACTTTTTAATTTGTATTTTTAGTTGAAACAATGTTTTTCTCTCATAGCAAATCAACCGAAACAATATTTTGGCTTGTTTTTTCAACGAAGCGAACGGGCCATGAACTGCTAAACAGTTACTGTCATAATTGAACGTTCTGCCCTATCAATCATAGCTAGAGCCTAGAGTTCACAAGATTTGCGAAAGACCTTAAAGATGCGCAATGGAAAGAAGCCATTGCTGATCTAGTCATATCAATTATTCTCAAGAACTAGCATACGTCCTAATAATATTCGGTTCGAATTGGAGATAGTAATCTCTCCATGCATGCATCTGCATGTAGCTTTAGCTATGATGGGACTAATTAAGAATCAGTGTACTGCAAGAACCTGGTGTCCCCGGAAGGCTTCTCTTCTTCTTCACAGTCGGTGGCGGTGGTGCAGGCGGCGGCTCCGAGGGGCCGGCGCCGGTGACGCGTTGGAGATCGCCGTCGTTTCGCATCTCCATCGGGCCACCGAGGAGTGGCTTGATGTGGTACTGCAAGAACTCTTCCTCCACCTCCCTAGGTGTGTTGCTCACAGAAGAGAAGCTGCTGCTGGCAGTGAACTCCCTAGCAGCAGCTCCCGACATGGATCCAGATGACAGCAAGCAACTAACCTTGCATGCACGCACGCACGCATGCGCCAAAAACACACGCGCTAGCGAGATCAACAAATTACAGAGACAGACACCTTCTACATCACATCACTACTATACACACTCTTGTTTGTTGCAGAGAGGGGGGAGGGAAGGAGGAAGTGTGTGTTCTCCAGTTGTCTGAGAGACAGACAGCAGACAGTAGAAGGGAAGCGGGGGTGGTTGGTCTCGTATTTATCCTTTCACTTTTCCATGCTGCCTTTCACACCTCACCACATTCCAATTAGTACCTTTCTGTGTACTCCCTCCTCCCTAAAAAAAATACAATTATCGTTTTCCAAAAAATCAAATAATATACATTTAACCAATTCATGTAAAAAAATATTAACATTATGCTACCAAACAAGTACCATTAAATTGATCAATGATCATATAATATGTTTTTATAAAAATCTATTTGAAGACATAAATTTTGATATGATTTTCTATAAGGAGAGTTAAATGTAAGAACGAAAGTCTGGCTTAGTCCAAACTTAAAGTTGCATTTTTTTTTGTGTGTGTTTGAATGGAGGGAGCACAGTCCTAGCTAGGTACTTGTCATTTTCCGTATGTGTGTCAGTGATGACTAACATGATATTAGTATGTCTCGAGAGTAATATAGACTTCTAGAGAGAGAGGAGCTGATTAATGTGTACAATGTACGGGTAGCTGCGCGAGCTAGGAGACGAGTATACAAGAGAGAGAGAGAGTTTTATATATATGTGTGCATCGTTTGGATCTACGCAGTGCCCTTTGTTGTTTTCTCCCTTGGGATCGTCTATCGGCCGGCTACAGACAATGCCCATGGTTTCCTGCTATAAATAGCTTGCAATGACAGCAACTTGTTGTAGTGGTCAAGTTGATCGGCTTCTTGTTGCCTTGTTTTCTTGCCTAGGGCGCCTGCATGGCCTCGTTTTCAATTCAGCGCCTATAAAATTGCAATTTAAAATGCGGTTACCGATCCCCAAAACCAATCTTTCTACCGACCTCGATCGGCTTCCTTGAATACACTGGAGCCTTCTCTTAACTTGGTTCGAATCAATGCTTATTTATGTTAATAAACTAACCGTGTAAAATTAATCCAACTTTTTTTAACTGAAAATATCATGACATCTCTATATTGATAGCGATAATGAAGAAGGTGAGTGCATGTCAAAGGCAGCTATGGCCTCCCTGGTATTTCGATCGGGTTTCTTTGGAGTAAACGGTGATTATATTATGCTTAAATATTAATATCAGCTTGATATAAGAATCATTGTCCCTTCTAGATCTTACTTCGAGCTCTACCATTGACCGTGAACGCTGTGGTGCATGCTCAAACGACTGTTTGTGCCCTGTACCAATCTACGTTCTTTAATTTCACACCAACCCGCTCCAGCATAGATGATTTGAGATGGATACGTGGGCATCCAGACAATTCCTTAGCCGGCAGTGACAACCGGGACAGCTGTGTACTATACGTGTATATATAATAATGATCACCGAAAATAGTTGAGAAGAAACAAGATGCATGCGTCAATGGTTTGTGCTGCAAAGTACAAAATGACAAGAAACAAAAAAAGATACTTGAACTGTCTGAAACCAAAAGCAAAGATCTAGGACCGTTCTTTCTTTTCTGAGACAGAACAAATATATTATTGCCGTGAGCTCTTTTGATTGGCATGGACCCCGTGATCTTAAACCTGAAATTAATGCAGTGTTAATCATGCCTACAAGCTACCAACATGTACTGTGTCACCAATCGCACTTGCACCCCACAACCTAGAAAAACATCCATCTCCATCACAAGATAATTGTACATCTCATTTTTGATAACTCAGTTTTTCTAAATTTAACTAAATATATACAAAAATTACTAATGTTTATAACGCGTAATAAGTATCGCCAGATAAGTGCAATATATTTTTATAATAAATATATTAAGAGATACAAATGTTGGTAATATTTTTTCTAAATCTAGTTAAACTTAAAAGCTGTGTTTAACTTGTCAAAGAGCGAGACGTGCGGTCATTTTAGGGCAGATAGAGCCGTACTTATCCAAGTAGCTAGGAACAACACAGTAGTATTTCAGAAGCAGCTACCATTGCATCACTGCTAGCTTGTTGGCTGTGGTTAGATGGATAGACTGATCGACAGGGAACGAACTGGGTGAGGAACTCAGGTTCAATGTACTGCATATATCGCTCTTTCGCTTTGCTTATGATTTCAAGACATGATGACTTGAGGACCTGTAGGTCGACAGCGGCAAGATTGATTGAGTGCATATATATCACCTACAGCGACGCTGCGCCGTGCCGTGCCGTGGAGGTAGAGTGCTGGAGAGTGAAAGCAAGGAAATAACATATTCCCAGCAGAGACTTCAGACTTATCTTCTAGAGCGAGCGAGCTATAGCCTATAGCTAGCTATCTAGGTAGCTGCTGCTTGCTGAAATGGCTGGCTGGCTATTCAGTAGAGGACCCATAGAAATTAGAATATGGATAGATCACTGTCCTCTCTTGATGATTGAGATAACGGATCTACTGATGACTAATCGCCTATAGTTAGCTGCTTAGTTTAGTTTCGTCCGTACGAGCTTATTAGCTCGTTGCATCTCAGCCTATTACCAAATTTAGGCCTTGTTTAGTTCCTCCTAAAATTTACTCCGTATCCCATCGAATGTTTGACGTATGTATGGAGTATTAAATATAAATTAAAAAATAACTAATTGCACAGTTTGCGACTAATTTGCGAGACGAATCTTTTAAGTCTAATTAGTCCATGATTTGATAATATGGTGCTATAGTAACACATGTGCTAATGACGGATTAATTAGGTTTAATAAATTCATCTCGCGGATTACTAACGGATTCTGTAATTTATTTTTTTATTAGTATCCGAACCACATACGACACCCCCATATAACACACAATGTGACATCTAATATAACAATGACACCTAAAAACTTTACACCTGGATTTAAATAAGACCTTACCATTGTTGTCATAGTTGCGCATAGTCTGTACTAGCACTGATGTTTTGTCGTCTCAGCGTGATCAGCTGGGGTTGGCTGGCTGGGCTAGCCAGCCCCCTCACAAAAATACTGTTCATCTGAACTAGTCAGCAATACTTCTCTCTCACGTAAATGAATCAGCAACGATACAAACCAGTCAGCCGAACGAACAGGCTGTCTGTCGTCTTCTCCGATTTTGTTTTCATCGCAGCTGTGCATATTCTTTTGGAATTTGGAGCAGTCCATGCTCGCTGCAGTGATCACTTCTTGAAAAGGAAACATATGCCGTGCGTTTGTGCTTACCTGTACTTCCAATCCGTGGCACCGGCAGGCAGGCCGGTTTGGTCAGCACTTGGGAAGAACTGAATTATTATTATGTTACTGGCCATCATCTAATCCGCGGAAGCTCGAGACCTGACGCCATCTCTTGTAATCTTCGTGGAACTGGAAATGGTTGTTTAACTAGCAGTGGGAAGTCACAGTGACACTTGATGATAGTGAACAGTACGTACCATACGATGGGCACCTCGTTTCTGCAGACAGCGTGAAAGTAGGTGAAGGCCTGGCTCCTGCAGTTGGATTCATTCAGAATTTCAGTTCTGCAGAAAGTTCATATATATCTTCGCTTTTTTGACCTCCTGGTGTATGCTAGTATAGATTTGAAGATCTTCAGATGATGCATAATCTATCTGACGGAGGTAGTAGCATACACAAGCACTATTCGACAGCAAGAAGATCTTCATATATATCTATGAGCTAGTAGAGAATATAAGTTAGCATAGAGGAAGGTACAAACAAAAGTATTGACGTACAACCTGTGTAGAGGCTAAAGAGATGCCCGGCCTAGAGAGGAAAAGATTATGTCATTTCAAAGAAAGATATATATAACAGAGAGCTAGCTAGAGAGGGCTAATTGCATGCAACTTATTATACACCACTAGCAGTATTCTGCTACTAGCCTACTACGGCCATGTGACAAATCATTGGTGCCTTCACTGCATTCATAAATGAGCGCGTCCTGAATCTTCGCCGCTTGATCGATGGCACGTCAACACCTAATCTCGATCGGCGCCCATTATTGATTGGCTAGCACTAGCAGTAGCAAGCAGGAAATTTTGGAGGAGCCTAATGAGGGAGGTGTGTGCATTAGGATATGCATGGTAGCAGTGCAGTGGTAGTAGCTCAGCTCGATCGTCAGTAATAAGAAGGAAAATGACTTGGCAATTGAATCCTGATAACCTGAATACCAAAGAGACAACGCAACCTGTGTTCACTGCTAATTGCTCAGTCAGTGAGGTCTCTGAAGAGACACGATCCGATAATAAACCAACGAGTTCATGCATGAAATGGACAGTGAGCAGCGCAGAGCAGGCAACTGGCAAATCAGGCACTAGCACACATGAATGATCCTAATTAAGCAGGTAATGGTCTGACAGATGAGGATGGATTAATTCCTCAAACCGACACTGACGCGTTTACTATCTACCATAGCAGCAGCAGTAGCAGTGTCCATCACGCTTCGGTAAACCTGCGTATTGTTAGTCCACACGATCATCGGCTCAGGTGAGTTGATCACTCATCAGTTTTATTGAGCATCTGCTAGTGTTGCCAAGCATCCACTAACTAAGCCGACCACGAACAAGCATTGTCCGTTCCCACACACTATGGCTAGAAGTTGAAGAAGAGTTAGAACAGAGCATACACACATAGCACAAGACACTAGTGTTGACCGAAGCCCTGTATGGGAGATGGCAAATCTGAACTTTCTTTACTGAGTTACCGTGGCAGTCTATTTATACAACTCTATCCATCTAGTCCTAGTACAGCGCACATGCTGCACTAGTAACTAGATAACACAGCAGGACTGATTTCTGCGCCTGTCCCTGCATGTGGCTACGGTGCGGCAGATGAGCCGTTTGGCGTCTGCCTCTGCAGCGGCTACAGTACCACGGCAGGGGACCTTTTCGGCGCCGCCTTCCCTTGTGTGTTCACACAAGGAAACAATAGATTATCTAACAATCTTTCCCTAATCCTACTACTATCCCTTGTACCCCCTCCATGCCGATCATCTCCTTCAGCTCCGTGAGTCGAAGACGTTCGAGCGGCTTGGTGAGGACGTCCGCGAGTTGCCGACTAGTTTCGACGAACTCGATGACGATCTACCCTCCATCAACAGTCCCTGAGGAAGTAGAACTTCATGTTGATGTGTTTGCTCCGGTCGTGCAGAATCGGATTCTTCGCGAGGGCGATGGCGGGCTGGTTGTCCACCATCAGTGCTGGTGGGTGAGCTTCCACGTCGGTCAGCTCGCCCAGTAGCCGGCGCAGCCACACAACTTGGCACGCCGCTGTGGCCGCCGCTACGTACTCTGCCGCGCACGTAGATGCTACCACCTTCTGTTTCAGTGACAGCCATAAAATTGGGGCCGACCCGAGGAAGACGAGCACGCCAGAGGTGCTCCGTCGTCCGTCGATGTCCCCTGCCATGTCTGCATCGCTGAACACAGTGAGCTACAGTCTACTCCCGCCGGTCTTGGGAAAGATAATCCCTTGATCCACCGTCCCCTTAACGTAGCGCAGTAGCCGTTTCACCGCAGCTCAGTGATCCTCTCTGGGATCCTACATGAAGCGACTGATGTAGCCCACGGCGAACGCAATATCCGGCCTCGTGTGGACTAGGTAGCGCATACCGCCGACGATGCTCTAATAGAGTGTTGCATCCACCTTCGCCATGGTGCTGGCCTTCGTCAGCTTCAGCCGCTCCTCCATCGGAGTCACGCATGGCTTACACTCAGCCATGCCACTCCGCTCCAACAGCTTTGAGGCATACGCGCTCTGATCAAGCGTGAGTTCCTCCTTCCCCTGTCTCACCTCGATACCGAGATAGTAGGAGAGTGCGCCGAGATCGCTCATTTAAAAATGAGCCGCCATCTCGCGTTTGAAGCCGTTGATGTCCTCCGTGCGCGCACCATACACACCGACGACGAGCTCCTCCTTCCCCCGTCATCACGTGTAGAACTCGTGCTCGGTTGCGCACCGTTGAAACCCAAGCTCGCCCAGCGTGGCGTCAAGCTTGGCGTTCCATGCTCGTGGGCCCTGCCGCAGCCCGTAGAGTGCCTTGCGCAGTCGGAGCACCCTGTGCTCCTCTTCTTTGACAGCGAAACCTAGAGGTTGCCTGACGAAGACCGTCTTCGCCAGCTCATCATTGAGGAAGGCTGATTTAACGTCTAAGTGATGGACGCACCAGTCCTTTGCTGCTGCCAAGGCTAGTAGCAAATGGACCGACTCCATATGCGCTACTGGTGCAAAGACCTCCTCGAAGTCTATGCCCTCGCGCTGAACAAAGCCTCAGGCGACGAGGCGCGCCTTGTGCTTTACAATGGCGCCGAGCTCGTCCCGCTTGACCTTGTACACCCACTTCAGGCTAATCGGACAACATCCTGGAGGTGGATCGACGAGTTGTCATGTCTCGTTTTCCTCGATCGCCTTCATCTCCTCCAGCACTTGGAGGTGAGGCCAGCGCGAACGTGGGTGGTTCCTATGCACTGATGAGCAGCAGCTCTACGTCATTGAGCAGCCTACCCGCCAGTCCTGAGGGCCCTGTGCCGCTGACGATGTCATCCAGCCTATGGAACCGCACCTCCTCACCTTCGTGGAAGGCATCCACGAACTCAGTGATGTCACTTGGAGGTGAGATGAACTCAATCAGTGTTGATTGAGTTCCCTGGAGTGTTCGGCACCCTGGTTGCAGTGCTCGGCACTACTTCTGGACAGCTCATTACTACTCCTGCAGTGCTCGGAACCACTGTAGGAGTGCTCATCCTCAGTCTTGGAGTGGTCGGCACCACTGCAAGACCTCTTGGCTCTGCCATGGGAGTGCTCGACACCCGTCTTGGAGTGGTCGGCACCACTCCTGGCATACTCGGCATCCCTCTAGGAGTGCTTGACACTCCTCCCAAAGTGCTTAGCACTCCTCTCGGAGTGCTCGGCACTCATCCTGAAGTGCTCGGCACTGCCCCAGGAGTGCTCGGCTCTGCCGCTAGAGTGCTCGGCACCCCTTCCCCAGCGTCTCCACCACCGTGGATGACAAGGTGCTTGATGACGAAGGTGCTGGTGAGGCCGCCAGCTTCCCCCGTGCTCAGACTACTCTAGCCCCAAGCCGTCTTCTCGTCGAACACGACGTCGCGCGAGACAAGCACCTTGTCTTCGCATGGGTCGTAGAGCCGATACACCTTGGTACCCTCCGTGTAGCCTAGGAACACCATCGGTGTGCTCCTGCCCTCCACCTTGGTGAGGTTCGGCTTCGTCTTCCTGACATGACCGATGCAGCCGAATGTCCGAAGAAAGGACACGCTCGGCTTGCGCCCATACCAAATTTCGAATGGCGTCTTGCCCGTCAGGGCATTGGTTGGAGCGCGGTTGAGGATGAACACCGCCGTGGTCACCACCTTCCCCCAGAACCTTGCCGGCATGCCTTTGGCCTTCATCATGGATCGAGCCATGCCGACCACCGTCTGGTTCCACCGCTCCACCACGCTATTCTATTATGGCGAATACGGCGCGGTGTGGTGTCGCACCACACCCTGATCCGCGCAGTATGCAACGAACTCCACCGAAGTGAATTCGCCGCCGCGATCAGTTCTCAGCAGGCAGAGCTTCTTGCCGCTCTCAGCCTCCACGCGTATCTTGAACTTATTGATCGTCGTCGTCGCTTTGTCCTTGCTCGTCAGGAGTTGCATCCACATGTAGCGACCGCAATCATCCATGAGCAGGAGAAAGTACCGCCGACCATCATTTGTAGCTGGCGTGATCGGCCCACAGAGGTCGCCGTGGATGAGCTCGAGAGCGTCCTTCGCGCGATACTTGGCCGCCTTTAGGAAAGATAGCCTCCTCTGCTTCCTGGCCAGGCAGCTGTCACACAGCTCGCCTCTGTGCTTGATGTGGGGTAGCCCTCGAACCATCTTCTCCAGCCGACCAAGCGCGTCGAAGCTGAGATGTCCGAACCGGACATGCCACATCCATAGTTCCTCGGTGTGCCTTGCCGCCAGGCACACCGGCTGCTCTACCTTTAGGTCGAGCAAGTACAACCGGTTTAGGGACCTCTTCACCTTGGCAAGAAGTCGCTGCTTCCGGTCCCTGATCCTAAGGACTCCATCCTTGATTAGTATCTCGCTACCGCACTCATCCAGCTGACCAATGCTGATGATGCTGGAACACAGCTGTGGGATGTAATATACATCTGTTAGCGCGCGGTGCTCCCCGTTCTGGCACCTAAAGATGATGGTGCTGCGCCCTTGGATAGCCATCCTTGAGCCGTCACCAAACTTTATCGTACCGGTAACATCGTCGTCAAGCTCGAAGAAGGATGCCTTGGAGCCCGTTATGTGGTTGTTGGCACCAGAGTCCAGATACCACCGCTGCTCCTGGTCGATGCCCACACGTCCAAGGTGTACTTGGGCGCGTGGTTCGTCGAGGTTGACAGTCTTCAGGGCCTTCCCAGGTCCTTCTACCGTCATCGCCTCTTCCTTCTCCTCGGCCTCGACGTCGTGTAGTGCACAGAACGTCGCCATCAGGATAGTGGCCTCATCCTCATCATCAGCTTACGCCAAATGAGCCTCAGTCTTCTTCTCCTGCTTGCGATTTGGGCACTCCCGTGCCCAATGGCCCGTCTTCCCGCAGCGTCGACAAGCGTTGGGGTCGATCTGCTTCTTCTTTGAAGAAGTCTTGCCGCGTCGCTTGCCATCGCCACCGTGGCTGGAGGAGGCTGATTTCTCGGAGTTCCTCCGAGCAGCCCACTCCTCTTCCGTCAGCAGCAGTTTACCACTGTCCTTTGTTGCTGTCACCTGCTCCAAGCGCTCGTCCACCGCCCGCAGACTGCCTGTCACATTCTCAATGGTGAGGGTGGATAAGTCCAGCATCGTCTCTATGGAGAGAGCGATCTGGATGTACTTTGTCGGCACGGAGTGGATGTACTTGGAGACCGCCTCCTCTTCATCAATGGTGACGCCATGGCTCTTTAGCTTGCTGATGAGCGTCTGCAGGCGGAGAGAGAAGTCCCCCACCGTTTCACCATCCTTGAACTTGAGGTTGGCGTACTCCTGCTTCAGAAGCTAGGCCATCGCCTTCTTTGCGCGGTCGGAACCGACGCGCATCACCGCAATAGCCTCCCACGCCTCTTTAGCAGAGCTCTTCGCCCCCAACGACTCTCTGTACTCCGTCGGTATAGCAGCGAGGATAGTCTCCAACGCTGATATGTCATCTTCCTCATTGTTGGTGCCCTTGTCAACAGCATTCCAGAGCCGTCGGGCTCTGAGCTTGACCTCATGGTCACCTACCAATCTCTAAAGTTGGTGCGAATCAGCGTTGGCCAACTGGTACCACAAACCTCCCGCACCGTGCGAACAACGACCTCCGGTCGTGGCTGGGCAGCCACAGCAGTGCCACTGCTGTCGCCCATTTTCGAACCACCCGTCATTGCCAGCGGTTAGTCTGGTGACGGCGCTTGTATGGCTCTGATACCACTTGTTAGCCCACAGGATCATCGGCTCAGGTGAGTTGACCACTTACCAGTCTTGCCGAGCACCAACTAGTATTGCCGAGCACCCACTAGCTAAGCCGACCACGAACAAGCGTTGTCCATCCCCACACACTATGGCTACAGGTTGAAGAAGAGGAAGAACAGAGCATACACACAGTACAAGACACTAGCGTTGGCCGAAGCCCTGTATGGGAGAAGGCAAATCTGAACTTTCTTTACTGAGTTGCTGTGGCAGTCTATTTATACAACTCTATCCATGTAGTCCTAGTACAGTGCACATGCTGCACTAGTAACTAGATAACACAGCAGGACTGACTTCTGCGCCTGTCCCTGTATGTGGCTACGGTGCGACAGATGAGCCGTTTGACGCCTGCCTCTGCAACGGCTACAGTACTATAATAGAGGTCTTTTTGACGTCGTCCTCTCTTACTGTGTTCACACAAGGAACAGAAGATTATTTAACACATATCACTGAAAAGGGTTTGGCAGCGAGGAGTTCTTGAGTTGTCTGTCATTCGACAGGAACTATCACTGAAAAGGATTTGGCAGCGAGGAGTTCTTGAGTTGTCTGTCATTCGACAGGAACTAGACATGACAAGACGACCCTTTTTCTTTCTTCACAAGAAGAGAGATCGATCGATCATCGATGTGAGCAACTAATGACACGGCGAGCTGAGGTGGCTATAAAGTCAAAGCTGCGTGCTAATCTGTCTGTAATCCTATGATGCTGAGAGACAAGCAGAGCAGAGCTGAGCGGAGGCACTAGCGCTGGGGCCACACAATTCTGCAGCAACAGAAAGCCGGCCGGGGTGCGGCTGCTGTTCGCTGGTGCACACCCCACCGGGTGTATGTTTGGGAAAAAGCTAGCATCTCGTCCCTGCTCTCCTTTCTCGATCGTGACCGGAGAAGAAGGCTGAAGGCCGGACGGTCCTCGATTACCGTCGCCGGAGTTGGCTGGCAAGAGCTAGCGTCTAACTAGGCATCTCTATCCAAGGAAACCTGCTGGTGAGCGGTGACTGTACGAGCGAGAAAGCATGCAACTGCACATCGGTCTTTGGGTTGATTTTCACGTCCCAGGCCCCAGCCCGACATATCTGGAGCTGCGTAGTCGTGTCATTCTAATTTCTAATACTTTACGTTTCAGGCGCACTAGAAAACAGGCGCAGCTTTGCTGCGCCCCTTATAGTAAAGCAACATGTGGATGTCTGTAGCTGTCAAAAATGCTCACTGATGTCTTTTTAAGGTTATTATTGGTATGCAAGAAATATAGAGTAATTTTTGAAGTGAGGTACCATCTTTTGTTCTTGTAGTGATGACTACATAAATTGAAATGTTAGAGCTCTATGAAGTACTACATATAAAAATATTAGAATAGTTCATTTAGGAAAGGGTAACGTGGAGCACTGCTGCTAACTGCTATGAATATTCACTGCAGCAGTCCATGATGCGTGTCCCAGGGCGCTCATGTCCTTATGACCTTATCCCTTCGCTGGTGTTTGCCTCTCTCCTTCCTGTTTCGGATTTATAACTCCATGGCGATCTGTATTGAGTATCAATTGAGCAAGACAAGGCAGCCATCTACTCATCTTAATAGACCAAATGTTCTGAGCCACCATCATATTTTCCTACGACACAACGGTGCTATGATAAATGGCAATTTGAACAAAACTTTAAAAACATATAAACAGGAATGTTGGCTCCTTTCTAACATGCACCATCTCCTATGCAGTTTATAATGTCCTACTGCAGGTAGCTTCATTGGCTGTGAGGCTACAGGGTATTACCGTGCATCTTCACCCTGAGCCACACATATCAGACGAAGATATGTAATGGAACAGGTTAGACCTAAAGGAGGCATGAAACACTGTCTTGAGCTGAATTTCGGGCTCTGTAATATGTTCTTTCAGCAAGCATCAATGTTTTGTTATTAACAAAGTATGTTAGACAGTAGAGTGTTATGCGTTTGTGTGGGTCCAGCGTTACGCTGTTATAGCCAGCCGGCCCTTGATTGATTTGGTTAGAGAGATTTGAGGAGATCTTGATTCGTGCTGTTTCTATAAACCTCAAGATCTCACCTCCCTATATATATGTAAAGCATCCCTCTCGATCAATCAATCTACTATTCCACGCAATCTTGTTTGCTTTCAAAGTAGAAAGGTTCAACATAATGATATAGGCTGTATGTACATATTGATGAAATGTAGATAAAAATCAATTTATTTATTTCAAAATTTAGATGTAACAATTTGAACGCCTAAGTATATGGAAAAGTAAAAACAATATGTCCGTAGTTTCTTAAATTGATAGTTTAAACCATAAAATTTAGAGCTGGCATCAATGAAGAGGTTTGTTGATAGTAGTACAGAAGAACTAATATTATGGAAAGAACTAAAACTTACCTCATGCATTGAACAGGTACCATCAGGGAAAATATTCAATAGTCCATAACCTTTAATCATATCAGTATATTTCATGAAGCTGCTAAATGAATAAAATTTGAGGCCAATTTTGAAATAGGATAATTATAATAGCTTGATGGGAGCATAATGATTTATTTATTCACATAGATCAAACTGAAAGTCTGAGTTTTGGCTTTCATGAAAAGACTGGAGCTTTGAGTTTGTGTTGTAGAGAAGAGTTTTTGGAAGAACCATATAACCTTGGTTTTGTGACATTACCAAAAGCAGTAAATTCTTGTACACAAATAGGCAAGAGGATGGATCGTTTTTTACAAAAAAAGAAATATTTATTTCTAATTGTTTGTTTCATTGATGATATAATCTTCCAATGGATTTGGTCAACTATTTTATGAAAAAATGAGTAGCGGATGAGAAATATAATCTAGGATCAAAAGAGATTATTTTTGTGCTGCAATAAGCTTATAAGCATATGGCCATTTTAACTCCAAATTCAATCTTATAACATTTTCCATAGATATGGAGAGGGATGGATTAATTTGATTTTTACCATACCAATGCATGATAGCAAAGATGCTGAACAGGAGCAGTGCACAGCAGAATCATTGGCATTTGGTAAAGTAGTTGCTATCTGAGGCACTCGACGGCCTTATGTTTTGCCTCTTGCTGATTATCGACATATTTTACAAATAAATGTATTTAAACAAAGCATGCTAGATTTATGCTAGTATTGGAAAATAAGGAAGCTGATACTATGGGCTGTTGAGAGCACTAAAGCTAGGCATAAAAGGATTGCCGAATCCCATGCAAAATTTCTTTGAAGGGACCTGTTGTTGTATCCTATTAACTGAATAAAGTGATGCCCAAGTTTTTTGCAATCATCCTATATCTTCAAAAGATACATTTAGTGTTGTGCAGACTCTAGAAACATCGTAAAAAGAAAACTGAGCTGCACTGCTAGTATATATGGATTTTTTTCGTTCTGAAGCCATTGTAATATGATCTGACAGCACAAATAGTTGCAAAGTAAATGTGGAGACAAAGTGCTAGATTTCTCGGGATTAGCTAACTGATTGATTTATCTATAAGAAAACTGAACCTTGCATTAAACAGTAAAAAAAAATCTGAAAATTGTGCCCTCAGCTATTCCATTTGCAGTATGCTTTTGGACAATGCATCTTGTCTAGTCCAAGCCTCTGAAAATCTGACCGTATAGCCTCCAAAAAGAGGTTATGTACTTATGTACATCTACTACTACTATCCAGCGTAAAGCAGTCAAGCATTAAACTAATTGCTAGATATAAATAAAGGAAAGGAAATAGAAACCCAGTAATTACGAACTTGTAAGTAAGAATCGGCAAAAGAAACAAAATGGTTATGTGCAATAGAAGTAAAGAACTATATAGAGCTTCTAAGATTCGTGCTTGGCACTCCATCGAGCACCTTGAGGGCGCATGAGGCGCTTGGGCTGCATCTACAAGACAGTGGCGTGGAGAAGCTCGGGCTTCATCACGTGTGTAGCTCAGGCTGCAGCTCGGGGTGAAACATGGCCTTCACTCCGTTAAGGTCAGGCTGCAGCTCAGGGATGAGATTGTGCGCACCTCTTGAGAATGAGCCGGCGAAGGTCCACCGCAGCCGGGCATCTCACCAGAAAGGAGAGCGGAGGCTGTGGCATTGGAGCCAGCGCACTACTCCGCTCGCCATGCCAGTTGTCGTCGTGCTTGGTTGGAGCGGCCCTGTGCTTGGTTGCGCGCAGTGCTGCGTCGCCGGTGGATTGGACGGGAGGGAGCTGCGTCGTTTCGTCGCCTAGCTGCCTTGACGACTCTCACCGGTGAGCCGCGCCGACTCGCTAGCGGATCGGGCATTTCCCGATGGAGCGCAACGAGTCGATGCGGCGATGCCTGGAAGGTTCACACGGAAATTCCTGTTGGCTTCTGATCCGTCGGTAAACTGAAGGCCAATACGTGTTGCTTTCAGTACCTTATTATATTATATATAGAGTTGTGCAACCGACGTAATTTTGGACACTTGTTCTTATTATTATTCACCACTGTAGCTAGTAGATAGGAGTTGCTAGAGTTTTCTACCAAGCAGTAGCTTTCGCTAGGCACTTGTTTCGCTTGCATGCAGTACGTGGAGGACTCGGGTCACGGGTGGCTGGAATCTAGATGCGTCGGTACGATGCAATTTTAAAGTTTTAGCTATTTTTTTTAAAAAAATAGATATAATCAAAGTTGGCCGATATTTTGATTTGAGAAAACTATAAGGATTTT